>SJYA01001284.1:997627-1109960 GCA_006410615.1 Neotragus moschatus
TTTTTTTTTTATGACACTATTCATTCGAAGATAATGTTCTGTTTCTATCTGGATGTTTTATTTTTAGTCCTTGTTTAGGAGAATCTTACCTGGGAATCCCTCCATAAGGCACTATTTGACTTCCCCTGGCCACTTCCATTGATTAGGAGGTTCATCTGGGATTTAATGGGTAAGTGTAGGGGGATAGGGAAAAGGAAAGATGCAACAGCCAACTCCCACCACCAATCCATGGGTCCAGGCTGGTCTCGCCAGGTTAGCAATTAATCATTCTCCTTCACCTACTCTTTGTTTACATTTGATGGAACCCCACTGAACAGAAACTAGCTAAGGTAGCAAGGAGAAGCAAATTTGAGAGATCCCTTCAATTAGAAGCTAATGATTAAGTTTGTTTTGTATATTTTGTACCATAATGACATTATTTATCAGGAATTCTTTTGGTGGGAATGTGGCTGCCTTTTACATTTCCAGCAACGTTTCTCATTCTATTATCACTAAATAATCTTGAGTTCTTGTAAATCACTTAGCAAAGGCTTCTTATAAAAGAACTTAAAAAGGAATAAATCCTCTGAGATATTACAGGATTCTTGCTGTGTGCCTCCCACAGACTTCATGAGAATCGCTCAGCTTAAACCCTGTACATTGCTTTGAAGAGCCAATCCAGAGTGCCTGTAATTCAGGCAGGAAAAAAAAAAACCATAAATATTCGTAACAGAGCTCAGGGCTACATTGGTTCACGATATTTTTGGTATGGTGAAGGAGGGGAGAGTAAAACTCTGATGTTTCTCTGCAACGTCCATTTTTGGGGGAATTCAGTCTAAAAGAGGTGCAAGGAACTAGAATTTCACTTTGGAGAATATGGAGAGGGTGACATTAGAGGACAGATGGAGGTGGAAATGAGAAATCAAATAATTCTTGGATGCCTACGTTTTATTATCAAGAAGTCATTTGTTAAAAAAAAAAAAAAGAAGAAGTCATTTGTGTATATTAGTTAAAACAAGCATCTGAAATCTCGCCTCCCTTTGCCCGCCACGACAGTATGTATGAGCACCTGCCACACTTGCCCTGTTCTTAGGCAGCTGCCAGTGATTTCAGCTTCCCAAGGTGTATGGCCCTGCAGCTGCCAGATGAGCCGCATTCATGATTGCAGAGTTCCTATTTTTAATCAGACTTGCAGGAAATTGTGGGCATCTCTGTTTTATTTACTTGGTTTTAAGATGTTTCCTGCATGAGTTTCTTTTCTCCGCAGAGAAAATAAATTGTGGAAGATGGTATCTGTGAACTTCAAAAACTTTCTGTTGAGTGGCGGACTCCTCGTTTTTGTTGTCTGTATCCGGGCCTTGAGTAACCAAGGTCCTGAGTCTCTCACCACTGTTTTCTACATATTAAACATTTCCCTTCATTTCAGATGTCTCATAAATAGCCTAGTAGGTAGAATTTGACAGCAAGTAAGTTGCATAGCAGCAAAGAGCCTTCTGGTACAACTCCGGTGTGGTCAGGAAAGAGCAAGATCACTTCCTCTTCATTCCATCATGCCGAGTAATTCAGATAAATACCAAGTCACCAAAGGAAGGGGCAGGGTGAAGATTTTTAATTACTGTATTTCATCAAATCTATGAGGCTACTAAGAAGGGAAAGAAGCCTGCCAGTTAACCCTGACAAACCATCAATTGTATGACTAGTGTCAGAGAAGTTCAGTGTGATGGAAAAGTGTGAATCTCTGAATTGATGAAAAGTAGTCATTTGTCTACAATTTTTTCTGAGCACTTTGTGTGCCCCTCTTCAGAAAGCAATGACCCAGGACATGGCCCTGATGTCAGAGAACTTGTGGCCCCTTTGGTGGAGATAAGATTATGACAACTTAAATATCATGGATAGGGGTCTCCTGGTGGCTCAGTGGCAAAGAATCTGCCCGCCAATCCAGGAGATGCCAGTTTGATCCCTGGGTCAGGAAGACCTCCTAAAAAAGAAAGTGGCAACCCACTTGAGTATTCTGAGCTGGGAAATCCCATGAACAGAGGAGACTAATGGGCTTCAGTCCCTGGGGTTGCACCAGTTGTACATAACTAAACAACAACAACAAATGTCACAGACAGGGTTCAATGTTGTGAAGCAGGGAGCTGGGAGAAAATCTTGTGGGAGTGATTGAGAGGAATAAAAGTTGAGTCTTAAGGATAGTTCTGTGGGTGAAAGCATTCTAGGGAAAGACAAAGTTTTGATATCTGTGGAAACGGTAGGCAGTAATAGATGAGGTCAGACTTTAGAACCAAACTGCCTGGTTTCAAATCCCACCTACACCAGTTATTGGCTGTGTGATTTCAGGCAAATTGTTCAAGTTCTTCTTGCTTCAGTTTGCCTGTTATTGTGGTTAGAATATTACTCACACACGATAGGCAATAAGCAGGAATTCACTCAGAAAAGACAATTCTGATGGTATGTAAAGGGTTGAGCAGGCTGAAACAAGAAGGGAAGAGTGTGGGACCCAGAAGGAGGAGAAGAAGTTGTGGAGTATTAGGAAGAGTGAAGTCACGCTCGGCCCCTTTGCTATTTCTTAAACACACGAAGCACCAGGGGCTTTGCACAAGGTAGTTCCCTGTTCTAGAATACTCTTTCCCTAGCTTGCTCTCTGATTTTCTCCTTTGGGTCTCTGCTGCAATGAAATCTGATCAGAGATGTCTTCCCTGACTCTTCCACATAAAATGGTGGTAACCATCCCAGTTCTGTTGCTATCTTCTTTACTTTAATTTTAAAAAATAACTCTTACTACTACCTGTTATTTAATATGCAGATTTTTTGGTTGAGAGAGAGAGAGAGTATGTGTGATCATTCTCTGGCAATGAGAATGGAAGTTAAGAGGAGAACAGTATTCAGATAGATAAGAATGGGAAAGAGAAAGTTCTCACAACTGGAGGACTTGGAAACATATTCAATGATGGGACTCAGAATGTACCACCTTAACAGATGCCACTTCAGCATCAGGATTATTTTGAGCTAAAGGCAGTTAGGAGGAAATAGCAATCCACTCCAGTATACTTGCCTGGAGCATCCCGTGGACAGAGGAGCCTGATGGGCTACAGTCCATGGGGTCAGAAAGAGTCAGACACGACTGAGTGACTAAAAAAAAAAAAAGGCAATTAAGAAGCTACAAATGGAGAAAGAGCTCTTGTCCTACTCCTATTTGCAGAAAAACAGAGCATGAATTTCTCTTAGTGAAGATTGCCTCCTCTCCCCATCCCCAGCACCAGGAAAACAGCCCTTATTACTGGAGACAGCATGTCAGCACTCAAATGGGTCTGCCCAGACAAACCTTACTAGAATATCCCTTATTCTTTGTTGGTTTTCCCACACACTTACCTTTCCCAAATTTCCTGCCTTTAGAAGCTCAAATCTCTTTTCTTTTGTCATTGGTCCAAAATTCCTCATTCTTTGTTAAAATGGTATATAAGCTCCCATGCCTGTTTTAGGGATGTTTTCACTTCTTTTCTGTGAGGCTCCCCCATGTGCATATAAAACGGAACTTTTCTACTGTTAATTTGTCTTTCATTAACTTAATTTACATGCCCTAGCAGCTAAACCTAAAGAGTAGGGAATAAAAATTTTTCCCTCTCCTAAAGAAAAAATAATACCATGAATGAATTCCACTTCAAAGGATATATAGTCTACATTTAAACAATAGCAGCAAAAACATGAAAAACAAAAGCAACAAAAGTAAAATTGTGGAGACCCTCGAAGGCAGGGACTATGTCAATTTTTTGTAACCTCCATACCTGCTTATATCCTTTCTCTCAGTGAATGAAGGAGCATCTCCAGGATAGAGCTGACTCACTGGGAGAATGACATATTCTTCTGGCCCATTAACTGACACACCCATGACTCAGAGGGCTTGGGGTTGCTCACTGTGGTAGGCTGAATGATCATCCCACAAGCTGTCTAGGTCCTAATCCCTGGAACCTGTGAAGGTTACATTGTGTGGCCAAAGGGGCTTGGTTGTTGTTGTTGTTCAGTTGCTAAGTCATGTCCAACTCTTTGCAACCCTATGAACTGCAGCACGCCAAGCTTCAGGCTCCTGTGTCCTTCACTATCTCCCTGAGTTTGCTCAAACTCATGTCCATTGAGTCAGTGATGCTGTCTAACCATCTCTTCCTCTGCTGCCCTCTCTTCCTTCTGTCCTCATTCTTTCACAGCATCAAGGTCTCTTCCAATGAGTCAGCTCTTCACTTCAGGTGGGCAAAGTATTGGAGCTTTGGCTTCAGCTCAGTCCCTGCAATGAGTATTCAGGGTTGATTTACTTTAGGATTGACTGGTTTCATCTCCTTGCAGTCCAAGATGTAGATGTAAGTAAATTAATGTTAAAATGAGGAGATTATTCTGCATCATCTGGAGTAGGCCCTAAATCTAATCACAAGTGTCTTTATAACAGGGAGGCAGAGGGAGATTTAACTACAGAAGCAGCAGCCAATACAATGATGGAAGCAAGACGCTCTAATGTTGGCTTTGAAGATTGAGGAAGAGGCCAGATACTAATAAAGGCAAAGAATGTAGCTNCCCTAAATCTAATCACAAGTGTCTTTATAACAGGGAGGCAGAGGGAGATTTAACTACAGAAGCAGCAGCCAATACAATGATGGAAGCAAGACGCTCTAATGTTGGCTTTGAAGATTGAGGAAGAGGCCAGATACTAATAAAGGCAAAGAATGTAGCTTTAAAGAAAGAAAAGAAGCAAAAACGTGCATTTTCCTCTAGAGCATCAGGGGCGCTTGTGGCTCTTAATTTCAGCCCAGGGAAAAAGATTTCAGACTTCTGATGTCCAGAACCATAGAGAATAAATGCTTGTCGCTTTAAGCCACCAAATGGGTGGTAATTTGTTACAGCAGCCATAGGCGACCCCTAAACTCACCACCCTCGTCTCTGTGATGCTTCCCTTAGACNAAAGAAGCAAAAACGTGCATTTTCCTCTAGAGCATCAGGGGCGCTTGTGGCTCTTAATTTCAGCCCAGGGAAAAAGATTTCAGACTTCTGATGTCCAGAACCATAGAGAATAAATGCTTGTCGCTTTAAGCCACCAAATGGGTGGTAATTTGTTACAGCAGCCATAGGCGACCCCTAAACTCACCACCCTCGTCTCTGTGATGCTTCCCTTAGACACAGTACTCACAGAGACATTTGGTCAGGGCAATTGCAGTGCAAGATAACAAATCTAGCCAAACCTTAGGATGTTTCTAATTTTGCTTAGGTTTAGGACAGACTTTTTTTTATACTTCATCAAAATGTTAAGTCACTGACTATAAATCATGGTTCTCATTGTCTTTCACTTTGTCCTTCCTGAATAGACAGGAGGCAATATGGACCAATACATAAGAACTCTCTGAGCACCTATTGTGTGCCTGTATTTGACTAACCTTGATCATACTAGTAAGGGAACTAGAATGTGTAAGAACTCATATGAAAAGTGTAAAGGAAGCTTTGAAAATCAAAATAACTTACATATAAGAGACGTTTTTATTGCCTAACACTGTGTTGGGCCCATGTACAGGATCAATAGTATTTAAGTGACATAGTCCTTGTTAGTAAGCTTATAATCTAAAAGAAAATATTTATATAGGAAAAACAAATAGATTTCCTTGATTAATAAAATATATTATAAAACTCTGACAATTAAATCATTGTGATCTGTTATAGAAGTGGACATGCAGGTACACAGCATGTCATAAAACTCTAAGAATAGAATAAGAATTTATAAAGTAAGGAGCATTTCTAATAACGAAGAGAAATAGATTATTAAGTAAATAATGATGATAGAATCAGCCAACATTTTGAGGGAAAAGGCTTCATTCTCTACCACGCATCATTCAGTCGTGTTCAACTTTTTGCAAACCAACGAACTGTAGCCTGCCAGGGTCCTCTGTCTGTGAGATTGTTCAGGCAAGAATACTGGAGTGGGTTGCCATATCCCCCTGTAGGGGATCTCCCCAACCCAGGGATCAAACCCACTTCTCTTATGTCTCCTCCAGTGGCAGGAGTTTCTTTACCACCAGTGCCACCTGGGAAGCCCTCTCTACCACAGTCTGATACCAGAAGAAAGTTGGATTATAAATGAAAAAACACATAACGTAATAAGTAGAATGAAGTATGCTGCTGCTGCTAAGTCGCTTCAGTCGTGTCCGACTCTATGCGACCCCATAGAGAGCAGCCCACCAGGCTCTGTTGTCCCTGGGATTCTCCAGGCAAGGACACTGGAGTGGGTTGCCATTTCCTTCTCCAATGCATGAAAGTGAAAAGCGAAAGGGAAGTCGCTCAGTCGGGACCCCGTGGACTGCAGCCCACCAGGCTCCTCCGTCCATGCGATTTTCCAGGCAAGAGTACTGGAGTGGGGTGCCATTACCTTCTCTGAGAATGAAGTATAGATTAATATTAATTTTGTTTTAAAATGTGAAGACATTTTAAAAACATTGCACAAAGAGAAATGGCATGAATTTTAAATGTTATAATTTGATGACAAAAAATAAAATGTTTATGTCCAAAAGAAAAAGAATATGCAAATTCCAAAGTTAAGGAATCTGAGAAATATTTAGGGAGTATGAAAATATTTAGCTGCAAGAGGTATATTGCAATGTATGCAATGTGTATGTATTAAAATCTAGAAGAAAAACAGTAATATATTAACAAATTATATTTTGTTAGTAGGGTTACAATGTAGTCTGTCTAGCTATCTTTTCTCTCTATGGAGATAATTATATAGATGTTAAATAGATGATTGTTGTTGTTGTTTAGTTACTTAAGTCATGTCTGACTCTTTGCAACCACACGGACCGTAGCTGGTCAGGCTTCTCTGTCCATGGGATTTCCTAGGCAAGAAAATTGGGAAATGGGTTGCCATTTCTTTCTCCAGGGTGTCTTCCCTACCCAGGACTCAAACCTGTCTCCTGCATTGGCAGGCAGATTCTTTACCACTGAGCCACCAGGGAAGCCCAGATAGATATAAAATTTACTTGTTTATTTGGTAATTTAACTTCTGATAAACTGCNACCTGTCTCCTGCATTGGCAGGCAGATTCTTTACCACTGAGCCACCAGGGAAGCCCAGATAGATATAAAATTTACTTGTTTATTTGGTAATTTAACTTCTGATAAACTGCCACCCCACTGTCTCATTTACTTTCCAGGGTAAGAAACACAGCTATTAACATGGATTTAATTATAGGATTTAGTATCAAAATGGAGAGGGACAAATTCTGAAGGAAAGCAGAAACACTATAAAATTCTCTATTCATTCCTCTATTTATGGCTAGGGATTTCACTATGGTTTTAAAGCTAGAATACTTTGAATGACCATACTTCTGCATATAGATTATCCATTACTTTACAAAATAAATCTCAAACTTTAGTATGTTTATTTTGAGTAAACTCTACTTGGAGTGATTTAAAGTATTTTTATTTATGTTTTATTGAAGGGTAATTACTTTACAGAATTTGCTGTTTTCTGTCAAACCTCAACATGAATCAGCCATAGGTACACATATATCCCCTCCCTTTTGAATGTTAAACTTTATTCAAAGGATTTTTAATGTTGGATTTTAACTTTGGGAACAAACCCTGTATAAACGCAGCTATAATGAGGGAAGCAAGGCCATGTTGTTTTTCTTCCCTTTTTCCCCTTGTTTACAACATTAGAAGATTCTAATCCATTTTAATTTAGGGGAGCAGAGAGTGTTCCCCATAGGATGATTTGCAGATATGTCTCAGAAGGGTAAAGATTAAGCTCCAAAGGACAGAAGAATTGGCTTTTCTGTTGCCAGTGATTCTGTTTTAAGATTGAGTGATAGTGAAATAATGTTTCGTTGTTCTGACTGTGAGGTGAGAATTGGGTGATGGTGGACTGTGGGAAGAAAGAAAAAATAAGAAAGTCACATGAGAGATAATCATAATCTAGGAGTTCATCCTGGGGGAAGTAGCCAAAAAAATAAAAAGATAGAAGGAGGCTGTTGGCCTTGGAGAAGGCCCACTTAGAAGGACTATATTCAAAGGGCTTGTGTTTGCTCGCCAACTGCTCAGGACCAAAAAGTGACAGTATCCTATCACCTGAATGTGGGCCCCGACAGTAAATTCACCAGTAGGTCCAGGTGGGAAGTTGGTCCCTACTGGGCTTCACCAGTTGCCTGATGATCAGAGGTTGTGCCCATCTGTGTCTTGAGACTAGACTTGGTCCTTGTCATGCTACTTGATATGAATATCCCCCTCCTTACAACATCAAAGATATTTCCAGCCCAGAAATTGTGTCTGGGGATGGGGGTGGGAGAGAATTGGGTCCCTATATTGATGGTGATGAGAGCCCTGAATGGCATAGTTGGAAACATCTGGGCTGGAATATGACTAGAAACATCTCTGAGGTAAGTGTTTTCTAACTTGCCTAAAAATTAAATTTGAAATACCTTAAGCAATGGAATAAGAGCAACATGTCTATAGCTAAAAAAATCTTCAACCAAAGTATGCTTCCAAAAACAATATAAGCCAGATTACAAAGCAAACAGTATATTGGGGAGATATTTGGAACAACTGGATCTCCCTTCCCCCTTAGGTGGCTATTGTGTCTGCTGTGGTCCAGACTGACCACACGTGGGAGGTCATTTTATTTAGGTTAATTGCTGGAGTGATTGAGAATTAACCTGTATTTTCTAAGCATGTGAATCCAGGGGCTTCAGAAATTGGGTGTTACTGGCAGAACTTTGCCCTGTACAGTGGAAAACAGACATGGAGACAGTCTGGCAAATCTTGGGGCCCTAAGTGAGAACTCATTACCTGAAACAAGGCAAGTGAGAAATTGATGAGAGGAAATATTATAGTTTGACTGACTTGTTATTAACGTAAGTAAACTAGATTGGAGACTTCACTTTTGGAACTCTAGATTTTATAATGGGATGAATTAATGTGTTCACACTTGAGACTCCAAATTTCACTTAGGCATATTTTGAAACTTCTGGTGAGATATGTTGGATAGGGTAAATGAACATAATTTGAAACAGAAAAGAGTAAATACCATGGAAGAGATGTATGTATATCACAATATTACATGTCATCTGGGTAGTAGGGTTATAAGCAATTTTTCATTCTCATATGTGTTTTTAAATGTTACCTAACCCACCATGCTGAAATGCATGTGTATTTTTCTCATGTTAAAATAGGCATCATTTAAAGGTTGTTGCCTTATTCTGTGCTGAAACTGTACCTATTTGTTCAATGAGGGATGTTATTTATTGGAAAATTTTTGCATCTCTGCTGTGATACAATCTGGAAAACATAAGCCTCATAAACTCCCAGTCTTTTACATCCTCCCTCAGTGCATTCCTTCTAAATAGGGTAATGACCTTGCTTTGGTGTTAATTCTTTCACTCAGCCAGATTGGCAGATTTGCCCAAGACAGGAGAATAAGCTGAGTGAAGATAAAATGAAAGAAAAGTGAAACAATCAAAAAATACTTAAAAAAAAAAATCACAAGGAAATCTTGGTCTCATTTGCGAGGTATTGAATCGATGTTACCATTTTTCCTTTAATAGAAAGGTGTGGGAAGAGAAGCTCCCAGC
Organism: Neotragus moschatus; assembly: GCA_006410615.1. NCBI lineage: Eukaryota > Metazoa > Chordata > Mammalia > Artiodactyla > Bovidae > Neotragus > Neotragus moschatus. The sequence continues at coordinate 1,007,202 of SJYA01001284.1, forward strand.
CTCCTGCCACCTAGATGACCACAGATTGTGCTTGCACCAAAGTTGTGACTCTAGGGATTCAATTGCTTTCTGTTTTGTTTCCAGGAAGTGCCTTTGTACCAGATAACTCTAGCATAACAAAGGTTACCCTAAAAGCTGGTCAATAATTTATATGAAAGAATTTGTGGAATTTTGTTGTTCCCTGGTTTTCTTGTTGAGAGGGAGAACAAAACAAGCAAAAAGCCTAAAAGCTTTTTTTGAAATGAATGTTATAGCAGGTTCCAACTTTCAAAGCAACCACGACCATAATCGTGTGCGTTGGAGGGCAACATGCTTCTGTGGTTTGGTTTGTGGCAGCGTTGCCAAAACTCACCGGCCTGTGGCTTCGTTGTTCTCTGCTCAAGAAGAACAGAAAGAATGAAATGTTTTGTTTTGTTTTTTAATTTCCTTGCTGGTTTTCACAGTTCTTTTCCAGTCAGTGTGTTTGACCAATTTGGCCACAACCCAGCCTTGTTTCTAGAAATGGGGTTAGTCCTCTGAAGGGTTTACCATAAAATATAATGCAGTACATTTTTGCCTCAGCCTCCTTGATTTGCTCTTGTGAATCAAGACTTACGTGTTTTATGCAGAACTTTCAGATTTTCAGAGTAATTTTAGGTCTTCTCTCTCAGTAAGATGAGATAATGAGGACATGAACTGTTATCTCTCATTTAACAGGTAAGAAAAAAACTCTGAAAGTTTCTAGAACTTATATAGGATATTTATTAGTTTGGGTACCTTCTGTCATTCAAATCCCTCTTCCTGTTAATACCCTAGTATGCCTTCTGGAGGGCCCCACATGGTACCCCAGAGGCTTCCTATGTGGCATGGACTAAACCAACAGGATGCTCTCTCCTGGGACTTTTCATCTTGAATGTGACCCCAAGAAAAGGGGACAGAGATAGCTAATGTCCCCACTTCCTTTCTTCCCATTCTCACTCTTTCTTTGGGCTTTTATTTTTTTTCCATTTATCCTTTAAAAAATCATTATTTATAGTGAAATCTAATTGACATGCAGAGAAGTATTATGTTTAATTTTAATTATTTTAAAATGCTCACATATATAATGACCATCTGAGTCAAGAAGTAGTCCGTTGCCAACACCAGAAGTTCCTGTTAAATACCTCTTCCTGAGAGCAATTGTCACCTTCTGCAAAGTAACCATTAGCCTGACTTCTGTAGGTAATTACTCTCTTGCTGATTTTTAATTTCATCACCCAAAGATGAATCAACAGGCAATGTAGTTTAGTTTTGCTAGTTTTTGAATTTTATATGAGTGAAATCAGACACATTCGTTTTTAACTGTCTTTCACTCAATTTTACCTGTGTGTTTGGGTGAAACTAATTTATTTTCATTGCTATGTAGCATTCCATTGTATGAATATAACATAATATATTCACCCATTCTACAGCTGAAGACTACCTGGGACATTTGGGCTGTTATAAACAATGATAGTATAAATAGTTTTGTACATTTTATCCTGGTGCATGTGGACACAGATTTATATAGGGTGTCTGTGGCTGAGAGTGGTATAGATGGATCGTAAGTTTTATTTATCTTCAACCTTAATTCATTATGCCAAACAGCTTTCCAAAGTGGTTGTTCCAATTTATACTATCACCAGTAGCAAATGCATGTTCCTGCCACTGTACGTCCTCAACAACACCTAAAAGACTCATCAGATTATTAAAACTAGGATTATCAAATGATTTGCACTGTGGTAATTGTTTGTTTTGCATTGAATAAAAGTGAGCCAGCAACATTTCTCTCAAAGTTTTGTGAGTGGTGAGGTGGTGTAGTGGGTGCAGTGCTGACTTTTAGATTTAGTGTGTTTGAGTTCAGGGGTCAGCTCTATAGTTTAGCTGTACAACCTTGGGAAAGTTACTTATTCTGGCTGTGCTTTATTTATCAAATTAAATAGTAGTAATAGTAGTAATAATGCTTAAACTCATCACCTTGTTGTGATGATTAAATGACTTAATAAACACACAGCATTTAGACCAGTATGTGGTACATAATGAGTACTATAAAAGTGTTTGTTATTGTTATTATTCTGGTAAAAACGAAAGCGTGTCTGGGATTCCAAGTTGTTAAAGATTAGAATATTTTTGTGTTGGAAGAAAATAAGGGTTATTTATTTATTTATTCATTGTTTTATTGATTCAACAAACATTTGAAGGACTCTGGAATCTGAAAGGATGAGAGACATAGATCCTCCCTTTAAGAGACTCACAATTTAAGGGCAAATGCAGGTACACAAATAAGCAACACCAAGCACAACATAGTAAGTGCCATAATGGTTGATTCACACCAAGGAGGAAATTATTAATTAAGCCTGAGAATGGGGAGTTGGAGCAAAGAAGGTTTTGCTTTGATAGGAGTGGTTGAGTTGAGCTTCACAGTTTGAATAGTTCAACAAACAGAAATATGGAGAAAGGACATTCCTAATAGAGGAAGGTCTGAGGAGAAAAATGACAGAAGTATGAGAGTTAAATGCCTGTTTGGAAGACTTACACTGGCAGGAGATACTTAAAATATTTTGAAAGAAAATTAAAAAGTGATAGAAAATTCGATGGTCAGATTGTATAAGGATTTTAGGTAATGCTAAGAAGTTTAGACTTTATTCTTTGCCTGATTGGGATTCACGGCAAGTTTTAACCAGAAGAATGTCTAGAACTTTATGACAGAGTGATAATAAGCTGTGATACATGGATCACGTTGGAGGGTGATGGGGAAAAAGTACGTGTGCGACTATATTTATGTCCTTCCCAGAGAAGTACGATGAAATGTCCTTTCTCTGTGGTGGCTCCACTTTCTGACAAGGCTCTCTCATGGTGGTCATAAGACCACTAGATTAGTTGTAATCTCCTAGCCTCTCTTCTTCAAATCCATGAGAACAGAAAGGGTTTCTCTCTCCCCAACAATGACTGGTTGACTGGAAAAGCAAATAGATAGTAGGTGGTAAAAATGAAGAGTTGCCCATTTACAATGGAGAGATCACTTAGAAGATGGTTGAACAGATCAGACAAGAAGTTGCCAGAAAAATTACATGAAAAGAAGGGCTGAGGAGGAAACGTGATCATATCAATAGGATGGGATGTGTGAGAACAGTGAGAGGAGAAGGTTACTATGCTTCCAAAGGTAGGGGCCTGAGCATTTGGAGGAGGGTGGTATCATTTATTGAGATAAGAAACACAGGTGGAGGAACAGGTTGGGGGCCAGATAAGTTTTGTTTTGGACCTGCTGAGCTTGGTTCCTGGCAATCTATCTATGTGGAAAGGTTGACCAGACAGATGGAAGAGCAGGTCTGTAGGAGGCATGATACCCTGCACACAGCTTCCCCATAAATGTTTATTAAATATGAAATAAACAAAGATGAAACCAGTTTCCATGTTAGCATTCCCACAGTGATATTTACTGGTTGGGTCCTTGCCAAAGTGAGGCTTGACTATATCCAACTTAAAAATAATTGCTTACCACTTCTGTGCCCTCACATATGTTTCTCCTTCCAGTTACTAGTGCATTTTTTTTTAAATAATTAAAATTGTGGGGGGAAAAAAAGCACTATCCAAATACACTGTAGTCGTTGCCCTAATATTATTAATTACTGCAGCAGTAGGACTTAGAGAAAGCATTTTTAACTATATGCAATAACAGAGTTTGGCGAGGGCCGTGAACTTGGCCTTGAAGTGAACGCATTTTTTCTTCCTCATTGTTCTATGGATACTACAATCTTTGATTTCATGCTGTCTTAGCTCAGGCTGCTATAACAAAGTACCATAGACCAGATGGCCTATAAACAAGCATCTATTTCTCACAGTTCTGGAGGCTGGAAATTCAAAATCTGGGTGCCAGCCTGGTTGGGTTCTAATGAGAGCCTTCTTCTGAGTTGCAGAGTGCTATCTTCTCATTGTACACAGCTGGGAGAGAGAGCTAGCTATGCAGCTGTCCAGCTTCTTCTCCCAGGGGCACTAATTCCATTCAGGAGGGCTCCACCCTCATGACTTAATTAATTCCCCAAAGTCCCACCTCCTAATACCATCACATTGGGATCAGGGTTTCAACATATAAATTTTGGGGAGACATTCAGTCCGTAACATTCCCTTCCTAACACCTACTTCGAAAATTTTGTCTTGTCAGAATATATTAGATATGTGCCCCCATCTTTGTTCCAGAAATGTGCTTAATATAGATATAATTGTCCAAATATAAGAAGGTAACCATATTCCTTTCTCCTGTCCTCAAGTTCCACTCTCAGTGTTTGTGTATGTGTGTGTGTGTATGTTTCGCTCAGTCGTGTCCAACTCTTGGTGACACCATGCACTGTAGCCCGCCAGGCTCCTCTGTCCATGGGATTCTCCAGGAAAGAATACTGGAGTGGTTGGTCATTTCTTTCTCCAGAGGCTCTTCCCAACCCAGGGATTGAACCTGCATATCCTCCATTGCAAGCAGATTCTTTACCATCTGAGCCACCAAAGAAGCCCTCGCTACTCTCAGGGTAAGGTTTAAATCCATCTCAAACAAACAACAAACAAACAAAATCTTTCATTTCAACTTGGAAGTAGTAGAAGCAGATGAAATCCGTTTCAAACTCTTTCCGCAGATTCATGCTCATTTGCCCCCATCACTCCCACACCTGTAAGTCCTAGTTGTTTAGCTCTTTCAGTGAAGTGTTGCCTGCTAAGGCTTGCTAAGCTTACTTATCTTGGACTCCCTCACCCTGGCTTAGTGCTCAGCACATAGTAATGTCTCAAGCAAAGCACATGTAGCATACACTGGATCAAACAATTGTTTATCTGGTCAGGTCTGCTATGAAATCATCACCATGAATGCTTATCTTGCTCCTGTTTAATCTTTTGTAGGGGGTCAGTGGCTTTGTCGAGACCAGTTAGAAGCTGGGATGATTTACAAGATGGGAGAGAACAATGTCATATTTTTCCAGAAGTCTGACTATGGTTTGTTTTTGCTTAATTGGAGACTGTTTAAACACTTCTCTGCTAGAGTTTCCTTTTAAGTCTTTCAAGAAAGAGCTTCTCTTCACCCCTAACCCTACTCATCCCAACCAGGTGCCCAGAACACCACCACAAGGGAATCTCTGACTCACTCTCACGAAAGTGAAGCTGTATAATAGGATATGTTCTTCTCTGACTAATTTCTTCTTCTCAACACATGTTGACTCATTAGAAATGGTGAGAAGAAATTTAGCAAAAGTCACTGACTTTTATTGCTTCCTTGGCAAAAAACTTTTTTTCTTTATGACAGATTAATTGCATATTCAGTACTATGTAATTCAACACCCATGTTAAGAGTACTTACTAGGAAAAAGGCACTGGAAACTGCTTCCCTTGGAAGTCATAAAAATGAAGAAACTAAATAAGGGGAAAATCTTCTTAGTATGTTTTTATGGCTGCAAATAAGATAACTTGGTGAAGCTGAGGGGAAATCTTTGAAGAGAAATAGGGGACAGACCTCAGTATAGAGGAAAGCTTGAAAAGGAACACATGTATGGAACAGTGTTGTTTACTCCTCAGTGGTCTCTTTCAGATGGCAGCAGAAGGGAGGCATTCTTTCTCATTTCAAAAGCAACATTTCTGGTTCTTTGAACCTTTGTCTTTTGATAAGTGGCCGTTTTGTTGTGTTTTGCTTCTAAGGTAGGACACATGCTCCTGAGCAGGGCTATAAAAAAAATCTCCCTGAGGATCCACTCATGCCTGTGAGGTCCAGCTCGAATTCTGCTTCTTCAGTGAATCCACCTGTGTCCCCCACTGGGCTCTCTCTCACTTTCAGGTGTTCCGTGGTATTTCTGTCTCTGATGTCAGTTGCTGCTGCTGTTGCTGCTAAGTCGCTTCAGTTGTGTCCAACTCTGTGCGACCCCATAGACGGCAGCGCACCAGGCTCCCCCGTCCCTGGGATTCTCCAGGCAAGAACACTGGAGTGGGTTACCTGGTAATAGTGCACCCCAAGGTATATGGTTTAAAGCAAAAATGATTTCATTGCTTGGGAGTCTCTGGGTGAGGAGTTTTAGCAAGGCTCAGCAGTCATGGGTCACCTCGGCTCTGTGTGTCGTTAGCAGTACCATGGGGACTCTGGGATCCCAGAAGCTTTCCTTCTATGTATGATGCCTCAACTGGAGCAGCTGGGATACCTGGAAGGCAATCACGCCTCGCATTCCAGATGGATAGTTGGGCTTCTTCAGGGTATCTCAGGGGTCCAGCAGAATGAACACGGAATCTCTCAGGTCTCTTGAAGCTTAGGTGCAGAATTGGCTAGTAGCGCTGCTGTTGTGTTCTGTTGTTGCTGTTGCTGTTCAGCCACCCAGATTGTGTCTGACTCTTCACGACCCCATGGACTGCTGCACGCCAGGCCTCCCTGTCCCTCACCATCTCCCGGAGTTTGCCCAAGTTCATGTTCATGCATCAGTGATGCCGTCCAGCCATCTTATCCTCTGACACCCTTCCCTCCTTCTGCCCTCAGTCTTTCCCAGTGTCAGGGACTTGTCCCATAAGTCATCTGTTCACATCAGATGACCAAAATACTGGAGCTTCAGCTTCAGCATCAGTCCTTCCAGTGAAAATATTCAGGGTTGATCTCCCTTAAGATTGACTGGTTTGATCTCCTTGTTGTCCAAGGGATTTTCAGGAGTCTTCTCCAGCACCAGTTCAAAGGCACCAATTTTTTGGCGTTCTGTCTTCTTTATGGTCCAGTTCTCACAACCGTACATGACCACTGGGAAGATCATAGCCTTGACTATACAGACCTTTGTGGGCAGAGTAATGTCTCTGCTTTTCAACACACTGAAAATGTTTGTCATCACTTTCCTGCCAAGAAGCAATCATCTTCTGATTTCATGCCTGCAGTCACTGTCTGCAGTGATTTTGGAGCCCAAGAAGAGGAAATCTGTCACTCCTTCTCCCTTTCCCCTTCTATTTGCCATGCAATGATGGGGCCAGATGCCATGATCTTAGTTTGTTTTAGATATTTAGTCTTAAACCGGCTCTTTCACTCTCCTCCTTTACTCTAATCAAGAGGCTCCTTAGTTCCTCTTCACTTTCTGCCATTAGAATGGTATCATTGGGTATAGAGTTGCATTCTATAGGCCAAAACAAATCACAAGAACAGTATAGATTCGAGGAGAAGGAAGATAGGCTTCACCCCTTAATGGAAGGAGCGCCACGCCCAGGTAGAGAAGAAGGAGCTGATGGTGGCCATCTTTACAGACAGTCCTTTGTAGTTGTGTTGACCCCTTGACCCCAATAGTCTCTTATTTATTTGTCTAGTTGGCCGATAATTCTGTGGGCTTCTCAAAGGGCAAAGCCAAGCTCATATCCATTGCTGTTCCTTCCCACAGATGGGACTCAAGGACTATTTGGGTAAATGAATCCATTTGGATATGCTTGAGACAGAGAGCAGAGAAATACCTTGGAAAGACTGTCACGTTTGGAATCAGATAATGTGATGTGTTCCCAAATGTTGCATGTGTCTGTGAAGCTTTATATATGCCTTTAGTTTTAATTTCTATTTCCTCAAATATTAATTAAGGAAATAGAGTATGAATTCACAGTTCAGAGAGTGACTGAGTCAGCAGGTTATTGTCTGTTGAGTTGTCCAGCATGTGGGCTAAGGGTAGGAAATGAGTCTCATTCTTGACTTTTGGCTTATGTCTTCCTTTCTCTCCTCAAATGTTCGATGCATTTGGATATACTTAAATTCTGGAAAAAGTTTTCTCAGCGAGTGGTTAAAAGGAGAACAATATGTTAAACACAGCCCAGGATATAACCGCATTCGAATGCCGTAATTGGCACTTAGCAGAGTTGCTGACAGAAGACACCCCTGCATTCTCATGAACTCCCAGCCATCCACACACATATAGACATCAAATTAAGGGTCCAGTTATGCCAGCAGTCATTGTTCCTTAGGATATCTCTCACGCCCAGAGTTGACTTTCCTTTCAGAAAACTGTCTATGTTCTGTCCATGGAATACCTTAGCAAACCATAAGTAACACACGTACAGGAAAGGACAAAAGAAGTAAGTAGGGAAATGTTTACTGTAGCAGCCTTGACATCATAACGAGCAGAGAGCCATCTCTCCCCGGCTAATTTGAATCCAGTCAGTCTCTTGTGCAAAACCAAGGACAAACAGCAATCATTTCTATTTCTTTCATGTTGTAGTCCTCAACCTTCTCAGTCCCAGCTCTTACTTCATAAAGCACATATTCTCTGCTGCCCTTTTACTATTTTGAAATTAAATCCATAGATAAAATAGCTTATCTACAAGCATAATTTCAAAAACTTCAATAAAATGTCCTCACTGTAGTATAAAAGGCAATGATGAAAAAGTAATGTATAACCAATTAATATGTCTCCATATGTAAATACTGAGGAACACCTCACCTAAAGAATCAAGGAGTAGTCTAATGCCTGCACATACATAAAATTGACAGATTCAAAATTAAGATAATATTCAACTAATGTCTTCCTGTTTAAACTTTTTTCACATTTGAAAAATAAAGGTTTTATAAGTACATATATGTGTATATCTATAAATGCATGTAGGCTCCCGTGGTGGCTTACTGGTAAGGGACTCACCGGCCAATGTGGGAGATTTGGGTTTGGTCCCTGGGTTAGGAAGTTCCCCTGGAGTACAGAATGACAACCCACTCCATTATTCTTGCCTAGGAAATCCCTTGGACAGAAGGAGCCTAGCGGGCGGTACCATCCATGGGGTCAGCAAAAGAGTCAGACATGACTTAGTGACTAAACAACAACATAAATGTGTATATGTGTGTGTGTTCATATATAATGTATGTGTGAATTGCCATAAATACTACAGTTACAAATGAAAACTGAAACACATGTGTTTGTGACTCAATGCTGCTTTTGCTGGAAAGGTTCTAAACAAAACTGAATTTTGTATTTCTTCAATTTAGATGGCAATTTTCATCTGGAAAATTTGGTGCGTATTCTAACCATGTAAAACGACTTGGTGTTTATGTATTAATTCAAGTAAGAATCTACACTCGGATTATTACAAACAACTTTTTCACCTACACAAATGTCTGACTTCTCAAATTGAAGTCTGTGACATTAGAAAATTGATTGAAGGCAGAACAGTTTTTCCTTGTACAAGACTGTTTGCACAATGCAGGATATATGGCATCGCTGAGCCCCCCCCAGTCAAATGCGCCCCGTATCACAGGCATCCAAGATCATTGTGGTGAAACAAAGCCCCTGCAACTGTTGAATTCCACCAATGTTGTACAGTAAATTTCTAAAATGGCTATTTCCGGTGATATCTCACTGGATTATCACAGAGAGAGATACTATTATTTTCATTTTTCTCTAGGGAGGAAATAGTCTCAGAGAGGTTAACTAACATGTATCGTAATTGTGGGTGTTAACCCATATCTTCTCATATTTGGTTTAGGATTTCCTTCATGCTCAGATTTTATAAAACAAAAACAAAGGCTTGTGTTCCTCATGTGGTAGTCTTTTCAGACTTACGAGGGATTCCTGAGTCAACCTTGCAGAAGTTAGGATTTGCTGACTCACAGAAGAGATGGAACTTCCTTATCCAGCTATGACTTATGGCTTTTTCTCATTTGTATTTCATCTGGTGCTTTCATTTTTGCTTCCTTGATAAAGAGGGTTGTGGCGACTCTGACTTTACAGGGCTAGTTTATGGGAGTAAAATCACTTGATGACTGCAAGATACCTTGAGCCCACTCAAGTAAAACTCAGAAAAGAAAAATGCCCTCAGCTGCCAACTACTCCATCTCCTTCTCCTCCTCCTCTCACAGAGTGAAGGAGATAGACCCCTTCATGCGTTTTCCTTGAAGACACAGCATTTCAAGGTGTATGCTGATGTAATCATACTTTTCTGGTCATTTTTGCCCGACTTTATTGACATATAACTTGTGTTAAACTAAAGGTGTCAATTTTTTGAAAGTATCAATGAATGAGAGGGTGGCAAGAATATGGAGATATTGGCTCCACCTGCTTTTTGGTGTGTATTTGGGTTTTTTGCTGCAAGAATTTTAGTAGTGAGGGATAGAAAAAAATAAGGTGGATTCTTCCTCTTCATTTAAATTATAATAGTGACGACTACAGGCATCAACAATGCCAGCCTCTTCTAATATTTTTCTCAAAGTCTCACAACATCCTGAGAAGTAGGTTGATATTATCTCTCTTCTATCTATGAGAAAACACTCTCAGAGATTTTAAATCATTTGCCCAAGGTCACACAGTTAATAAGTAGCTGAGCTGAGATTTCAACTTCAGGGTTTTTTTTACACTGTGCCAAGCTGCCTCTCCTTTGATCTTTCTTCAGTCCAGACAGTTCTAACTGTCATAGAACTGAGAGATAGCCAGTGCCAATCTTCCAATTTTACCACTGAAGTCTGAAGCCTGAGGTGTGAATCAAATCACTCCAAATCATCATGTATGTGGATGGTAGAGTTGGGATGAGAAGCCAGAAAAAGCCAGTCCAGGGGTCTTTCCAACATGCCACCTTGAGGTTCCTTCTCAAACTGCTGGGACACTTGTTACATAATGTTTCAATTTATTTAGGAATGTGACCAATCCACATTTTTTGGTATTTGATCAGATGTAGAATATAAATAAGGAAAGCACTTAATTGAAAAACTCAAGAAATGGGAGAGTTGGGGAGGGCTGTAGTAAAGAGCAACAGTGAAATGCAGGCTGTGTGAATTTTTTCAGGCATTATGGATATGAACGATTTTACTACATCTGCTGAGATCAATTCCATATTACAGCTAAACAAGCGCAGGGCTGTGTGGCATTCATGTCTGATTGAATTGAGGATTTGGTAATTACTAACCTTCCCAACTGATAGTTTCATATGTGAATCAAGCAAAAATTAAATGTTTGTTGTATTGCAACCTGTCTCCAAACAACTGTCTGTTTTGTTCAACAAAACAGTGATCAAAGCAATCTGCTCATCATTTCAGATTTTCTCTCTTCTGAAAAGTCATTATTTAAAATTCATTTTTTGCTATAGGAATGATAACAAAGATAGCAATGAATAGAATTTCCTTTCTGAAGAAACACCTGTCATTTGAAGAAGCACAAATACTGATGAGGGAAAATACATACTTCAATCATAATTTTTTGTCCTTTTAATTATAGTTATCTCAGAGCTTGGTATAAAAATATAGAATATTTAGCTAACATAGATAAAATGGATCTCAAAATGATGCCACTAAAGGACTCTAATATATTATTATGCTTAGTTGATTCTAAATATCAGACTATAATCACCAAAATATAAAAGTGATCTGTTGGTTGCTGCTTTAGACCTGAAATTCTAAAAGGCTAACAAATTAGAATAGTCAAATTATTGAAGCAAATGTACAGATTCCGAGTTGAAGTTCCTCTGTCGTAAGAATTAGCTGCAGTGTGAATCAACCATGTTTGTGACCGTAGTTGACACTCTACAGTGTCTGTTCCCATAGATCACCTCCTTGCTTCATTTTTGTTCAGGTATGCTTCCTCCTTGGTATGGCCATATGGCAGGGGGTGGGGTCTTGATTGGTTTCAGTCAATTAGGTTGGTGCCATTCAAGTTGCCAATAATGGGCTAAAGGTGACAGAATTCTGGCCTTTGAAGCAAGCCTCTTGGGAAGACTTCTGGGAAGGGTGTCTCCACTCTTTCCTTTCTTCAAAAACGAGGTAATGGCTTATTTTCTGCCTCTAGGTATTGAGGCCATGAAGGGGAGTCAGCTTGAGGAAAATGAAAGAGAAACAGAAATAGAACCTGGTCCTGATCCTGTTGTACCCAGAGATACTCTGTCTTTGTACCTCCTGATTAGTGAGGAAAGTAATTTCTTTATTGTCTAAAACAGTTCTCAAAGTTCTCAAACTTTAACCTTAGTCAGAATCCCCCATGGGCCTTAACAGCATGGATTTCTCGGCCCACCCCCAGAGTTTCTGACAGTATACCCAGGATAGAAGTGGAGAATTTGCATTTCTAGTAAGTTCCCAGAAGATGCTGATAAGCTCTCAGAAGATGCTGATGGTATTGGTCCAGGGATAACACTTTGATGATCACTGGTCTGAAAGTCAGTTGCCATGGGTTTCAATTTCTTGCAGCTGAATGCCTCTTAATTTATGTGTGTGCATGCATGCATGCGCAGTCGCTCAGTTGTGTCCGACTCTTTGCAACCCTATGGACTGTAGGCTGCCAGACTCCTCTGTCCATGGGACTCTCCAGGCAAGAATACTGGAGTGGGTTGCCATTTCCTCCTCCAGGGGATCTTCCTCACCCAGGGATTGAACCCATGCCTCTTGTTTCTCCTGCACTGGCAGGCAGATCTTTACCACTGAGCCACCTGAGAACCCTGTTTATGTGCATAGGCACTAAGAAATACATAAAGATACTAAGGCCTCCAGCCTTGCAGGCAGTTTCAAGCCTGGTTTGTTTTAAACTAACTAGAAAGAAACATTCTATCCTTCTNTTGTTTCTCCTGCACTAGCAGGCAGATCTTTACCACTGAGCCACCTGAGAACCCTGTTTATGTGCATAGGCACTAAGAAATACATAAAGATACTAAGGCCTCCAGCCTTGCAGGCAGTTTCAAGCCTGGTTTGTTTTAAACTAACTAGAAAGAAACATTCTATCCTTCTTGTTCTTTCCATTTACAATGATAGTTCTTAAAAACAAGTTGATCAAAAACTTGAAGCATAACATATTTCTAGAGTAAAGAGCATAGGCCTTGGAGGCAGACACTCCTGGCCTTCAATGAGAGCAGTACTATGCTGTTTATACTTGTAAATTATTGAGAGTCTATAAATTTTCTGATTTATAAATGGAAATTAAGACTTTATTTTATAGGCTTATTGGGAGGATTATATGAAATAGCATGAAAAATACTTTCTAGAATAGCACCTAATATATGGTAGATTAATTCTCCCCTTTCATGTACACACACGCACACAATTTCTATTTCTTTTCCTAACTTCATAACTGAAGTACAACATACAGGGCCAAAAGATAGAAAGTCCTCCCTATCCAAAACTGTGTTATCTAAAAAACTGTATTTATAAGATTGTCAATGGAAACAAGAGTCTTCATGATGCAAAAACACTTGCCAATGACTTATGTTAATACACATTCAAAAATCCTCCTTGCTAAAGAGTAGTGTCTATTTCTACCAATCATCCTAATAAATTGTGAACATCTGGTAATAAAAACCAATTGCAAATAGAGTTTGCATATCTTGCAAGTGGTACAACATTTCATGACACTAATTAAAGTACTGTTGAAAAATTCATTCTATCACTCTCAAAGTTCCTGACATATGAGGGTCTAGCAGAAGTAGACCAGAGAAAAGTCTTTAGTAAAACATCTGGAATTTTGATACTAGGATAGATTCTCTAAGAATGATTTGAATATCAAAGGCCTAGAAGAGGCTCTTGGTAAAAATGATGCATATTTTCACAGAGAAATTCTTTCTGCAATCAAACAGCAAAAGACAAAGGAAACAAAGAAATATTAGACAATCATTTTCATCAGATTGACATCAGATTAAATAATCAGCATTTCATTCTTGGAAAAAACTGAAAAATAATTGATAAAACCTAAATCTTATTAAATACAAGAAAAAATAACTTTCAGAATTTTAGTATCATTTTTGGAGGTAAAATTGCACCTGAAATTTTTCCTTCACTCAGTCAGTTAAGTCACTCAGTCATGTCCAACTCTTTGTGACCCCATGGACTGCAGCACGCGAGGCTTCCCTGTCCATGATCAACTCCTGGAGCTTACTCAAACTCAGATCCATCGAGTTGGTGTTGCCATCCAACCATCTCAGCCTCTGTCGTCCCCTTCTCCTCTTACCTTCCAGCATAGGATCTTCTCCAATGAGTCAGTTCTTTGCATGAGGTGGCCAAAGTATTGGAGTTTCAGCTTCAGCATCAGTCCTTCCAATTAATATTCAGGACTGATTTCCTTTAGGATGGACTGGTTGGATCTCCTTGCAGTCCAAGGGACTCTCAAGAGTCTTATCCAACACCACAGTTCTAAAGNCAGTACTTTGGCCACCTCATGAGAAGAGTTGACTCACTGGAAAAGACCCTGATGCTGGGAGGGACTGGGCGGGAGGAGAAGGGGACGACAGAGTATGAGATGGCTGGATGGCATCACTGACTCGATGGACATGAGTTTGGGTCAACTCCAGGAGCTGGTGATGGACAGGGAGCCCTGGTGAGTTGCGACTCATGGGGTCTCAAAGAGTCAGCCACGACTGAGCAACTGAGCTGAACTGAAGCCTAACCAGGATTCTTGTATCAACTCTCACAGTCTCTCTTCCTCACAAGTCTTAGAAAGCCATCTTATTCTGTTGACACAACTGTGGTCCTTGTGTGTCTCATAGTGTTTTTATTTAACCACTGACAAGCGCAAAGGAAGATAACTAGCAGTTTTGGGGTTGGGAGACCTGTGTGCTACCCTTGGCCTAGGTGCTCAGGGCCAGACTTATCAATTGTGCTCTGGGTCAGAATTGACTTCCTCTTTCTTTCCATGGACTTGACTGCCTTTTCAACAGTATTACCTTATATATTTTGTATTATAAGTCTTCCCCTCATTTTATTTGGAAAGAGTGCCATAGAATAGAGTGAATAGGTCCATTTTGGTCACCAAATGACTCAAAGCAGTACTTACTTTCTCTGAGGCTCAGTTTGCAAAAGTGTGAAGTAAGAGGATTGAATTGGAATTTGTAGCCTCATCCAGCTCTTACATTCTACCGCTAGATGATTTTTGCATTTTAAAAGACAGCATGAAAGTAATATAGATCAAATTCCTTGAATAGCAAGGCATTTCCTTTTTTTTCCTGTTTTTATGACGATTTGGGGGCAGGAGGAAGGGTACACGGAGACATTGTCAATTTTTAAATAGGAGCTATGCAACCCTGGAAGAATTCTGCAAACTGAATCTACTTTTCATTGTGGCTGAATTATGGTTTATTTTTGAGCTTTCAAAGGATGCAGTTTGGTTTATTCAGAGGGTACAAGTAAGAAAGAATTCATTTGGCTCCAAAGCTTCATGCTAAAGACATCTAAGGATATCACAGAAAAATTGAGATAAATACCCTGAGCTGCTCAAAAGGAGGTCTTCAGTCCAGTCCGTTAGGGTTTCCAAGATCTGTGGGACCCTTGTCCTTCATGCCAGGGCCAAATCTTCATCAAAAACTTCCCCTATGTACTTGCTCAATGGGGCTGAAAAAATCTCACAGAGTAATGTTAACTTGTCCTTCTGTTGGCCACCTCTGGCCCTTAAGGAACCCCAGATGAAAGGGAGTCGTAACACACTTGCTTTCCAAGTGTGCGATTCAGTTCATGGATCCAGAAAATAGTAGTTTTCTAAGCCTTCCATTTTCCAACTTTAAAAAATGGAATCAAAGGTTATTAAAACAAAATAATTAATTAGATATTATGTTTCATCTTCCTCCTTTTTAATAGATGCTTTTAGTAGAAAAGGCATTTTCATTATGCATCTAACTTTCTTGTTGCAGTGCGTTGGTAGAGGTCTATAAAGAGAAACAGCTCTGCACTAAGTAGTAGGGGTGAGCCTGGCGTGGTGGGGGGAAGGAATTGCAAGCCACATTTCCTGATGCACAAGTGGAAAGAAGTCAGTAGTTCTTAAGTGTACAGTGTACATTTAAGAGTCAACAAGTAGACAAAGAAAATCCAGACCTTTGATGACCCCTGGTGAATAAACTAAGCACTGCATTGAAATGCAGTTAGAGCCGTAGACTTCCCTTGCAGGCCAGTCNGGGGGAAGGAATTGCAAGCCACATTTCCTGATGCACAAGTGGAAAGAAGTCAGTAGTTCTTAAGTGTACAGTGTACATTTAAGAGTCAACAAGTAGACAAAGAAAATCCAGACCTTTGATGACCCCTGGTGAATAAACTAAGCACTGCATTGAAATGCAGTTAGAGCCGTAGACTTCCCTTGCAGGCCAGTCCCCTGGATTACTCCTCTCTCTCAAGTAAGGCAAAGGATTTTTCCCCCTCAGTGCCTGTTTTGTTTGCATTACAGACATGCATTACTGACTTGAAGTATCCGTATCTCTCTGAACAAATCTGATTTTGTTGATCTCTGTTGGTAGATTAAGAAATATGTGTGCATACGCTATCTGGGCTGTGATCTTGTTAGACACAAACAGTGTTATTTGGGAATTTAAGCAAGGTCTTAACTTTCTTTCAGATTAGGTATATACTTAGTATTGTTTTATGGAAGAGTTATGAAGGACAAATAAGCCTTCTTATGTAACCCAAATTTAAAATCAGAATTTATCTTGTCTATAAACTCCAAGTAGCAGCTAAAATACTCTCCTATGCAGCAAAAGTCTGCCTTTTCATAAACTGCTGTATGTGACCAGCATGTGGTACATGTCAGCCAGAAGGTAGGCTTTGTTTTGTTAGCTTGCAGGAAAGGAGAGAGACTTGCTACTGTCAAAGATGGGGGGGTGGGTGGGGGGAGGGGGAATGTAGGTGTTTTGGGCGTATACCCAAGCATCTGACTATAAATGTGGTAATGCCAAGTGACATTTGTAGTCACCCAGAAGGGAATCTACCTGATAGANGTGACCAGCATGTGGTACATGTCAGCCAGAAGGTAGGCTTTGTTTTGTTAGCTTGCAGGAAAGGAGAGAGACTTGCTACTGTCAAAGATGGGGGGGTGGGTGGGGGGAGGGGGAATGTAGGTGTTTTGGGTGTATACCCAAGCATCTGACTATAAATGTGGTAATGCCAAGTGACATTTGTAGTCACCCAGAAGGGAATCTACCTGATAGAGTTACAATAGGGTTGAATTCTAAACAGTTTATAGTATTAACACCCGTTAGCCTATTAGTCATTAGTCGTGTATGTACCAGAATCACTGGCTTTTAAGTCTTTGTTTCCTGAACTGGAGATATTTTTTACATCTCTATGATGTACATGGGGTATTGAATTGTTGAATTTATTCCCTCTCCCGTCAACCTTTATTATCACCACAATACTAAGAATTATGCCTTTATTTCTAAGAAAATTCACTAAAAAATTTTGATGAGAAACATTATATAGTCCAAACCCTTGCTTCAGCTTCGTGGGAGGCCATCTCGGTCTCTTCACTGGAACGCCAGGGCCTCATGGAGACACGTACAACTGCACAGGCAAAGCGCCTGATCTTCTGCACAGCCGTGCGAAGGAGCCCTCACCTGCTGGATCAGGAGGCTAGCATTCTGAGAATTTAATCAACTTGTCAAACAAAAGTCTCAAAGTGGGAAGAATCTTGAATGTTGACTAATTCAGTTCCTCCACCACCTACTCCATTCTCAAATGAGCAAACTGAAACCTAGAATTGGGTGATGATTCCAACACTGCAAAGCTAAGCACAGGAGTCTATTCCCTCCTGGTCCAGTTCTCTATCCTTTGCCTCCCTTTGCCCTCCTCGGGTCATATTGAATGCACCATATCTTTGTAGAGGGAATCACACAACCCTTGGGAATTTCAGATAAACTGTTGACTAAAAAGTGAGATGGGGGACACACTGAAACACTAATAATTTGAGAAACAACTCAATTTGAAGATACATTTATTTTTGTCAGTTTTAAAATTTCTTTTTCAAATTAGAGACAATATGTTTTGATCTTAACCTTCAAAACCATCCATGTTTGTTATTTTATTATGTGTTTTAATAAAGAGTTACATTATAACAGAACACTATAATTTTTAAGGTTTATCATAATATCCTTTTTTATGTGGTTGGACATGTATGTTCCACCATATGGCTAAAGGACAAACAAATTGCTGATGATTTATATACTATACATCTCAGCCGTTGAAAGTAATTTCTGATCATTTTCATCCAAATATGATGCATTCTGAAATCTTGATGTTTGCTCATCTCTTGTGAAGTGCCTATTTTGATCTAACAAATGTAGCATTATAAAGGTTCTCCCTGCATGATGCCAGCAGGTCAGTGAGGCAGAAAAGTAGCTTTGCATGATGTGTGGGAAGACGTGTCCCAAATTCTTGCAAGCTCAAGGTCATGGACTATAAGCTACCAAATACAGATGACACTATCCACTCCAGACTCAAGGAATCCTTCCTTTCAAAAGAAGATCAGCAGGACCTCTTATGATAAGAGGTTCTTAGTAACTTGTTCTGGGACTTAATAATCCTGAAGGCTCAGCTGTCTCACAAAATCCCTTGTAGACATCAAGGCTTACTTCCTAGCTGTCGAGGTCTTCCCAGGTGGCAAAGTGGTAAAGAATCTGCCTGCCAATGCAGGAGACTTGGATTCGATCCCTGAGTGGGGAGGATCCCCTGGAGGAGGAAAAGGCAATCCACTCTAGTGTCCTTGCCTGGGAAATCCCATGGACAGAGGAGCCTGGTGGGGTCACAAAGAGTTGGACCCAACTGAGCACACACAGAAGCTAAATACATTTCTTACTGGAGGCAGCAGAGCTTAATGAGAAAAGCAGTAGAAATCAGAATACTTGATTTTGCATCCAAACATTCTTCTCTCTAGCTGTGTAACCTTGGGCAGCTCGTTTAGCCCAATGAGCCCAACGTGGGGGCTAGGGGGGTTGGTTCTGTTCTAATATGTGGCTGCAATCTGAAGTTCTTCTTGGCCTATTTGTGGGTTAGTGGTTAGGGGAGCCACAGCTCAGGAGAGTGAGCTCAATCTCACTGTGTAGCCTACTATCACGCTGAAGCGAGAGCATTTGCACAGGAGTGATGAAGCATCCCCTGGACAGGGCAGGACCAGGTTTCCGTGGCCACACCGGCTGAAGCCTGGCACCTATAGACGACAGGAATTCCAAGTCTCTCCTTTGTCTAGATAAGTCTTTCAGGTGCTAGGGCATGTTATGGCTGGGTCTGTTGGCAGGGGAAGGGGTATGTGTGCATCAAATAATTGATCCTCAATTTTCTTAAAAGAGCAGGTTTGGAGGTAAAGTTTGGAGAAGGCAATGGCACCCCACTCCAGTACTCTTGCCTGGAAAATCCCATGAACGGTGGAGCCTGGTAGGCTGCAGTCCATGGGGTCATGAAGAGTTGGACACGACTGGGCGACTTCCCTTTGGAGGTGAAACAACTGATTTGGAAAAATAATGCTAACCTAAGCAATTGAGCTTGAGGCTTGGATTTCTTGCATATTACACTGTTAAGGAAAACTAATAATTTTGCTAATAATTCAACCAATGTGTAAAAAAAAAAACAAAAAAAAAAAAACCAAACCTCTTCCCACATTAAGACAAGCAAATACCCCCAAACAACAAAACATTACACATTGAAAGGTGACATTGCTCTCAATACTGCAGTCTTCTTTAGAGAACTGCTTCAGAATCTCCTGGGTTAGGAGGAGGCTACTTTTTCCTGTTCTAAGCATGTCTTGGAACAGACATTACCCAGTGTTACCTTAAATTTCTTACAGTGATGCTCACTTGGCATGGTTTCTAAGGCCTTGCACAATCTGACTTCTACCTGTCTGCAATATCTCCATCCAATGTACCCTTGAGCTCAGATAATTAAGAATTGTTAACTTTTACTTGAATACATCATGTTATTTCATGCCTGTCCTCCTTGACATACTATTTGTTTTCTGGGATTGTGTTTGACCTATAGTGAACTCCTACTCATTCTTAAAGACCTGGCTCAAATGCCCTTTGTCACATGCCTTTGCCCTGGGAAGGCATGATTAATCGCCATTTTTTCCTGCATATTCTACACTGCAGTCTAACTTTTCATAAACAAGTTTTTATATTCACTCAGACTATAAACTCCAACAGGCAATCATTGTGTTATTTGTTGTTCACTGCCAGTTCCTGTAACATAATAAGTTTTTAAGCAATGTTTTTGAATGAATGAACACAAGCATGCATGAATTCTAAGGGGTGGTAGATTGAGCTGCAAAAGTGAGGAGACGACTTTTTTCCTCAAAAGGATTGTAATCACAGGGAGGAAGTAGATGTGTTAAGTTTGGCGGAAGAGATGCTGTTGAAGCTGGAGTTTAAAAGGTGGTCGTAAAGATTGGAAAGGCTGAGCAGCTGCACTGGTAAAAGCAGAGCCATGAACACATGATGTGTGAGGGAGATGATCAGAAATCCAAGGTGGTTGGAACACAGTGAATATGGGAAGCAATGGTGGGAAGTTTATTTGGAGATCTATGTTGGGAGCCCTGGGAAAGCCTTGGATTTTACTGGGGAAGAAATGGGGAGCTGATGAAGGTTTTGAATCAGGGGAGTGAAATGATACATTAATACATTAATGTATATATATTATGTTAATACATACATATATACATATGTATGTATAGTTACATATACATGTATTAATGTATGTATATATGATATATATCT
Source organism: Neotragus moschatus (assembly GCA_006410615.1). Lineage (NCBI taxonomy): Eukaryota > Metazoa > Chordata > Mammalia > Artiodactyla > Bovidae > Neotragus > Neotragus moschatus. The sequence goes on from SJYA01001284.1 coordinate 1,027,584, forward strand.
ACACATACATATATTAATGTATATTTAACTACATTAATTAATTAATATACATGAATATATGCCCTATAGGATTAAATGAGATAATATTTGGAGAGTGTTGAAACAGTAATTTATAAATTGTACATAGTCAATGAATGCCAGTCATAAATATTTTCTGAAAAGAGAAATAAAGTAAGAAATTGAAGTCAAGGGAAAAAGTATAGCAATTGTCTAGATAAGAGATAATCAAGTTCTAAATTTAGAAAGAAACTGTGGGCATGAAAAGGAATTATAGCCAAATGACATTTTCAAAGCAGATTGGAAACAACTTCATCACCAGTTGGTGAGCCAAGAGGAATCAAATCTAGGAGAAGAATGATTTTATGCAAATTATGAGATCAGAGGATAGGGGCTTCTGGGAGGCAGGTGATGGGTACATGTTGGATATGTTGAGTTTGATGGACCCCTGGGACTCAAAGATGTCCACAAACCTATCAGATATATTGCTCTGAGGTCTAATAAAGAAGCGTGGACAAGAGATGTGAATTTGTGGATCATCAGCAGAGAGGTTATGGTTGACAGCATGCAAATGATTTAAATGACCCTCCTCACTGCCAACATAGAGAAAGAAAAGTAATAAGGACAGAAATTGTGTGACAGTAAATTTCTATTGAGGGTGGATTTTTATGCCTAATAATTGAGAATTTTGTATTAGGAGGAGTATTCTTCTTCCTTACCAATCATGCTATTTTAAGTGCCAAGGGCTACTGAGTATGGGAAAAGCAGAACACAGAACAAGACAACATAAATATGCACAAGCTGAGACAGCATGATCAATTACAGCCATCTTATCACAAAAAGTGTAGGTGTTTTAGACTAACTAAGGTCCATCTAGTCAGGGCTATGGTTTCTCCAGTGGTCATGTATGAATGTGAGAGTTGGACTGTGAAGAAGGGTGAGCGCTGAAGAATTGATGCTTTTGAACTGTGGTGTTGGAGAAGGCTCTTGAGAGTCCCTTGGACTGCAAGGAGATCCAGCCAGTCCATTCTGAGGGAGATGAGCCCTGGGATTTCTTTGGAGGGAATGATGCTAAAGCTGAAACTCCAGTACTTTGGCTACCTCATGCGAAGAGTTGACTCATTGGAAAAGACTCTGATGCTGGGAGGGATTGGGGGCAGGAGGAGAAGGGGACGACAGAGGATGAGATGGCTGGATGGCATCACTGACTTGATGGACATGAGTTTGAGTGAACTCCGGGAGTTGGTAATGGACAGGGAGGCCTGGGGTGCTGCGATTCATGGGGTCGCAAAAGGTCAGACACGACTGAGTGACTGAACTGAACTGAACTGAAAGGGGTGGAATAAGTATGCTAAAGTCCCACCATAGTGCTCCTTCATGGACTGCTAACCTGATCACTAACATCCTTTAAAACTGGGAATCACTTCATCATTAGGAGCAAGTCTGATCATGACATTGAAAGGAAAACTCTGTGTGGCTGGATTCTAAAAACTGAAATATGACCAAGTACTTTGGAATGATCACATTCCTTAGCTTGTGGCACACCATCATTGTTGATATATGTTTCTCTTTTATTTCATTTTTCTGTTCTTCATTCCATATCCTCCATTTCTAATCCTTTTATTATCAGAAAAGTTACCTACACTCATATAGATCAAATATAGTATTGAGTGAAAAAAGTTACATTGGATGAGACGTATGGAATAGTATCATGTATGTTCATTTCAAATATATTCATAGAAAATATTATATCTATTATTGGTGGATAAGTTTATATGCATGTATGTTGGGGGACCAATAGTACAAAAGCTTTTTTGTTACCAGGGGAGCTTCTGGAAATTTTACTTCCCAGAGCAGAAATCTTAAGATGTAGAGTACTCATTAACAAAATTCAGCATGAGTCAGAAGCTTCTGAGGGCTGTGCAAACATAGGTCACTGGGCACCACACAGAGTTTCTGATTAAGTCTGGGATAGGGCCTGAAAATTAGCATTTCTAGCCAGTTCACAGGTGGTGGTAATGCTGTTGATCTGGACCTAGATATACTTTGTGGCCATAGTTACAGGGAAAGGGGAAAGCCTGGGGGACAGTGGTATAACCAGAATCTCTTGGAAGACAATAAACTACTGAAATAATTTATTCTTTTTTAACTTAAATCTAGTTGAATTACAATATTATACTATGTTCAAGTGTACAACATAGTGATTCAAAATATTTATAACTTATACTCTGTTTATAGTTGTATAAAATATTGACTATATTCCCTGTGCTGTACAATATTCCTTGTATTTTGTTTATTTTATACATAGTAGCTTTTAATCTCTTAATCTCCTACCCTGATCTTGCCCCACTCTCCTGTGGTAACTATACTAGTTAGTTCTCTATATTTTTCTGTCTATTTCTTTCTTTATTGTACTCACTAGTTTGTTTTAGTTTTTAGATTCCACAGATAAGTGATATAATGCAATATTTTTCTTTCTATGTCAGACTTATTTCACCCTCCAAGTTATCCACATTGTTGCAAAGGGCAAACTCTTTTTCCTGCCTGAGTAATATTCCATTGTATGTATATACTACATCTCCTGTCCATTCATCTAATGGACACTTCTGTTGCTAAATACTATTTTCTACTAAAAGGAGTCAACTTTACAAAGGAAAAGGTGATTTCTGGTCTGTGGCAGTGATTGTACAAGGTGAGCCTGAAAGCTGAGAAGTTTCTAAGGGTTAATGTAGTATCAAAAGAGGCCAGATTTTTTAATATCAAAAAGAATGTAGGGAATTTCTTTAATTTTTAGAAATAAATTCTAAAATACTTATAGGTTAATTGTCATAATGTCTATAATTTTTTTAGTAGCTCAGCAAAAAGTTATCTAGGGAGATAAAATGGCCTATTGTTAAAAATTGTGACTGTAGAAAGTAAGTATATATGTTCATTTTTATAATTTCCTGTGTATTTGAGATTTTTCATAATGCAAAAAATATTTACATTATATATATAACATATATTTTTACAGAATCTCTATGAAATAGTTTTTAATAATTTTATTTATTTTGGCTGTGTTGGGTCTTCATTGTCGCTTGGACTTTTCTCTAGTTGCGGTGAATGAAAGCTGTTCTACCTTGTGGTATGCGGCTTCTCATGGTGGCTTTTCTTGTTGTGGAGCACAGGCTCTAGCTTGAAGGGGCTTCAATAATTGTATTCAGTAATCGGCACGCGGGCTCTCCAGTTGTAGTTCCTGGGGTCTAAGCACAGGCTCAATAGTTGTGGTGCACAGGGTTAGTTGCTCCACAGCATGGGGGATCTTCCTGGATCAGGGATAGAATCCGTGTCTCTCGCATTGGCAGGTAGATTCTTTCCTACTGAGCCACTAGGGAAGCGTCTCTAACATATATTTTTAATTTGTGTGTTTGTGTGTGTGTGCACAGAGTACCTTTCACAATTTGCATTTATTTAAAAATTGTCCCTGTCTTAGACTCAAAAAAGAAGGAAAAAAAAAAAACAACTGTATCCTTGGCTCAGCTTTAATTCTTTTTTAGAATGGAACAAAGTTTAAACATATACACACATAAATAAATAAACAAGCAAACAAACTTCTCACCCCATCCTCCCTTCTACCTCATTTCTCTAATTGATTTACTTGGCTTTTCTTTGTTGTATCAGCAGAGAGAGCCTTCAGCTTTTAATTCATACTGGATAGTGCCAAAGACATTTTGCTCTTATTCAAATCATAAGGTCAAAGAGAGAGAGAAAGTGGGAGAGAGAGCATGCAATGAGAAGACAGATGGAGTAGGGAAGAGATATGAGACAGATGGGCCTCTCAGAACAAGCTATGTAGCCATGATAATAAAGCTGTAAAAACAATTCAAGGAGAATGGTTAAAATGATAAGAGCTTAACTGCCTGGTTGGCTAAAAATTGCACCATAGTGACCTATACTCACCCTAACCTGCCTAAAATCAGAATTCTTTTCTTCTAATGCAAGTTCACCTTGATCTATTTACATATAAGCTGGCCAAGGTCATTCAAGAATTCATGTCTAGATCAAGGAATACATAATCATAACTCATTCAACAGATATTTATCAAGCTTCTACTTTATGCCAGGCTCTTTTCTAGCAGCTTGGGATATATCAGAGAACAAAACATATCAAAATCCCTGCCCTTATGGACAGACGATAAACAAAAAAAATGATAAAATAAATGGGCATGAGTTGCAATTTAAAATAGAATGGTCAAGATGGACCTCATAAGGCTGTGCCATTTGAGCAAAGACTTGCAGGAGAAGGAGTTCACTGTGCTAACAATGGTGGGAAGAACTTCACAGGCAAAGGGAATGGCAGGTGCAAAGGCCCTATGGCAGCAACGTACCTGGCAAGTCCCAGGAATGGAGCAGAGGCCAGGGGAGGTTAAGAAAAATGAGCCTGAGAAACTTGACAGGGCAAGAGGTCAGAGGTAACAATGGTCAGGGCACAAAGAGCTTTGCATACACTGAAGAACTTGGATTTTACTCGAAGTGAAATGAGAGCTGAGGAAAGGCTTCAAGGAGAAGATTGACACAATCTGGCTATGTTCTCAAAGGATGGCTCTGGAGGCTCTGTTGCAAATAGACTGAAAGAGGGCAAATGTGGGCCCAGGGAGACTAGTTAAGGAGCTGCTGCAGTGTTCAGGTGAATGGGGATGGTTGCTCAGATCAAGGTAAAAGCAGTGAGGTGGAACAGCAAGTGTAACTGGGTCATGTGCTCACAACGTGGAGAAGCAAAAGAAAAAAATGTAGTTTCTCACTTCTCCATACCAAATAACAAGATGTTTGCTTTTTCATTTAGAGATAAGCTTTATCCAACATTTAAAATCTAGGAGTGAGTTATCTGGTATATCTTTCTGCAGAGTTCGTGGAACAAGATAATGGGAAGTATCTTTAGGCTGATAGGGGCAGGGGTGGAGGGAGTACATTTAATAAGGACCCAGGGGTCCAAAAGAAACTCCAGGATCCCACTATACTGGATATCAATCTAAATTTTAAGATCTGTTAGGCAGACTGCCCTTGCTGAGTGGGTTGCCAGAAAAATTGTTGCTTTTGTGTTTATATGAACCAGGCTCACTCTTGGGAGGTATTTGCTGGGGCTCCTTAGTGATAGTTACTTTTAGGATGCTAAACATCCTTCCAATTATTAAAGGCTAATATATGAAGTGAAATTTTAATCCTGAAGTTGTTTTTAAGGGATACCATGAGCTAAGTGACACAATTCAAGAACGGAGTTCAGAGAATCAAAAGAACAGAGTGAATTGTGTCTGAGCTGTGTGGCCATCCTCCCCTGAATGACATCTGCCATGTTCTGGACCTGTAAGGCAAGCAGTTAGAATCAGGGTTGGGTGTGTGCACGCTCAGTCGTGTTTGACTCTTGTGTGACCCCATGGACAGTAGCCTGCCAGGCTCCTCTGTGCGTGGGATTTCTGAGACAAGAATACTGGAATAGATTCCCATTCCCTTCTCCAGAGGATATTCCCAACCCAGGGGTCAAACCCGCATCTTCAGTGTCTTCTGCATTAGCAGGCAGATTATTTACCTCTGTGCCACCTAAGTTTTTTGTTTGATCATTTATTAAAGGATAATTGACCAATGTTAAACTGCATATAAAGTTTCCATATGAAAAGTTTTGACACAAGTGTACACCAGAATCAAGACAGTGAACATAGCCATCATCCACCGATTCCTACTGCTCGTTTGTAATCCCTTCTTTTGTTATTCCTTAATCTCGTTTATGTCATTAGAGATTAATTTGTATTTTTTAGATGTCCAGAGATCTTTTTTCTGTGCAGCTCTCTCCTCTCTGGTACTCTGTTCTGAAAACTCTAGCCACCAAGTTCCCCCTGGATTTCAGCCGTATCGCCTCAACTGAAAGAGCTCCTAGGCTCCATTTGGGTTCTCAGTCCCTGTGCTGTGGGCTAGAATTTCTCTCAAGCCAATAAGTAAGTTAAAGCAAGCATAGATCTTACTTCATATGCTTCTCCTCTCAAGAATTACTGTTTTTCATTGTCTGATTCTGCTGTCTTGAAAGCTCTTGTATATTTTGTCTTTTTGTTTGTTTGGATGTTTCAGGTGGGAAATAACTATCCATGTTACTCCATTTTGTCCAGAAGTCACTGGTAATGTTTGGAAGTCTTGTACTGCTGGCTGAAAAGAGATTCAGGAGTTATAGATTCTGTGCTATTTATTGGAAACAGAACCGAAATTTTGTTTAGGAAGTAACGCTTTTCTTGTACATGTTTGCCCTTGACCTGGAAGTTGGTTGCAGTAATATACCAGTGGCCAGGGTCACCTTACAGTTTTATTATTTGACATCAAGTAGGAATTAAAGCACTTAAACTCAGCTGATATGTCACCTCTTTTAAAATGCCAACTCCCTTAGGAATTGATTCTAATAACTCTGCTCCTAACAACTTAATCGGTACCAATCACTGGAAGTATACTGCTGCCAGCCAGGTACTTTGCTGAACGTTTCATTGTAACCATTAATTCATTTAGTCCTCACATTGATCCAGTGAGGTACCTTTGAGCTTAAGCAAATTGGCAGAAGTTGAGAAACTTGCCCTGGGTCCTCGAGCTCTTAATAGGATTAGAATCTAGATTTAAATGACACCAACCTCTTGCTCTTCAAAGCGTGATCCATAGACCAGCAGAGAGAGCAGAATCTCTGGCTCTGTTGTCCATTGTCTAGTTGCTCAGTTGACCTCATGAACTGTAGCATACCAGACTTCCCTGCCCTTCACCAACTCCCGGAATTTGCTCAAACTCATGTCCGTTGAGTCAGCGATGCCATCCAACCATCTCATCCTCTGTTGCCTGCTTCTTCATCTGTCCTCAATCTTTCCTAGCTACTTCAGACCTACTACATTCAAACCTGCCTAATATCCAGGTTCCCCAAGTGATTTGTGTGGACAGGGTTGAACCTGCTTTGATCCATGCTCAGCCTGCTGTCTAGTCAAGTGGTGGAGAGAAGAACTTAAAGGAAATTGAAGCTTAAGGCAGACAGGATGATCTGAGGGCTTGCACCACTGTCAAAGCTCAGGGAAGGGTGAGTGTCAAGGTGATGCGGGAGAAGGGGGAGTGAGAGGCTGGTCACATCCCCGGTCTCCAGCGAGTCCCTGGGATGGCTGCCAAGCGAGGATCCTTGGCTTCATGCAGCAAAGAATTCAAGAGTAAGCTGAAGTAGTGACAGTGGTTTTATTCTGAGAGATGCGCACTCCATAGACAGAAAGTAGTCCATCTCAGAAGGCAAGATGGGCCCTGGAAGTATAGGGCTGTTACTTTTTATGGGCTGGGTGATTTCACACACTGATGAGTAGAAGGAATGTTCTATTAAGGGGAAGGGGCTGGGAATTTTCAAGAACTGACCACTGCTTACTTTTTGGCTGTTTATGGTCATCCTCAGAAACGTCATGGCACAAGGGGGAGCGATTTTTATTTTATAACCAGTGTTATAATGAAGGTATAATCAGCTAACGACCAGGCCACCACTGACACCATCTAGGTTTTAGCTGGTTTTTGTTGTATCCTGTTTTTCTCAGGCTGTGTCCCCTTCCTCATTCTTTTCCTTTCCTGCCTCTCTCACTGGTGTAGGCACCAGGCAGTCAGAGACAGAATGGCATCTAACATACCCAGTATTTACTGTGTGTCAGGACCTGTTCAAAAGGGCTTTACAAGTTTAGTCACTTAATTTTCACAACTTCGGTAGATGTGTTCTCGTTTTGTAGATGAGGAAACAAGTGCAAAGAGCCTAAGTAACTCGCCCAACCGATATATTAATGGCAGGGTTGTCACATGACCTCAGGCAGTGTGACTGCAGAATCTGAGCTCTGGATCGCTCCATCACACTGAGAAAGCCTCATGAACCTGGGCAGAAGGTGGAGCAGGAAGGCACTATAGACGAGGTCCTGCTGCTCTGTCGGGTTGTTAAGCTGTGCCTAGTCATGGAAACCCACAACATGCTGGCATCTTTACAACAGCTAGAGATGTCTATTTCTTTTGCATGCCTGAAACTCCACCCATTATATTTGTAGGGGAGCATAACTAAATAGTGCTGAAGCTTTCTCGTCTGTCAAAAGAAATGATCAAGGAATAGAGCGTAATCGTTATGGTACATAATCTGCTGATTCTGTGGCGAGCACAGAGAACACAGCACGCTTGGAGGCTAACTCTGTGCAGTATGGAGCAAAGACAGAAAAATATGAGAGCTGTTGGCCTTGGTTAAAAGGACAAAGGGCTGCTGACTGGCATTTCCTTTGGGGCTTTATAGAAGCTTTAAAGTGAAAAGGACATTGCCGCTTGCTGACACTGGTGAGGCTTTTTGCTTTCTGCGGAGTGGTTTAATTGTGTTCATGCTTATTTGTTAGGTTTACTGAGATATATTTAGATATAATCTATATTCCTGGAAGAAAAAAAATACAAAAACACAAATCAGCTTGGCTTCAGGGGCACAAGTCAAGGCCTATGTCTTTTATTGTGCATTGCCTCACTTAATTAGCTTTTTAATTATGATTTATTCCAAACTGTTATTTTTAAATCCTTGCCCAGAGAGTGTATTGAGGTGACTATTACTTTAGAAGGAATGGGGATTTGGTTCTGTGCCTCTAGCTCCAAGAGCAACGCTGTTCCCAAAACCCTTGTTTCTGTGCTTCTCTTTTCCACACCTGCCCTTATTCTTGTGGAGATTCCAGGTTTCCCACAGGACTTGCCCAGCAACCAGAAAATGTGACCATCCAGTTCCATTCTCAGAAATCACCCATCTCCCTCTGTTTTCTATCTCGTTTTATTCAGCTCTATTTCTACCTAAGCTTTGACTTGGTTCGTGCTCCCTCCTTTTTTTTTTTTTTTCTTCCCCGTTAAGATGAACTTTCTCCTTTGAAACTTGCAGTTTATTACACTTTTGTCTAAGGACCCTTGGAGTCCCATGACACTTTAGCACTGACTCAGCCTTCTAGCTCCTCCTGATCTTGCCATGAATTGGATACCTTGCGCATCCAATTTTAGTCCCTTGTAAGCCAAACGTTGAAATAAACCTGCTGGACAAGTGTCTTGGCTGGGTGTATTTGAAACTCATAGACAGCGGACAGACATACTTACCCCCTAACCCTATAAATTCTGGGCAGAATTGAAGTCAGAACAGGTGTGACTTCAGATACTATCACCCTCCTTTGGGTTTATTCTCTTGGCTCTCTCTTCTTCTCCCTCATACCTAGAAGTTTGGATGCTGGTGTGCACCTTTATTCCCTTGAGAACAGTTCTAAGTCCCTTTCTTACAGTAACTTACCATTTTACTGGATGACAGGCATCTGGTCTATTACACCCAAGCATGGATTTCTTTGAAACATATTAGATGATTATGCTTTCCCTGTTCAAAATCACTCGTGTGTCTTAATAGGCCATCTGAATGAGGTTTCCTAACTCACATCCTGAAGGTGCCTTAGTGCCTTCCTGGAACACAGTGGGGTGTAAGTAAAAACAATACAAAAGAAAACAATAACAGCAGTAAGACTTCAATGTTAGTATGACATTGTGGCACATGCTGTGACTGTCTGTCTATTGTCCTACAGATCCTTTCTTCCTGGGAACAAAGCCGCTAAGCTGGAGACCACGTTCCTCAGTGCCCTTTGCAGTTCCAAGTGGTTATATGACTCAGTTTGGAACAACTGAACATTTGCAGATGTGATGTTTTCAAATACTGTGTCACATGCAAATTAAGATGAGCTTCTGACTCTGGACTTTGTCTCTGTCACATCCTGTGGCTAGAATTTGGATAAGACAGCAATCTAGTTTGACTATCCCATTGGAGACATCACCCAGGGAAATAGCAGTGCCCCCAAGAAGGAAAGAACCTAGTCTGTAAATGATTTCATAGAGCAGAACTGCCCCACCAGCCTATACTGCTAGACTGTTACATGGAAATACTTCTCTTTCTTTTTATGAATTTGTTGCACTGAGTCTTTGCTGCTACACATGGGCTTTCTCTAGTTGCAGCGAGTAGGGGTCTGCTCTACATTGCAGCGCGTGGGCTTCTCATTGTGGTGGCTTCTCTTGTTGTGGATCACAGGCTCCAGGCACATGTGCTTTAGTAGTTGTAGCACTTGGGCTCGGTAACTGTGGCTCACAGGCTGTAGGGTGCAGGCTCGGTAGTGGTGACACCTGGGCTTAGTTACTCTTGGCAGGTGGAATCTTCTCAGACCAGGTATCGAACCCATGTCCCCTGCACTGGCAAGCAGATTCCTATCCACTATGCCACCGGAGAAGTCCTAGAAATGGTTTTCTATGTCATTTAAGCCATTTCCTTTTGGGTTCTTTTTGTTGCAGCAGCTTACTGTTTACAGTTACTAATACACATACCTATGGGAGAAAAATGCTTGGATCATTCCTGTGAGGAACTAGGTTTGGAGACCTGGGTTCTAGATATTTAGCATTGGAAAAGTTCTAAATCTCCATCTTCCCTTGGAAAAGAAATCAATTTATGGATGGATCCCTTTCCATCTTTTAAAACTGTGGTTTGCAGAGTATTAATGCTCATCAGGATCACCTAGAGGGTTTTTAAAACAGATCACAGATCAGTGGACAACATCCCCTGAGTTTCCCATTCAAAAGATCGGGGGAGGTGTCCAATATTTGCATTTCTAAGCTCCCAAGTGATGCTGATGCTGCTGGTCTGGGGACCACTCAGATGCCCTGAGTATTTCCCAGCCTTTCCTCTAACAACACTTTAAAAAACACCAACCCAGAATTAGTTTATGGGTACGCTATCAGGGCACTGTTGAGGCCCCACCCCAAAACTTACAGCTTACCTCTGAGTTCTCCTATAACTCTAGTGTGCAGTTGCTATTACAAACACACAGCTTCCTACCCAGTCCTTGCGCCTCTGTTTCTCTGCCCAAGGACTGACTCCAGCACCAAGGCATCCTGCTCAGTCTGCCTGGGGAGCTGCCCAGAAGTGCTGGAGATCTATGGCTCTCAGTGGAACTCTTCAACCAACAAGGAATGCTATTGGTGGATAAATACCCAAGCTTCCCCAGCCCTGAGCCAGACAGTTCTGTGACAGATTCTTTGTGATACTTCAAAAGATCACAGAGAATCAACCCTTCAAAGCACAGGGTCAGGAGCCACACTGCCTGCTTCAAACCTCAAATCTGCCATCCACTAGCTGAGAAGTGGAAGTAAAAGTCACTCAGTCCTGTCTGCCTCTTTGTGACCCCATGGACTATAGTCCATGGAATTCTCCAGGCCAGAATACTGGACTGGGTAGCTGTTCCCTTCTCTAAGGGATCTTCCCAACCCAGGAATCAAACCCAGGTCTCCCACATTGCAGGCAGATTCTTTACCAGCTGAGCCACCAGGGAAGCCCACAAAGTACCCCCTCGAGGTGTGAGGGTGGGCCGACCCCAAAGGAGAGCCTGGGCAAATCAGTGTGTCTTTATGCCCTTGTTCCCTTCCAAGGTAATAATAGTTCCTACCATATAGGGTTTAGGGGATGATTAAATGAGTTAACATATGAAAAGTTTTTAGACCTGTGTATACACATAGTAAACTCAACAAATGTTAGCTTTCTACCACATTTCTGAGGCTAGGCCTCCAGAATAATGGGAAAGAAGGCTCCTAACCCTCTCCAGCCCTGGTGTAACTTCTCTTCATGCCAGGAGCAGAACAGTCATCTCTCTGCCACTCTTGCGACAGCAGACAGCTGGCAAAGAGCTACGTGTTCTCTAGTTGTTTAGTGCTCTCTGAAAAGTGAAATGACTCTTCTCCTTCTGTAGCCTGTTTTCCATGTTGACTTTGGTAAATTACCAGTTGAATTTTTTCTTTTAAAGGGAGGCATACAATAAAGGACAGGCTTTATCATTTCAAAATCATTAGTAATGGAAGTTTTCTAATATAGTTTCTGCTGGTCACAATCCACAGCATGTGATAAAGAAGAGTAAAATTGCTACTTTCTTTTAAAAGTATTTGAATGCAAATACTGCATTGTCTCTGAAAAAAAACTGGGGGAAAAAGATGTAAATATCAGCCATAACAATTCCACTTCCTCCTAAGAATTTGAATATTGCCTTCTGTGGCTATTTCAGTATATGTGTGTGTGAAAGATGATAAATAGATAAGAATGAGATTGCATAATACATGTTGCTTTATAACATTTTTCATTGAATATAGCATAAACAGCATTCTTTGTCTTGAAATATTTTTCTATAACATTTGATTTTCTCTAATTTTATTCTCAGAAGATGACTTATCTTGAAATCATAAGGGTACCTTGCTTTCTAACTAATGTCTCTGAAAAGAGACAAATGAGAGATAAAGAGAAAAAAATCTGTAGGTAAGTATTCATACAAAGCTGAAAGGGATTAGCTGAAAACAGCCGATGGGGAAATTCTTTCTACAATATTTTTTGAGTCGAACTGGGCTCACCTTCCTTTAAAACTGCTAAAAAATAGCTTCCAAAGGTGGTTTTCCTTTTTTTGTTTTAATTCCTTCTCTTGGTCCCTGTCCTCCTGTGGGAAGACTTACCAAAGATGGGCTAAGATAGGTATTTTATCAGCATTAGCAAGGAGCGTTATTGGTTGATTAGATAGAATATGAACTGACTTGTAAGCTATGAAATAATTTTAATTTCAGCTGCGGTGAACAGTATGAGGCAAAAAGTGGAGAATGAGCCAATAGTTTGTTCTCTAATTTAAAGGCTCTGAATGTGAGCTAATTACGCAGAGTACATTCCTTTGTGGAACTCAAGAGAAGAGGGATTATTTTTGCCTCTTGCAGGTACATGATGTAGTAGGCACAAGAAATTTACAGACTCTTCCTACCCTCTCAGACGGTGGGGACACACTGTCCCATCTCCCACCCAAGAGAGGGAAGCTGCCTGTGCTTTCATGTACTGTGGAAAATCAAAAGGCAACATACCTCCAGCCCCAAGCAGCACAGCCCAAAATTGATTTCTAACATTTATAATTAGATTCTAAGTTAAAAAAAAAAAGTACCTAGTGTACTAACATATTATACAAAGGCTTTAGAGGAAAAGAATTAGTGATAAAAATAGATTAAAGGATTTTAAGTCTATCTTTGAGTAATGGCTACCACTAAACTAATTCAAAAATGATTTAACCAGAAGTAGTTCTTTGAAGAACTTGGAACGAATGAGAGACCCCATTCATGTAAAATCCTTTTAATATCATTCCAGTTGGCAAGTAAGCAAGAATGCATACCAGGAGAGGTCGAGGTGATTTGGGGAGGATGATGGCCCCCTCCCAGTCCAAGGAAACAGTCTGGTTGTGGATTTTAAAGGGAAATGATTGCACGCAGAGGGACTTGGGACCATGTAATGGGGAAAGGGTAATACTGAGATCTTTGAAGCAGAGAATTTAACTTGCATGTGGAAACTATTAGAGATGTCACTAGTATCTTTTAAAAATATGGCACAATCCAAGTGGTAGGAAATTTCTTGAGATGGGAAATCGTGTTTCAGCATATTCAATGCCTTGATTGTGCAGCATTTAAAAGTAGAATATAAGGGGAGAGACTGAAGGAACTTGACACGCTTGTTGACAAGTGAAAAATGGGTCTGTGGGCAGTGGAGAAAGGAAAGTACTTTAGTTAGATATGAAATAAAATATAACACTTGCTAAGGATTCAAAAAAGTAGAGCAGAGTCAACTAGCCTCCTTAGTTTGTTAATGGTAGGGCATTGCTGAAGCTCAGATATTAGGTGATATCTATCCAAGGAGTAAAGAAAATCAGGTTGTGAACTGAGTCAGTTCACAGATCTTTTGTCCAAATCAGTGTGTGAAGTGTTAGTTGCTCAGTTACGTCTGACTCTTTGCGACCCCATAGAGTGTAGCCCACCAGACTTCTCCATCCATGGGATTCTCCATGCAAGAATACTGGAGTGGGTAGCCATTTCCTTCTCCAACAACTGTTGGATAAAAAGAGGGCAACTTGGAAATGGATATTATTAAAAGCAAATATCTTTGCATTTTACAAGTGTTTGAATTTCTCACTTCTGAAGTTTTGCCTCAGAGATAAGTTTGCCAAACCCTGTTGTGTACTAATATCTCAAAGCAAAGTTAGCCCTAACAAGACAAACAAAACTTTCCTTAGGCAAAATAACATGAGCAGTCTTGAAAACAGACATATAAACAGAACCTAAAGAATTAACTTGGGGTGTTTTATTCTTTTCTGTTATTTGATTTGCATATAAACAACAATGTACCATCAATCCAATTGTGTCTTCTGCCCATAAAGGCAGTTTTCTTTTTCTATTTCTGTTTACTTTTTTCTGGAGGAAGTGAACTATCATTGGTTCCCATTAAGATGTAAATGGAGGCTATAGTCTGACATGATCTTCTGATTGACTCATAATTGTGTTGGAGGATTTTGAAGCTGGTGATCAACAGGACCAAGCTTTTGGCAGTAGGAGCTACACTAGGGAACTGGACACAGCCACCTTTGAAAAATTATAATCTGCTTCACTCTTAGGTGGAGGAATATGGGCAAACAGTCATCTCACCATGTTATCTTCACTAAGATAACAGCTAATTTTCATGGAAAGACTTTTAGGTTGATGACATTGGCTATTTACTTTGACCAGCTACTAAAAAGCTCAAGTTTGATTCACTTAACAGTTTGACAACTCATTAGATATGTAACAATTAAATTCAAAATGTAAACAATTGATAAAATCATTAAAAAAGGAATTTTAAAAATTGAATTGAATTGACAGCTGGTTTGGCTGAATTATCCATAATGGGTCATATGGGGTAATATCTCATAGTCTCAGAGAAGAGCCAGTGATGACGTCAGAGTGTGTCCAACTTGGCTGAGCTGAGGCTGGGGTTTGCCTCTGCTTCATCAAGGGCATCTTCCAAGTAGGAAGAAATGTATACAAGGAAAGACTGAGCTGGGCTTTGAACGTAAGAAGAAAATGACTGAGTGGATATGGAAGAAGTGAAATGAAAGTCTCTTAGTAGCATCTGACTCTTTGTGACCCCATGACTGTACAGTCCATAGAATTCTGCAGGTGAGAATACTGAAGTGGGTGGCCCTTCCCTTCTCCAGGGGATCTTCCCAACCCAGGGATCAAACCCAGGTCTCCCACATTGCAGGCAGATTCCATCCTGCGTTAGAGGAAGATTGCCTACTGTCTGAGTCACCAAGGAAGCCTGAGTGGAT
The DNA here is from genome assembly GCA_006410615.1 of Neotragus moschatus. Lineage (NCBI taxonomy): Eukaryota > Metazoa > Chordata > Mammalia > Artiodactyla > Bovidae > Neotragus > Neotragus moschatus. The sequence goes on from SJYA01001284.1 coordinate 1,042,777, forward strand.
ATGGAAAAGAATATCCAAAACAGTGAGAAATGCATGGGTCTGGGAATCACATTAAGAAATGAAGCAGTTAGTATTTACAATAGCCAAGACATGGAAACAACCTAAAGATCCATCAACAGATAAATGGATAAATATTTGTGATATATATATATATATATGTAATGGAATATTACTCAGCTATAAAAAATGAAATAATGCCTTTTGCAGCTAAGTGGGTGGACCTAGAGAATAACATACTAAATAAAGTAAGTCAGAAAAAGACAAATACCATATGATATCACTCATATGTAGAATCCAAAATATGACACAAATAAGCTTATATATGAAACAGAAATAGACTCACAGACATATATTTATATATCTTCATATATATGTATATGGGCTTCCCTGATAGCTCAGTTGGTAAAGAATCTGCCTGCAAAGCAGGAGACCCTGGTTCGACTCCTGGGTTGGGAAGATCCACTGGAGAAGGGATAGGCTACCCACTCCAGTATTCTTGGGCTTCCCTGGTGGCTTAGCTGGTGAAGAATCTGCCTGCAATGCGAGAGACCTGGATTTGATCCCTGGGTTGGGAAGATCCCCTGGAGAAGGGAAAGCCTTCCCACTCCAGTATTCTAGCCTAGAGAATTCCATGGACTGTATAGTCAATGGGGTTGCAAAGAGTCAGACACGACTGAGCAACTTGCACTTTCACTTTTCACATATATGTATATAATTGTATTGAACACCTTAAACTAACACAATGTTACATGTAAATTCAGTTCAGTTCAGTGGCTCAGTCATCTCCAACTCTTTGTGACCCCTTGGACTACAGCAAGCCAAGCTTCCCTGTCCTTCACCAACTCCCAGAGCTTGATCAAACTCATGTCCATTGAGTTGGTGACGCCATCCAACCATCTCATCTTCCGTTGTCCCCTTCTACTCCTGCCTTCAATCTTTCCCAGCATCAAGGTCTTTTCCAGTGAGTCAGTTCTTCACATCAGGTGGCCAAAGTACTGGAGCTTCAGCCTCAACATCAGTCCTTCCAGTGAATATTCAGGACTGATTTCCTTTAGGATTGATTTGTTTGATCTCCTTACAGTCCAAAGGACTCTCAAGAGTCTTCTCCAATACCACAGTTCAAAAGTATCAGTTGTCTGGTGCTCAGCTTTCTTTATTGTCCAAGTCTCACATCCATACATGACTACTGAAAAAAACCATAACTTTGACTAGATGGACCTTTGTTGGTAAAGTAATGCCTCTGTTTTTTAATATGCTCTCTAGGTTTGTCATACCTTTTCTTCCAAGGAACAAGCATCTTTTGATTTCATGGCTGCAGTCACCATCTGTAGTTATTTTGGAGCCCGAGAAAATAAAGCCTGTCACTGTTTCCATTGTTTCCCCATCTAGTTACTGTGAAGTGATGAAACCAGCTGCCTTGATCTTAGTTTTTTTAATGCTGAATTTTAAGCCAGCTTTTTCATTCTCCTCTTCACTTTCATTAAGAGGCTGTTTAGTTCCTCTTTGTCTTCTGCCAGAAGAGTGGTGTCATTTGCGTATCTATTTCTCCCTGCAATCTTGATTCCAGCTTGTGCTTCATCCAGTCCAACATTTCTCATGATGCACTCTGCATGTAAGTTAAATAATCAAGGTGACACTATACAGCCTTGACATACTCCTTTCCCAGAAGTACATTTTGAAGACTCAAGATCAAAGAGGTGAAGTAAATTTACTGAGTTCACCTTTTTGTTCAAATCATCCTCATCAATTCACTCATATATTTCCCAGAAGAAGGCTTGCATAATTTTATCCAGTTTTACTGATATATAATTTACACATATATAGTAAGGCTTTTCTCTGAAATTGAGGGATAATATGGTAACTCAGAACATAAAGAACCTGCCTGCAATGCAGGAGACCTGTGTTCGATCCCTGGGTTGGAAAGATTCCCTGGAGGAGGGCATGGCAACCCACTTCACTATTCTTGCCTGGAGAATCCTCATGGACAGAGTAGTTTGGCGGGCTACAGTCCTTCGTGTCGCAAAGAGTCAGACACGACTGAGTGACTAAGCACACAGCATACACATCTCTTGAAAAATGTTTGCGAAGACTAAATTAAATAATTTAATGTCTATAAAGAACCTACAGTGATGCCTATAACAGCAAATGCTTAACGAATGCAGCATGTATTATTCTCATTATTAATAATATTGTGGTTATCAGGTTCAAGTTTGGTTTCCAGATAAAGGAGTTTATTTTACTCTGGCTTGCCTGGAGGCCAGCTGCTTCACAATGCTTATAATGAGCATAATGACAGAGGAACAGAAAAAGAATAGGCCAAACATGGTAAGTCGGTGGTTCATGTGGCTCATACTCGCTTTTCTACACCTATGGCAGACATAATCAATTGTTTACTCTTTCCTACTGAGCTTGAATGAAGCCTCACTGTCTTTCACAACACACCTTTTTTAGGCAGCTCCCGGCCCAGTGATTTGAAGTGAACACCTGTGATGAAACCCACTTGGGAAAATAAAGTTAGTTCAAATATAATAGCACTTGGGGGGAAAATAAGCTGAAATATATTACTTTTTTAAAAAAGAACAATGGTTTTGAAGAAATAGTTAGTCGATTAATGCAATGGGCAGTTTGTTTGGACAGTAGATACAAAGGCTATCAAAATGTCCTTCTTTTCAAGGTATTATTCTGTCATAGTTAAGGAAAATGTTGAGGGTAATTTAGGGGAAAAGACAATTTAGCAAACCATATGTTGAACACAGTGTTTTCAGTAACACCCGCTGAATAATCAGGAGACATCATGTCCTACCTCTACATCCACCTTGCTGTTCTAAGTGGAGACACAAATGCATGAGGATATTTGAAGCATGACAAACATTGGAGTGAGTGCTGATGTAAAGCCCTGTAAAGAATTTCCATGCCTGATCACATAACAGATGGCTCCCTAGAAGAATCATTTTAATATTAAACAGACAATTCAGGCCTATAAAAAATTCTGCCATAAATCTGTAATTGAAAATATTAAAACAACAACAGCACCTTTTCAAAAAGACTTGAAATTTTTACAAGGAACTTCTTAGGCATTTCAGAGCTTATGTCAAAAGTCAGGATATCTTTTACATTATTTTTTTCAGAAGGAATTTAAGATCAAATGAAAGGCCTACTGACTTTCAAAACCTGAAAAGGAGAAAAGTGGGTGGGGAGGTGGATGGCTGTGTTTCACTTTAAGTGATCCTCTTGTTTGCTTGTTCTCACTGAACACCTTTCTGGCTCCACAGTGATGCAGAGGCCCCCTGCTTCTCCTTGTCCATCAGAACCTTGTAGATCCCCAGGTCTTCTTGCCCAGCTTGGAGCGCAAGCTCAGTCACCCTTTGATGCCACCCTTTCTAGAACTCTGGACCTCTCTGACACTTTTGCTCTCCTACCAACCCTGTTACTGCAGTGAGTGCCCCGATGTTCACGCTTTGTGAAGGTGCAGCAGCTTCCTAAGGTCCTCAAGTCGTTGCTGCTGAGACTTTAGTTCAGTGGTTAACATAATTTAGTCCAGCCCTATTCATTGCTGTTGTTGTTAACTCATTTCTTGAAAGTGAAAGTAAAGTTGCTCAGTCGTGTCCGACTCTTTGTGACTCGTTTCTTATTGCTGGCCAATACACCTCCCACCATTTCTTAGCCTGGAGTGAATTCTCACCCCACTCTTTGCCAATCTGCTTTCTTCATGGAGAAGAGGGAGAAAAGGCCTGCCCAACATCCTACTCCTGGAAAGTGACCGTCATATGACACCTAGTTCAACAGCCCCTTCAAGCCTTGATGATGCTTCTTGTTTTGGGGCTCCAGGTAGCTACAGTCACCTTTGTAGAGTCTACTCTAATTTAGATCAGAAACCCCGTAGGTTAGGAGATAATTTTAGGAGGCATACAGAAAACATTTTGATAAAGTTTAAATATTTGTATATCTATTTTAATATAATGGTAGGTTAGGAGATAATTTTAGGAAGAATACAGAAACATTTTAATAAAGTTTAAATATTTATATATCTATTATAATTTTAGAGAAAAAACAGAGCTCATCAGAACCAAAATTTCATGGATTCTTTATTGTGGAGGAGAAGGCTGAGAAAATTCAAGTGAGGCCATTTAAAGCTGATTTTGAGGACCCAAGGTATGCTGAAAGGAGAAGATAGGAAAGGATGACACTGGATACCAACCTGGGGCTGACTGTTCGGAATCAGAGGGTGCTTGATGGTCCAAATGAAGGGAGAGTAAGGCAATTGTCTGGACTCTGCATGTGTATATAATCAGCAAATAAAAGATTTTTTCTCAGTCTATCTGTTTTTTTCAGGTCACAGTATCTGTCTTCTTCCCTATCCAGACATTATAAGACATAACTTTGCTGAATTCCAGGCTATTGAGCCAGGCACTATAATCCCTTAGCCCTTTGCTTGCACCACAGGGTCTATAAACTCACTTAAGTGTTTATGAGTCTACTGGCTTTGTCTTCCCTACATTATTCCAGTCTTTTCAGAGCCATGGCAACTGAAAGAATGTGTCAGTGTTTTGTTGGTGTTGGCTTTCTTTTGTTTATTTTGATTTATTTATTTTACATCTAATGAAAGCAGGAAACATCAATGCAGCTTGGGGGTAGTCAGCCCCAGGTGTCTTTGCTCCCCAAATAGGAAGTGTTTTGTTCCCATCCCTTAGCATCTTAGGAGACACTCAAGTCAACATGCCCTTCTTGACCCAGATAGCCTCTGGACTATAATAGTTTTGAACCATAAATTGTTCCCTTCTGTAGAAAGTGAATAGTTCCATAGTTAAAGAGGGGAGGTGAGTTAGGTTTAAATTCTAATTTAATAAGACCTCCCAATTTTTTCTTACATAGTTCTTACTATATGGCAAGACCTCTTCCTCCTCTAAGCACTTCCTAAATATCAACTCAAGTACTTTAATCTCCTTAATACCTCCATGGCTAGTTATATTTTTCTATCCCCATTTTGTCAGCTGGAAAACTGAGGCAAAGATAAAATAATTAATGTACCTACAAACCTGCAACTAGTGAGTATGAAATTTAAAATACTATCTTAGACTAAAATCTGTTATTTTCTTGTAGAAATCCCTCATGTGCAGATCTACCTGAACTCTAAAAAATGGTGAGATGTATATGGAAATAAAAATCAGGATATTTATCCCATGGAGTTCCTTAATTTTGTCTACAGTTACCTGTACTCCTCCTCAAAATCAGTATAAATTAACTGGTTAGTAGGCATATAAATCAACTGATCTAGATTAAGCTTGAGTGGAAATGAAAGTGGAAGTGTTAGTTGCTCAGTCATGTCCGACTCTTTGTGACCCCATTCATTGTAGCCCGCCAGGCTCCTCTGTCCATGGGATTCTCCAGGCAAGAATACTGGAGTGCGTTGCCATTCCCTTCTCCAGGGGATCTTCCCAACCCAGAGACCGAACCCTGGTCTCCCTCACTGCAGGCAGATTCTTTACCATCTGAGTCACCAGGGGAGGCCATTAAGTTTAGTACTACCCAGTTTTTTACATGGTTCCCTGAAGTAAAATTTAGTCTCTCTAGGACAAAAAAGAAAATGCCCATGTCCTCAAAAACCTGCTCTTCATGTTCAGGGGTGAGTAAGACAGTGTGTCTTTGTTGGATGTGATGTTGGTAGGGAAGAGACATGCTGCTCCTCAGGTGTGTGCTAGTTAGAATCTGCTGGGTCTCTGGGATGGTGTTCTTTGTTCACCTGTTTATTCCTTGCCCTGCTGTCTTCAAATGACTGCTTTGAAGACGGATTTGACTCAAGGTCCATCCTTTTGACTCAATGATGCTCCCGTAGTGTTCCATGCCTCCTCCTCCTCCTCATTCCATTCCTGCAGTCCTGGTTCCCAATGAGACCCTAGCTATGTCATCCGTCTCATCCCCTGACTCAGCAGTTCACCCCCAACATCTCACCAAGTCGTGGCAGACTCCATGTAATGCCCACTGGCTTCATCTCAATCTCTGTGCCACGTGAGAATTAAGAGCAGCTTGGAAGTGGTAAACCACCAGCACTCCTCCCAAACCCTGTTTGCTGGGTTTCTGGGGCCATCCNCAGCAGTTCACCCCCAACATCTCACCAAGTCGTGGCAGACTCCATGTAATGCCCACTGGCTTCATCTCAATCTCTGTGCCACGTGAGAATTAAGAGCAGCTTGGAAGTGGTAAACCACCAGCACTCCTCCCAAACCCTGTTTGCTGGGTTTCTGGGGCCATCCCACAGCTTTACCTCAGGATTTGTCATCGCTGATTCAATGTACCTCCTTCTGCCTTGCAGCTTGAACCCAGAGAGGAGGAAAGCAAGACATTGATGCTGGTCACAGCTCTTCTGTTCCCTGCCTCCTTTCCTTCCCTCCCTTCCTATTTTCCAGGGACCAGATACGTGGCTTTTTCTATTAATTTCACATCATGTCTTTTTCCTTTTCTGACTGGAGATAAGACCTAAGGACAGGCCTGTCTTTGATACGCTACATGCAACAGGCAGGAATTTAGAAAAATCCTGTCTCAAGAAAATCACCTGCTCACAGGACATTCTCTTGTTGCACAATCCAATTTTAATGTTGAGAGCTGGATATGCCCTCCTCTTTCTTTTTGCATACCTTCTGCTGTAATTTCTAATCTCTTCTTAGGCAAAGATGGATATCTGGGTCAGATTAGGTGAAGGTACTCAGAAAGGTGAAAGAGAAAACCAGATTATTATGTAAGATGATTTCTCATGTGAAAAATGCATTCTTCATGACTCTGCTGTAGGAGTGGACAAAAACTGTAGTATCTTGTTAGAGTGTGTGTCTTCTTCCCTGACAAGATGAGGTGTGTATTGGTTCCATACATAAACCTCCACTTTCTTTCTCTTGCTGGTCTTGTATAAACTTCTGGAAAGATTAGAATATAGCACACTCTATATGCCATTGGTTTCTCACGTGGTACTAGTGGTATAGAACCCACCTGCCACTGCCAGAGACACAAGACATGTGGGTTTGATCCCTGGGTCAGGAAGATCCTCTGGAGAAAGAAATGGCAACACACTCCAATATTTTTGCCTGGGAAACCCATGGACAAAGGAGCCTGGTGGGCTACGGTCCAAAGGATGCATAGAGTTGGACATGACTAAAGCAACTTTGCACACAGAAAACATAAAAAGTGGTATTAATTGTATCACTTAGGAATTGTGTTTGACTGTAAGTGAAATCCAGATCCAGAAATAATGGTCTGAAACAAATTAGAGGTTTTCTTTTTCCTACGTAAGGAATATATATACCTCTAGCATTCCTGGCAGTTAGACAGAGAATAATTCCTGGAAGTTAGCCATAAGAATAATTCTGGCCAATAGGTTGTATGGGGCAATGAAGAGTTTCATTTCTGGGCATAGACAACAATCAGGTCACCTGAAGAACCTGTGTATTCCAGATGATACAGCCACAAATTGGTAGAGCCACTGCACCTGGGTCCCTGAATGGACCAGACCTGCCTCAGCCATTGGCAATGGACATGAAATGGGAAATTAACTTTTATGTTAAAACCTCTGATATTTGGGAATTAAATTGTTATTGCAGCATAATCAAGCCCAACCTGTTTGATAGAATGGGAAGAGCAGAGGACAAAAACCATGTGCCACCTTCCTCCTGTTCACTTTTAAGGAGATTTTTCATCTCATTCAACATCATTTACTTATATCTTACTAGCCAGAACTGTGTTATAGGACAATACCTATCTATAAAAGTGAAAGTGTTAGTCACTCAGTCGTGTCCAACTCTGTACAACCCCATGGACTAAAGCCTGACAAGCTCCTCAGTCCATGGAATTCTACAAACAAGAATATTGGAGTGGATTTCTTTTATTCCCTTCTCCCACCTATCTACAAGGAAAGCTATTAAATATCATTTCTAAATTTGATATATGCTTCATCTAATAAAAGTGTTATTTTCTTAGTAGGAAAATAGAAGATTATCTACTGGGTAGAAAACTAGCATTGTTTGCCATCCCTCTGGTTACATGTCATTCAGATACACTCTTATTTCTAGTGGCATGGAAGTAAGACTTATACCAGCTCACAAAAACAGTTGTTAAAATTTCAAGAATTTTGTGAATTCATGGTTAGACATTTATTTATTTTTTACTTTACAATATTGTATTGATTTTGCAATACATAAACATGAATCCACCACGGGTGTACACGTGTTCCCAATCCTGAACCCTCCTCCCACATCCCTCCCCATCCCTCTGGGTCATCCCAGTGCACCAGCCCCAAGCATCCTGTGTCCTGCATCAAACCTAGACTGGCGATTCATTTCTTATATGATATTATATATGTTTCAATGCCATTCTCCCAAATCATCCCACCCTCTCCNCTTATATTTCTCAAGATCTATAGGCCCCTTCCTATGTAGTCAGTACTAACAACAGGGTTTTAATCTATTGCACCTGTCACTTCCAAGGCAGTTCCCTCTGTTTTAGCTTCTTCTGTTTCCTGGTCTCTTCAGTGTCTGATTTCTGCCCTGACACAAAGTGGGCCGTGGTGGACACTTTTTTTAGGCTCACTTGTTCAGTCGTGCTGTTGGGAGGGAGGAATGCTGCAAACAAATAACACTGGCCTGTGCTCGCAGTGTCTCAGCCACACTGGGCCTGCCCCCGTTCGTGGTGCACACAGCTCAGGCTCCAGATTGCCCAGCTGGGAACCGTCTGAGGCCGGCCCTGGGCTGCACGCACCTCCCAGGTCTAAGCCGCTCAGGTTCAGGCACTCAGGTAGTCCTCAGAGGTGCAGACTCAGTTGGGCCTGCGCTTTGTGCCCTTCCCAGGTCCGAGTAGCTCAGGTGTTTGGTGAGCAAGGTTGCTGCGATTTATTGCCTCTCCCGTCCCTGCTGCTCAGTTTTCTAGGTGTACAACTGGCTCACCTTCTCAGGTGGATGATGACTGTCTAGAACTCCAAGAAGTCTTAGTTAGCAAAGAAGCCTGCTTACAGTTTGGTAGATAATGTCTCTCTGGGGCTGCGATTGCCCCCTTCCAGCCCTTCCGGCTCTGGCTGCCTGTCACCGGAGGGGGATGGTCTACAGCCAGATAATTCTGTTCCGTCCTTTGTTCTGTGCACGGTTCTGGCAGTGTCTTATGTTAGAGCTTCTCGTGTGGTAGCTATGCCACAGTCTGGTTTGCTAGCCCAAGTTAGTTCACACTGATTACACTCGGGCCATTCACCCAGATCCTTACTCTTAGCAATGCAGCCCGTGCCTCCCTACTTAGCCCCTGCTTGCTAGTGGTGGATGCAGGTGTCTGCACTGCTTCTCCACTGGGGGAGTTGCCCTTGGGCTCCTAATCTGTGGGTTTTAATTGTTTACTTATTTTTCCTCCCTGTTATGTTGCCCTCTGTGCTTCCAAGGCTTGCCACAGACTCAGCAGTGAGAGTATTTCTTGGTGTTTAGAAACCTCTCTTTTTAAGACTCCCTTCCTGGGACAGAGCTCCATCCCTACTTCTTTTGTCTCTTTTTTGTCTTTTATATTTTTCCTACCTCTTTTCAAAGACAATGGACTGCTTTTCTAGGTGCCTGATGTCCTCTGCTGGCATTCAGAAGTTGTTTTGTGGCATTTCCTCAGCGTTTAAAAGTTCTTTTGATGAATTTGTGGGGGAGAAAGTGGTCTCCCCATCCTATTCCTCTGCCATCTTAGGACCACCCTGCTCAATAAAGTTTTGATAAAATTTATAATAAACATATATAGGTATATAAATATGTGCAACCCTACTCCAGCCAGTGGTTAAACATTTATTGAAAACACCAGTTTCTTCCCAGAAAAAGAACATCCTGAGAGAAAGAACCTCAGTCTATTGCATTTCTTGCATCTGCATTCAAAATGCAGGCTCTTTGGGTGATATGCAGACTTTCCATCAGATACAGGTGGAAAGTTGTTGGTGTGTTTGGTTTGTCATAGATCTGCTGTTGTTTAGTCACTGTTGTGTCTGACTCTTTGAGACTCCATAGACCACAGCCCACCAGGCTCCTCTGTTCTTGGGACTGCCCAGGCAAGAATACTGGAGTGAGTTGCCATTTCCTTCTCCAGGGGATCTTCCCGACCCAGGGATCAAAGCTGCCTCTCCTGCATTGGCAGGCGGATTCTTTACCACTGAACCACCAGGGAAGACCTTATTGTAGGTCTGCTGCTGCTGCTGCTAAGTCACTTCAGTCTTGTCCGACTCTGTGTGGCCCCATAGACACCAGCCCACCAGGATCCCCCGTCCCTGGGATTCTCAAGGCAAGAACACTGGAGTAGGTTGCCATTTCCTTCTCCAGTGCATGAAAGTGAAAAGTGAAAGTGAAGTTGCTCAGTTGTGTCCAACTCTTAGCGACCCCATGGACTGTAGCCCATCAGGCTCCTCCATCCATGGGATTTTCCAGGCAAGAGTACTGGAGTGGCGTGACATTGCCTTCTTCGGTTGTAGGTCTACTGTTCTATAAATCAAATGACATAGTATACCCTTAGTATACAATAGTGGAGAAGGAATAGGATAACTACCATAAGGTTCCATTCAAAAAGGAGAGGATGGGAAATATTGAACCATCAGTTACCCATAGAAACTAAGCAGTTCTACTTGACATGAGTAGCACGGATCCTCTATCTTAGCATGGGATGAGTTCCTTGCATGGCTTATCTGGTGGAACCTGGTTATTCTCTCTGGGAGGAACTTCTAGGATCCCTGTTCCTCTCATCCTCTAGTTCTTCCCTCTGATGTGACTTGATAAAGATGCCTTTTCTACTGTTACAAAGCCCTCAAAGCCAAACTCCTATCATAGTCTAAAAGACCAGGGACTATGTTAGCAATTTATTAGCTGGAAGATTTTTCAGGCCAGTCTTGAAGGCAGGGAAGTACTTTGGAAATATAGTTTCCTGTAAAGTCAGTCTAGTTTTGCTCTGTTTGCTTCTGATAAAGTCCAAGTTCAGGAAGTAATAGCCAAGGGTCTTATTCAGATGTAGATTTTAAGCCTGAGGACCTCCTGCTATAATTACAAGTCCTTCTGCCCTGCCCATCTGCCTTGTTGTAGATGCTGTAGCTGCCTCCTTGATAACATAAGGGATTCCCAGGTGGCGCAGTGGTAAAGAGTCCACCTGCCAATGCAGGAGCCACAGGAGACACTTGTTTGATTCCTGAGTTGGGAAGATCCCCTGAAGGAGGAAATAGCAACCCACTCTAGTATTCTTGCCTAGGAGATCCCATGGACAGAAAAGCTTGTCAGACTACAGTCCGTGGGGTTGTGGAGTCAGACATGACTGAGAATGCGTGCACTGATAAATTAGCATCAACAGGCTCTGGAAGGAAGGCTACATCCTCAAGTCCATCAGCACCAGCACCATCTGGTGCTTCTCTTCAATAAGCACCAGAATTTAGACTCCTGCTTGTCCATCACTACTTATAATTGCTTCAGTTTTGAAGAACAGAAGCCATTGGCTTTAAGACTCCCTTCCATGACGTGTAGACCATAGGCAGGGAGAAAGACAAAGCAGGTCTCAACTCTCAAACACTTGGGAAAATGTTTCCTTCCCTTTCTGTTTGCAGTCTGAGTAGCTCTAGTATGATGTCATCTCTTCAGGAAGATTTTTCTGAAAGTGTTAGAGGTAGCACAGGCCAATATATAAAATATTTGCTACCATTTCTCCTAATTGCACAGCCTTAGCTAGCCCAGGTCTACATTCCAACTTAAGTAGGCAAGATTACATAAAATTTTCTGCTATCTCATAACAAAGAACACCATCTTTCCAGCTTAAAGTATCTAAGTTCGTATTGCCCAAAGTCCCATTTTCTCCCACTAATTCAATTTTACATTTTAGGTTTGCTTAAAGCACCTCATTTTTAGATACCAAATTCTGTTATCAGTTGAAAATTATATTCAGCTCTGTCAGAAAATTGAAAAACAGGCAGTATTAAACACATTAATTATTTTGCTTTCCCTGTGAAATGAGATGCCTCAGACTGGAAAAGGTCAGTTTTCATTCCAATCCCAAAGAAAGTCAGTGCCAAAGAATGTTCAAGCTACCACACAATTGCACTCATCTCACACGCTAGCAAAGTAATGCTCAAAATTCTCCAAGCCAGACTTCAACAGTACATGAACCATGAACTTCCAGATGTTCAAGCTGGATTTAGAAAAGGCAGATAAACCAGAGATCAAATTGCCAACACCTATTGGATCATCAAAAAACTAAGAGAGTTCCAGAAAAATATCTACTTCAGCTTTATTGACTATGCCAAATCCTTTGACTGTGTGGATCACAACAAACTGTGGAAAATTCTTAAAGAAATAGGAATACCAGACCACCTTATCTGCCTCTTGAGAAATCTGTATGCAGGTCAGGAAGCAAGAGTTAGAACTGGACATGGAATGGTAGACTGGTTCCAAATAAGGAAAAGAGTACATCAAGGCTGCATATTGTCATCCTGCTTATTTAACTTCTATGCAGAGTACATCATGAGAAACACTGGGCTGGAGGAAGCATAACCTGGAATCAAGATTGCCGAGAGAAATATCAATAACCTCAGATATGCAGATGACACCACCTTTATGGCAGAAAGTGAAGAAGAGCTAAAGAGCCTCTTGATTTAAGTGAAAGAGGAGAGTGAAAAAGTTGGCTTAAAACTCACCATTCAGAAAACTAAGCTCATGGCATCTGGTCCCATCACCTCATGGGAAATAGATGGGGAAACAATAGAAACAGTGACAGGCTTTATTTTGGGCAGCTCCAAAATCACTGCAGATGATGACTGCAGCTATGAAATTAAAAGACGCTTGCTCCTTGGAAGAAAAGTTATGAGCAACTTAGATAGCATATTAAAAAGCAGAGACATTACTTTGTCAGCAAAGGTCCATCTAGTCCAAGCTATCATTTTTCTAATAGCTGTGTATGGATGTTAGAGTTGGACTATAAAGAAAGCTGAGTGCCAAAGAATTGATGCTTTTGAATTATGGTGTTGGAGAAGACTCTTGAGAGTCACTTGGAAAGAAAGGATATCCAATCAGTCCATCCTAAAGGAAATCAGTCCTGAATATTCATTGGAAGGACTGATGCTGAAGCTGAAGCTCCAATACTTTGGCCAATTGATACAAAGACTTGACTCATTTGAATAGACCCTGATGCTGGGAAAGATTGAGGGTGGGAGGAGAAGGGGACGGCAGAGGATGAGATGTTGGATGGCATCACAGATACAATGGACATGAGTCTGAGTAAACTCTGGGAGTTGGTGATGGACAGGGAGGCCTGGCATGCTGCAGTCCATGGGGTCGCAAAGAGTCAGATATGACTGAGAGACTGAACTGAACTGAACTGAGATACAGTTAACACAGGGCGGTTGTGACAGCTCCCCTGCTGTGGCAGGTGGCTGCTTCAGCATTTTACCCTTCATNTTTTCATTCCAATCCCAAAGAAAGTCAGTGCCAAAGAATGTTCAAGCTACCACACAACTGCACTCATCTCACACGCTAGCAAAGTAATGCTCAAAATTCTCCAAGCCAGACTTCAACAGTACATGAACCATGAACTTCCAGATGTTCAAGCTGGATTTAGAAAAGGCAGATAAACCAGAGATCAAATTGCCAACACCTATTGGATCATCAAAAAACTAAGAGAGTTCCAGAAAAATATCTACTTCAGCTTTATTGACTATGCCAAATCCTTTGACTGTGTGGATCACAACAAACTGTGGAAAATTCTTAAAGAAATAGGAATACCAGACCACCTTATCTGCCTCTTGAGAAATCTGTATGCAGGTCAGGAAGCAAGAGTTAGAACTGGACATGGAATGGTAGACTGGTTCCAAATAAGGAAAAGAGTACATCAAGGCTGCATATTGTCATCCTGCTTATTTAACTTCTATGCAGAGTACATCATGAGAAACACTGGGCTGGAGGAAGCATAACCTGGAATCAAGATTGCCGAGAGAAATATCAATAACCTCAGATATGCAGATGACACCACCTTTATGGCAGAAAGTGAAGAAGAGCTAAAGAGCCTCTTGATTTAAGTGAAAGAGGAGAGTGAAAAAGTTGGCTTAAAACTCACCATTCAGAAAACTAAGCTCATGGCATCTGGTCCCATCACCTCATGGGAAATAGATGGGGAAACAATAGAAACAGTGACAGGCTTTATTTTGGGCAGCTCCAAAATCACTGCAGATGATGACTGCAGCTATGAAATTAAAAGACGCTTGCTCCTTGGAAGAAAAGTTATGAGCAACTTAGATAGCATATTAAAAAGCAGAGACATTACTTTGTCAGCAAAGGTCCATCTAGTCCAAGCTATCATTTTTCTAATAGCTGTGTATGGATGTTAGAGTTGGACTATAAAGAAAGCTGAGTGCCAAAGAATTGATGCTTTTGAATTATGGTGTTGGAGAAGACTCTTGAGAGTCACTTGGAAAGAAAGGATATCCAATCAGTCCATCCTAAAGGAAATCAGTCCTGAATATTCATTGGAAGGACTGATGCTGAAGCTGAAGCTCCAATACTTTGGCCAATTGATACAAAGAACTGACTCATTTGAATAGACCCTGATGCTGGGAAAGATTGAGGGTGGGAGGAGAAGGGGACGGCAGAGGATGAGATGTTGGATGGCATCACAGATACAATGGACATGAGTCTGAGTAAACTCTGGGAGTTGGTGATGGACAGGGAGGCCTGGCATGCTGCAGTCCATGGGGTCGCAAAGAGTCAGATATGACTGAGAGACTGAACTGAACTGAACTGAGATACAGTTAACACAGGGCGGTTGTGACAGCTCCCCTGCTGTGGCAGGTGGCTGCTTCAGCATTTTACCCTTCATTCAGAAGGGGAGAGGCAGAGGACAAAGAGTCCATGCAGGATTGATCTAGTTACTTTTTAAAAAGCTTTACTAAAAGCCCCTTGTCCCAAATAATAGTAACAGTGATAATAATAACAATAGTAATTTCTGATAAAATGAATCAAGACATCACCAGAAATGGAAATCTGACAAAGCCACACTCATATATATTAAGTTCAAATTTTTCTACAACTATAATTATCTTTTTACTGTAACTGGAATAATTTGCAGAGAAATTCTCTGGTTCAGTTGTCAAGGGCAATACATTAATGTCAAATTTTGGACACGGGTAACCACAGTAGAACTTTCGTGAGGAAGATTATAAGAAACCAAAATGATCTATTGATGATTGGATATGAGACCTGCCTCAACTTTACAGTCCTGTTGAAATCTCTGCATTTTATAAATTCAAAAGAACTTCCCAGCTGGGATGCAATAATTTCATTTTCTCTAAAATACCAGAGTATTAGAGTAACATATATAAAGAGTAACATATATTAGAGTAACATATATAAAGCCCTTCTCAAAAAGGGCTGTTAATCATGTAATTGGAAAGGGCCCTATGAAGTCATTTATGCCATCTTGGACAGATAAATGAGCATCTTAACCTTAAAAATATTTCCAGGGAAGAAGATGTGAACTCTTCTTTTGTTGGCTTAATAATTATTGGCACCGCCTTGCAGCAGTATTAAAAATCACTGATGATTCTAGTTCTTTCAAAAGGTATTTATTGAGCATCTACTGTGCTTAAAATACTGTGGAAGAAAAAAAATATGGTCTTCAGCAGCAAAGAGTTTATAATCTAAGAATTGGCCATTGTGTGAAATGGCTTAAAAAGGATTCCTGAAGAAGGGAGACTCCACTGAGCTTTGACAGTCACAATTTGGAGAACAAATTCCAGAAGAGAGATTTCTCATAAATCCAATTTTTGTCAAATTCTCCCCATTCACTCCTAATACTTCTTTCAGCCCTGCCTCTACTCTATCCTCTTTGTTGCCTTGGTTCAAGGTTCCATTATTTTCTGCCTAAGCTATTACAGCAGACTTTTGACTTTGCCCCTATTTCTCTAGTCTTACCTACCAAAATCTTCAGCAGTTCATTCTCAGCACTGTGAGAGAATGATCTTTATATGTAGATATGATGGATTTAACAAGATTAGGGTGAGGTGAGTGAAGCACTTGTGTGCAAAATTTAAGGAGCTGACAGAAAACTCAGTAATCAAAATAATAATGTTTTAATAACATTTTAAAGTAAAAATTATTGCAAGAAATCCATGATGAACAAAATGTCAAAATTTTAAATAAAAACAGAATCTGGCAGTGCCACGCTAAGCCATTTTAGAGTCTGAGACAAAAGTAAAAATGTGTACCCCTAGAAATGAATTTTTATGTATTTTTAAATGATTGGTTTTTTTAGAACATTAAGAGAGGTTAAAAATTGAAAACTTGAAGAGTAGGCATAATAAAAGTTATTTTAATTTAAATAATTTATTTATACCAATAATATAATTTATTATAATTTCGTTGTCTTGCTCTCATGAATACAAATGTGTCAATTCAATATTTTCAAAATCCATCTCTTGCCCTGATGCCTTTGCTCATATTATTTATGGCTGCAATGCCCTTGTCCAAGTGCATACCAGGTAAATGGTTAAACATTTTCTGAAAATAAGCTCTTGCTGAACCAGCCTCCCCTACCCCATCCTCAAGCAGATTTGACCGCTCTACTTTTATGCTTTTCACTGTAGTCTATACTCACTTCTATCAAAGCACCTGTAGCATTTCAGGGACATGTATTTTATTATTTATGTTCCACTAGAATTGGAGTAACCTGAGGGCAAGGATTGCTCTTATTTATTGTTGAACTCTCAATGACTATTACAATGTCTGGAACTCTGTGAGTGCTAATGATATTTCTTGAATGACAGAAATAATAGACAAGGGTGAAAATGTGATATTAGCATAATCAAAGAAATCCAAGTAGAAAATCTTTATTGGAAAACTAAAGGATAAAGCCAAACATTTATGTTTAAACAGCAAGAATACATAGAACATTAATGCAAAAGATTCAAGTCATTCAGGTTAATTAATTACTTAATTGTTAAACTGAATTATACTTGGTTGGTTGACCAGCATTTTAGCAAGCCTAATCTGTTGACTTTTGTTGAAAGAGGTTGAAGAAGGGGAAAATTTCAGGCAGGGAGACAAAATAAAAGTCTTTTGTCATATTGGGTTGGCCAAAAAGTTCATTCAGGTTTTTCCATACCATCTTCTCAAAAAACTCAAATGAACTTTTTGGCCAGTCCAGTAGTTTGTGTCTGATGTGACAGAGACCTAAAAAAGGTGGCAGAAGAAGAAAAGGAAACAGTCTGGATGGAGAAATTATAAAGAAATATTTCATTGCCTTTGCTAACTAGGAAGTGAAATACCATATGAAGAATTTACATCCCAGTGCAGTTTTTCTGAAATTTGACATAGCTAAAGCTTCAAACATCCTTCAGGCCCAAAGTTTTGTCTATATCCATTTTATCTAGGAAGCACTAAGGTGCCACACCCAGAGCCCAAGAGTTTGACCAGGGCCTGTAAATATGTTTGAGATACTAACCCCCCAAATCATTGACTTCACAATAAGAAAAGAAAATTGCAATATTAAAATTAGCAAATGTTTAGTTCAGTTCAGTCGCTCAGTCCTGTCCGACTCTTTGCGACCATGAATCGCAGCACACCAGGCCTCCCTGTCCAATACCAACTCCCGGAGTTGACCCAAACTCATGTCCATCAAATCAGTGATACCATCCAGACATCTCATCCTCTGTCGTCCCCTTCTCCTCNAAAAAAAAAAAAAAAAAAAAAACATTTTATTGGCTCCCCAATATGCAATGGAGTTACCAGCACTGAAATTCACAAGTGTTTAATTAACTGTTGCTAAATTGTGGCAATAAGTCAACTAGTTGAGGACAACTCAACTCAGCTTTTTATATATACATATATGTACATATAACATTTAATGTGGAATGTAAGTGTATTTCAACATTTGTTATAAAAGGAAGGTAGCCTCCAATAGTAAGAGTTCACAGAGCCTCTGAATAAAACAACCACATCTGCCTGCTCAGTTATGGCTCACACCTTGCTAACCATTATCTCTGCAACTCACAGGCGAATTCTGAATGATGGGTCAGTATCCCTAGGAAATGACTACAATTGCAGTAGTTCATAAACATCTGAGCCTGAAACCCTAAATTAGAGTTTGACATGAGATGCTATATTCCTTAATCTATTTTTTTCAGGTAATATGGTGTTCATTAAAAAGGAAAGTTAAAGTTGTTTCAGTTAAAATAAATGCTATTGATGGTATACACTCCCATAGTAAATGTTTCTCAGTAGTTGGTATTATCAGATAACAAGTTGACTTCATCTATAAGTGCTTGAAAAATCTACTCTTTAGTTTTACCTTGCTAAGAGTGAGGATGCAATGGATAACAAGTACACATAGGTTGAACTTTGTCATTGAAAAACAGACTAGTCTATAGGATCAATAACTAAGAACATTAGACAGTTCTTTAAACTGTCTTGTAGTGTAGCATCCATGAATTGCTACACTGGTGCCATTTTAAAAACCTATGCTTAGGGACTCTATCTTTTATAATTCATTTATATTTCTATTGTTTTTAATTTTTGGTTGCACTACGTCTTCATTGCTGTGTGTGAGCTTTCTCTGGTTGCAGAGAATGGGGGCTACTCTCTAGTTGTGGTGCAAAGGCTTCTCGTTGCAGTGCCTTCTCTTGTTGTGGAGCACAGGTTCTAGGCGCACAGGCTTCAGCAGTTGAGCTCACAGTCTCAATAGTTGTGGCTCGCAGACCCTAGAACGTGCAGCTTCAGTAGGTGTGGGGTGCAGGCTCAGTTGCTCCAAGGCATGTAGAATCCTCCTGGACCAAGGATCAGACCCATGTTCCCTGCATTGGCCAGCAGACTCCTATCCACTGTACTGCCAGGGAAGTCCCAGGACTCTATTCAACCCCTTGTAATGATCGAATTTACAGAGCACTGATCTAGCGGTTTCTCACTGTGGCAGGGGCATGTGTAGGTGGTACGCTAGCAGCACGAGTGGTGACATCTCGTGGGCGAAGGCCTGGTTCCTGCCTGCAGTACCTTACCAAGTATGATTGTTACACTGATGCAGCTGCTGAGTCGCTGCAGTCGTGTCCGACTCTGTGCGACCCCATAGACGGCAGCCCACCAGGCTCCCCCGTCCCTGGGATTCTCCAGGCAAGAACACTGGAGTGGGTTGCCATTTCCTTCTCCAGTGCGTGAAAGTGAAAAGTGAAAGAAGTCACTTAGTCGTGTCCGACTCCTAGCGACCCCATGGACTGCACCCCACCAGGCTCCTCCATCCATGGGATTTTCCAAGCAAGGGTACTGGAGTGGGGTGCCATTGCCTGCTCCTGATTGTTACACCGGAGAGTGCCTGAAGTGACCTGCATTATAGTTCTATTGCCTTGGGCCAATGTCTGCAGTGACTCAAGGCACATATGGAAGTGATTTCTCAGATCCATTTTCCAGATGAGCAAATTATCTTTCAGCCACTGTACCTGGTTGCCTAGGGAAATATAAGTTTAATTCAGAAGAGAAGGAGAATGGTCTTTATTATTATCCCTGCCTTTGAGCAGATTCAAGGGAGTTCACCTTTGGAAAGAATATAATTTTGAATCTAAGCCATTTACTTCTGGTTTTCTCTGCTGAATCAATTGAACTGAGTTTATTCCTAGACACTAAATCACTGGTAATAGTATTTGCTTGGTTATTTTGTGCTCCTCCACAAAAAGCTTACAGTTCCCTAAAAGTCCTACCAATGGTTATTTGACAGAAACTACGCATATCTACAACCCCCTGATTTCTGCTTCACATTTGCTATTTTCTCTCCCTTACATCTTGAACAATCAGAGCACCGTGATTTTCCAAGGGTCACACAGTTCTTGGGTGCTGAAGTTTTCACTAGATGTTACATTTTGTGTTTCTGGTCAACGGATTTTATTCCACCTGGGTCTCAATGTACTGTTGGCTATTTCTTCTATTTCTTAATTCAAATTCTGAAAAGGCCGAATCGAACTGTTAATGTTCACATTCAACAAAACATCTGTTATAGGCAGTTGCCGACTGACTAGTAATATTCATCTTCTCTGCCAGATCTAAATTGGACCTGGGAGAATTTTCACATTTGCTGGTAAACTATTAAAGGCTCCATACTGGAGCATTTTTCCTGAAAGGAGAAATAGCTCACATATCTCTTCTTAACGCCTAAGAAGAAAATTGCCCCCAAAGGGTAAACTGTGACTTCTTGTGGGAGGAAAAGAGAATTTCAGAAAAAGCGAAATTTCTTTTGCTTTGGCTAAGAAGCTAACTCCTTTTTTCACAGCCCAATTTAGCAACTACATACACCTGTAGCCACATAAGCCTCCTTTCCTCATTTCAGTGGGTGAAGGAAATCAGCATCCAATGCCAGCCACTCCACTTGCTCACTTAGGCACGGAACACTGCTCTCGTGCTCGGTCTCCACTGCTGTTCCTTTCCCCTTGCCTTATCAAATTTCCCCTCTCTCCTCGATCCTTCCTATTAGCATACAAAGATGCTCTGTGCTGTGCTAAGTTGCTCCAGTCAGTCCGACTCTTCTCAATCCTATGGCCCATAGCCCTCCAGGCTCCTGTGTCCATGGGATTCTCTAGGCAAGAATACTGGAGTGGGTTGCTCTGCTCGCCTCCAGGGGATCTTCCAACCCAGGAATCGAACCCACGTCTCTTACATATCCTGCATTGGCAGGTGGGTTCTTTACTACTAGCGCCACTTGGGAAGCCCCGAAAGATGCTCCATAAAAAATAAATTCTTTCCTTGGTTTCATATCCCCTCTAGCCATGACCTGTTTTCTACTATCTTCTTTACAGCAATTTTTTTCCAAAAGGGTTGCTTCTGCTTCTTGTTTTCTTCACCTTTTATCCATCACTATAGCTCCAATGAAACCAGTCTTAGGGGGGTTACTGATGTGTAGAAGGCCCCTGTATATGTTCTTGTTTGCCCAGGACACTCCTAGATTATACCTATTGTCTTGGCAGAATAATTGAACTTCCATTTCACTTTTAAAAAAATCATGGCTTGAACTATAAATTACATGGACTATAAATCATCCTACCAGTGCCCTGGTCACTTCTCTGTACTATTTGCCTCAACATCCCAGCAGTGCTTCTCCTTGACTCTAAGTGTTGGCATATGCCAATCTTTCAAATCACCTGTTTTCTCTTCTCTTTTCTCATACACTCTCCATAAGTCATCTCATCCAGTCCCATAGCCCTGAATATTATCTATATTCTGGCTCACAAATTTATACTTTTATCTCTGGCATCATCCCTGAATTCTAGACTCATCTTTACTGCCTATTTTTGTAGTTCCAAAAAAACTTTTAATTCTCTTCCATTCTTTACCTATCTTTCCCTTAGGGCTCCCCACTGTGAGGAAATCACATCAGCATTATCTCAGCTGCTGGGATAAAACAGTATGCTTCATCCTGTTACTCTCTTTTCTTCAGAACCCATATTCATTCTTCAAGTTTTACTGGCTATTTCAGAGCCTGTCATCAACCTGACTACTCTCCGTGTCTGCTGGCATCCCTGTGGGCCGAGTTACCCTGTGTCACCACAAGGACCACCAACAGTCTTCCTGCTTCTCTTCTGACTCCTCCACTGAACAGTCGAGTTACACTTCCCAACAGCATATCAGCTTATGTTCCTCTTCAGATCAAATCCTCCAGAGGCTTTCTATAGAACAGTGAAAATTAAACCGACACTTTTGTTCCTTACCTTCTTCAACAGAAGAAGGTAATAACTGGTTACCAAGGTAATACATTTCTCCTGCATTNACTGACTTGATGGATGTGAGTCTGAGTGAACTCCGGGAGTTGGTGATGGACAGGGAGGCCTGGCGTGCTGCATTTCATGGGGTCCCAAAGAGTCAGACACGACTGAGCAACTGAACTGAACTGAGACTTTGAGATTATTGTACTAAGTGAAGTAAGTCAGAAAAAGACAAATACCATATGATGTCACTTCTAGTGGCATCTAAAACATGACAGACATGCACTTATTTACAAAACAGAAACAGACTCACAAACATAGAAAACAAATTTATGCTTACCAAAGGGGGAAGAGGGTGGGAAGGGATAAAGTAGGAGTTTGGAATTAGCAGATACAAAATACTATATATAAAATAGGTAAACAACAAGGTCTTACTGTATAGCACAGGGAACTCTATTCAATATCCTATAATAAACCATAATGGAAAAGAAAAAAATTACCAAGTATGATTTAAGTGGAGTTCTAAAAAACAAACTTTCAGCTTTCTTGAGAAGAATAGATGAATTATTGATGACTTTAGGATTAGAAGAAACACTGTGACTTCTTGGACAAGGGAATGAGTTGGGGATTTACTTTGGAACATCATTCGCAAGGAATTTTAATCTGGTTCAATTCAGGATCCAAATCTATGCATGGAAATATTATGTTCCAAGTGTAATACATCTTTTTGCAGCAGAAGACTAATTTAGAGCTGCAGTTCTTGACTCTGTGAAGATGTATTAATATTTCCTTAAGGTTTTTGGGTTCCAAAATCACTGCAGATGGTGAGTGCAGCCATGAAATTAAGAGATGCTTACTCCTTGGACGGAAAGTTATGACCAACCTAGATAGCATATTCAAAAGCAGAGACATTATTTTGCCAACAAAAGTCCATCTAGTCAAGGCTATGGTTTTTCCAGTGGTCATGTATGGATGTGAGAGGTGGACGGAGAAGAAAGCTGAGCGCCAAAGAATTGATGCGTTTGAACTGTGGTGTTGGAGAAGACTCTTGAGAGTCCCTTGGACTGCAAGAAGATCCAACCAGTGCATTCTAAAGGAGATCAGCCTGGGTGTTCTTTGGAAGGAATGATGCTAAAGCTGAAACTCCAGTACTCTGGCCACCTCATGCAAAGAGTTGACTTATTGGAAAAGACTCTGATACTGGGAGGGATTGGGGGCAGGAGGAAAAGGGGACCACAGAGGATGAGATGGCTGGATGGCATCACCGACTCGATGGACATGAGTTTGAGTGAACTCCGGGAGTTGGTGATGGACAGGGAGACCTGGCGTGCTGCGATTCATGGGGTCACAGAGTTGGATATGGCTGAACGACTGAACTGAACTGAACTAAACATAACCTACCTTTAAAATTAAACAGTATGTTTTTAGTCCTAGTCCTCCAAGAAGCAGATGCCAAGACAGGATTAAACAGGCAGAGGTTTTCTTAGGAGAACTGCCTATGTGAGAGAAAATGGGGACGGAGCTAGAAAAAGTTTTCAGACCTGATTGAAATCTGATGCTAAGTGGAGGAGAGAAAAAAGATTGAATAGAAGCATCCCAGGACACAAGACAGTCAAGGAGTCCTGGAGTTGTCAGAGTGTCCCTGGTTCTCCCAGGAATAGCCTTCCTTAGCATCCCCGCCCACTCAGCCGTTGGCCAAGAGCAGTGTGGCAAGCGTAGCCCCAATCATAAATGTGCTGTTGGGCTTCACAATGTCCCAGCTGGGGCCTTAGTCAATTTGCTCTTCCTGGTTGGAGGTCTGCAAGGCTTATCACCACTGCCACCAGACCCAGGATTTGGCAACCTAGAGGGACAAAGCCAGATTATTTTCAGAGCTGTATTCCCACTGCAATTTGCTGAGATGATCCCACCAGCAGAACGTTGTTTACACTTACCTAGGGGAGAACTGACTTAAAAATATATTGTTTCTGAAAAGTCATGGACACAACTGAGAAGCATTCAGAGGAAAACAATTTTCCAAAGAACGAGACAAGCTCAAGGGGTAGTCAGATTTTGGCAAGAGTCATTCATTTCTGTCTCCCAAAGTAAGGCAGTGCATATAGCATCCCATATTGTTCTCCCATCAGGGCGTGTGTTTACTCTGAATACTAGGTCCCAATTACCTGCTAAATATCAGAATTCCCAATGTGTGGTGTGCGTGTGTGTGCATGCCTGTATGCACGTGTGCGTGAGATGTGTAGTGTTGTGGAGCTGTGGGGGGAGAAGCAGAGAGAGATCTGAGCTCCCTAGAGCTCAAACACATGTCAGTAATCAGTCAATAACTAGCTGGCACATGTGGAGCTAAATTTAAACATATGTTTTTGGTTTAAAAAACCTTGTTCTGACTGCCAAAGGAAGAGAGGATCTTAAATTTTTCTTTTAACCATCCTGAATTTATAATCGGATGGTCTTATGAAGCAAAACACAATAAAATGCATTTATCGGAAACACATTTATGCTTGTACCAGAAGAACAGGGTCATAATAATTTATCTAAAAGTTTTATGGTGAATTATGCTAGGCATTTATTTTCCAAAGCTTTTGCATGTCTCACATAGGCCTGCATAATGTAATTTTTACAATGGGTTTCTCAGATGAATCACGTTTGCTGTTCCCAGGATCTTTTTGCATGAGTACAGCGGGATGGAGTGAGGTTTCTTTTTCATAAGGTGAGAATCTGAAAGGGCTGCTAGGGTGCAATCTCATCAAGTCTCTTGAACTTACCATGCAATGGGATGGGGCATAAATTTTTTCCAAAACATATGCTAGCTATGTAGTCCTCTCCAGAGTGACGTCTTGGGTCACCAGGGTCATTCCAAGGTAGGATATTTGACTTTCAGAACTCTTCACCCTTGTTAACAAGTTTTCTTTGCGCTGTGCTCAGGCATTGTGCTCAACACATAGACCTCGATTTTAGTTGATAGAAGTTTTTTTTAAAAGTGGCTATGTAAAAAAAAAAAAAAGTGGCTATGTGAAACTCAGTTTCATATTGCAGAAGTGTTGATAAGGTGATTGCACATTACATTAAAATAGCCCTTCCTTTGGGGGAATTTCTTACTGGTCTCAATTCTTGGAAAGACTGTTTCTCTGTTGCACCTGATAAATGTTTCTTTCACAAGAACTTAGAGTTTTGATACTGATCATGTTTTCCTCTTTGCTTTGACCACCAAGAATATCAGAGGCAAATTCACAACTGGCTTTTAATCATCATACAGACGTCATAATACACCTGGCAGTGTCCTAAATTTACTCTTTACCTTTCTTTTTTGTATTGGGGTATAACTGACAGGAGGACAAGGAGCCTGGCAAGCTGCAGTCCATGGGGTTGCAAAGAGTTGGACATGACTTAGCAACTGAAAAACAACACATGATTGGCAAAGCATTATATGAGTTTCAGGTGTACAACATGATTTGAAATTGTCATCACTTTTTATTATTTGATTGTACAGTATTGATTTTTTTTTTTTTTTTTTTTTTTTTTTTGTACTCCACAACAATTGGGTTTTGGAAAAAGATGTGGTATAAGAAAAAAAAAAGGAAACTTTCTGGAATTCTACAGTAAACCTAAAACCAAATCCAATTCATTCCAGAACCCCAAGAATCTTTCTGCTCATTTTCTCACGACCTCTAGGGCTGCAAACGGTATGGTAGCTTGTTCTCTAGAAGAAGGCAGTTAATCACAGCACATGGCATCTGCAGAGAACACAGCTCTGGTTTGCTGCAATGAGAATGCTAGCTGGGCCTGACAATGGATGTGCTGCTGCATTCCATGAGTGCATGCCGGTGGGTGTGTGTCACAGAAGCAGAGAAGGCTTGATATTTACTGGGGGATAAACAAATAACACGGCAACATTGTCACCTGTTTGGTCCTCCTACCTCTCCTTCCATAGCTGAATCACAGGGACAAAGTCAATTCTCTCTAAAAAAGCGCATCTCTGGCTCTTACATTACCACTCACTCGGGTGCCTGAACTCTTGCTTTTGTGAGGTACACG
Source organism: Neotragus moschatus (assembly GCA_006410615.1). Classification (NCBI taxonomy): domain Eukaryota; kingdom Metazoa; phylum Chordata; class Mammalia; order Artiodactyla; family Bovidae; genus Neotragus; species Neotragus moschatus. The sequence continues at coordinate 1,068,494 of SJYA01001284.1, forward strand.
CTTTTCCTCTCCTTCATTGCCCTTCCCAACTTGGCTTTTCTTCCTCAGTTTTCTTCTGTTCTTCACAGCCTTCCCTCTGAGCAAAGTAGCATCTGATGCTCTTGTTATACAGCTTTTTTTTTTTTTTTGAGAGGCCATTACAAATTTACAGAGATAAAAATAACAATATGAATGATGTATTGTGCAAATCTCTTTAAAAGCCTACAAAAACAGCTGAAAGAAATCAATTAGAATTACCATGGCAACTACCAACAATTTTATATGCAAGAATGAAATAACATAAGAAAAGTAACAAAATAGAAAAAGCATAAACTGATCGAAATACCATGAAATGTTTATGAAGTAAACACACTATACAGTGACTCCTCATGAAAATAGATTTCATTAAGGTAAATGAAATATAGTTTAACTTTCCATTACAAAGGAGCCAGGTATACACAGTGAAATAAACTATTATTGATGAACTCTTAATGATGTAATTTTTCAGTTAACAGTATTTTTGGAAAACAAGTTTAGACAGATTGGGAAAGTAAATTAAAATGTATAAAATGCAATTTTAAATAATAGCATTTCCAGGGGAAGATTTCTTTACATCTAAGAATATTTAAAACCCATATAGTAAGTTAGATAGAGGTAGATTAAAGTGGAATTTGATATGTAACAGAAGTAACTGATAGAAGTCAGAAAAGAACACATGACTCTAGGACATGTGTGATCTGAGCTTCTGTCCTTGTCTGCTGGAGCCAGGTTAGCAACTCCCATTCCTAGATCAGTGGCCTCTGAACCTGTCTGGATGTAAAAATCACCTGGGTCCTTCAGATCTATATATCCCTACATCACTATTTCTGGAATCCACCCCAAACCTATTAGAACATGTGAGAATGTGACCTGAGCATTAGTGTTTCTTTAGGACTTCCTACCACACGAGTATACATGTAAGCCAGCATTGAGACCAAGGTTGAGTTCATTCTCAGCTTGCTTGTCCTCCTTACACACCTACCGTATTTACAGGACATTTAGTATCTCCCTGTTGGAGTTCCAGTGGGAGGCAAAATAATACCCCCCTCCCAAAAGATGTCTGCCTCCCAATTCCTGGAAACTGAATATGTTAGGTCACATGGCAAAGGGGAACTAAAGTGCAAATGGAATTAAGGTTGCTAATCTGCTGACCTTAAAATAAGGAAATTATCCAGGAGTTCCCAATAAAATTACGAACGTCCTTACAAGTTAAAGAGGGAGCCAGAAGACCTAGAGAGAAGCACTCAGTCTGACGTGCCTGAGCCAGGCATTTACCAGCCAAGAAATGTCAGAAAGATCAACCTCTAGATCAGCAGGCCCCTTCTGAAGACTGCCTCTAGACCCACAGTCCTCAACCTTTTTGGCACCAGGGACTGGTTTCCTGGTTTCCTGTTCATTATTTTCTTATGGACAGGGAGGGAGTGGGGGATGCTTTACATTTGTTGTGTTCTTTATTTCTATTATTTTATAGCATCTCCATCTCAGATCATCAAGCATTAGATCCCGGAAGTTGGGAACCCCTGCTGTAGATGCTAGAAAATGTGAGGAAATGGATTCTCCCCTGGAGCATGCAGAAGAAATGCAGCTCTGACACCTTGATGCTACCCCAGGGAGCCACCCTTCAGATGTCAAACCTACAGAACTGTAAGGTGATCGATCTTTGTTGTTTTAAGCCACTAAAGTTTGCAGTAACTGGTTATAGCAGCAATAGAAAACCAATATATCCTGTCTCCATAAATGATTCCCCCCCTCCAAATTCTGAACTTTGTGCAGTCCAGAACAGTCAGTACAATTTCTACACCTAAGATGATGTTTCTTGCTCTTCCATGATGTTGCTGTGGTGAATTTGCTGTTTGTACCACAGAAGATTCTGGTTCACTCCGAAATGCCCATTCACTTTTAGACTCCCATTCAGGCTTCTGTGGTCCTTTAAGAGATACGTCTCCTTCCATTTTTTATTTCAGCCAAAAGTTGCCTAAACTTTTATTTCTTCAATTGCTTCATTGACGCTTAGCTTTACTGTCCTCATTTCCTTTCAGGAATCTACACTCTCCGGGTTTAGATAACTTAACCCTTTTCTAATCTGAAAATATAAACTGCGTGATTAAACTTCCTTTGGGGGGACAAAAGAATACTCAGCTTCTATTTTCATCACAGCTGGGTATAGAGGTTCTCATTTTTCCCTTTTCCCCTCGAAACAGGGTGATCTGCCCTGCCCCAACCTCTTGAAGTAAATCTGGCTTCCAGGTGATTTCAAGATATGCTCACCTTCCCTTTCTAGATGTGAGCTCCAGAGTTGGTCTTCTGGATGCTCCTGTTTCATAGAAGAGTGAAAAGCACAAATTAATTCATCTCCAGCAGGGCATGCTATTATATGATGTCTCCCACCATCACCTGAGAATAATGTAAAACTCAAAATGTGACGCAGCGAAGGCTCAACTTTTTTTTTCAGGAGGTGGGACTGGTGGTTCATAGGATCTTTTGGATACTAAAACAATGTTTACATATCAGTTCTTTATGAATTAGAAAGCTGGCCCAGGAGTATTAAAATTTAAGAGAGACATCACTGTCGATGACATTATTCAGAAAATCACACTGGTGTTCTCACTTTGACATAATGGCATCGCGTGTATGACGGTGCGCTAAACTTTTGTTTAAGCACTGATCCAGAATCCACCTCTCTCACTGTGACCATCCAAATCCTGAGGGGAAAACTTGATGTTGTTGATGATGATATGAAATGTTAGATCTCTAATTCCACTCCTCCTGCCAATTCATTTCTTTCTGAAGACAAAGCATCAGTTATAATTGCAGTTCTGCCCTAACACAGGGATGACTGCACTTTCAAGTTTAATGATACCGTTTTATGCTTGTTCTTCCCTTGGAATGAAACTTAATTGGTATGGAATCCTTGAAAGGCCACGTGTAAAAATACCTGGGTGGATGTGTCAATATACTGTGTGTGGAGCAACCAGTAAAGGGGCAGTGGGGAAAAAAATGGGGAAGAAGGAGTGAGAAAAACCATAAGGAGATTACTTGGGTGTGAACGGGAGAGAGCATGAAACTGGTGTTTATTATTTCCTTTCAGAGTTAGACATGTTGTTTGGGGTAGAAACAGTCCCAGATTATACTATATAAATTATATCTCAGTAAAGCTGTTAATTTAAAGAAGGTATGGGGTACTTGCTTCTGCGTTAGATCCAGTGTCTCCTGTAGGTTAAGAGGTGCCCTGGAATCTCAGGCCAATTTCAGAATAAAAAGGCAGCTTAATGGGAGTAGAGGGGTGGGTACAATCTCTTCTTTATTCTTGTCACTTCAGGCAAGTGACATGCACCACTGGTTAATTTAATCCACTCTCTCTCCTAGAACAGGCAAAGCGTATTTAACTTCATACAAAGTGTTTACCAATTCAAAAATCAGCTTTAAATGTGATTATTTTAAAGTCCTTAATGGCCTCTGCTGAGAACTAAAGGTTACAAAAGAAAGCATTTTATTTTAATTTTCTCTTCAGTATTGAGGAGGTTACTATGAAAGCAAATGTTGTAATGCAAAGATAAAGTAGAATCCTGAGTTTGGAAGGCAACAGAAAACATGGAAAAATTATAGGGAAATTGTGGGGAAAAATTATGTAAGTAGGTTATATGCTCCAGAGTACTCTAAATGAATAAATGGTGTGCTGGGAGAATGAATGCATGAATACGTGTTGGAAAGTTCAACATATGTTCTGTGTAATACTTAGTAAAGAAGAGAGTCTAACAACAAAAACAATTTGGAAAGAAGTGATACACGCATGCTTTACTAGAGTTAGTAGATTAAAAACAGAAGGTCTAATTTGTGTGTGTGTGGTTTTAGCTTTACATTGACATAAAGGAAATACAGTGCAGTGATTCTGGTGTTAGCCAGACCTGGGATTTGGGTCAGTTCCACTATGAACCTAGCTTTTTGAGTTTTCTGACCTTAGGCAAGTTTCTTCACTTCTCTAAATCCTGGTTTCCTTATGAGTAAAAAGAGATGCATTAAAAAAAAAATCCCTTGAGTGTTATTGAGAAGAAATAATGTGTAGCCAGTTGCTCATTAAATGTTAGTCTCCTCCCTTCTCTTCAATAATCGTGTTGTGCCTAATAACAACTGAAAATTAGTCTTTGGGGGAAATAATAAAGAAAAAGAGAACAAGAAAGGAAGTTGAATGGACAGGAAATATAAAAGATGGTGAGAGGTCCCTTATTGCATTTACTTGTGTGGCGGGTAACTCAACCAAGCCAATTATAAGCTGATTTTTCTTAATATTCTTCCGTCTTAGCTAATATTTATATTCGAAGACACACATCATAAAAAGGGGAGGGAGCATAGAACCAAATTAAATGCATTTAAAACTAACAGGAGGAGGCTTTTCACTCAGAAAAGCAAAATAAAACCCTGAAGCAGTGGTTTTCGAAATGGGAAACATAAAATCAATATAATGGTCTCAAACAGCATTTTAAAAGATTAGCATAGGAAGGAACATTTCCAGTTGTATGAAATATAGTAAGTTTTATTCCGTGATACTCATTTCAAACAGATAGACATATACATACAATGCGTATGTGTGTATCAGGTCACAGCGTAAAATGTTTTACTTGCTGCTGTAGGTTGAGGTTAAAAAAAAAAAAGTATAAAAGCTACTACTCTAAAGAAAAGGAAATAGCTATGTTCCTTTTCAATAAATTTGATTCTCTTTTGGCCTTGTTCATTCAAAGACAGTGCCATTGCTTCTGGGAAGGTAGACTTATTCTCAACCACCTTGTCCTTGAGTCACATCCAGACTATTCACGTATTATTTCAGATAGTGATGTACTTTATCAATACTTCCATACATTTCACTGGGAGAGATGTAAGAAACATTGTCAAGCTGAAGTAAGGGGGAAAATGTGAAAGAAAATTGATATTTTCTTCTAATTCCAGATAGCTCCTCTGAAAGGGAGTACCACAAATATTATTATTAAGATATGGGGAGTACAAAATAGGCTCATCCTGCTTTTTCTAAAAAAATGTTTTCCTAAGTCATATAAAAGCCATAGAATGATGAAAATACTTATGTGTACGGCTAAGATGGAAGATAGCACAAAGGAATTGGCACCGAGAAAGAGTAGTGTTGGTAGAAAAAAACAAAAGTCTGGCAACATGGGAGCCAGCACGTAATGAACTCCTACACTGGGACCAACATTCCATCAGACGCATCAAAGGTATTATCTCATTTAATTCTCAGATAAAGGCCCAGGGTACATGCTGGGTACATGCTGTCATTTTACAGCTAAGAAAAGTGAGGCTGTAATTGGTTAAGTCACTCGACCAATATAGTCACAATTCTAACCCAGACCCTCCTGCTTAACTCCAAGTTTGAGCTACGTCTGTCCCCTTCTTTTTCTTGTGACATCCTCTGCTTCCACTATCTGCTTCTTGCTTTTCCTTCATTCCTGTTAGTGCTTCATGCTTTCTCCTCATCAAAACCTATTTTCTGGAGTAAGTTATTTACACCCAAATGCTGGTGATCATGCTGGTTTTCCTCCCTTTGTAACACAGATTAAACCTTAAGCTAAACAATTTCCTGCAAGGTGAAATTTCAGAAATCATGGACATGTCACAGAAATTTTAGAGATGGGAGAAGAGGATAGGGAGAGGAAGTGGTTTAGGATGTTCCTATATCTTTCCAATAAAATACTCTTTAATGTTGCCCATTTTTATAGACCAGCTTCCCTCGTAGCTCAGTCAGTAAAGAATCAGCCTGCAATGCAGGAAACCTGGGTTTGATCCCTGGATTGGGAAGATCCCCTGGAGAAGAAATGACAACCCACTCCAGTATTCTTGTCTGAGAAATCTCATGGACAGAGAAGCCTGGCAAGCAACAGGCCTTAGGGTTACAAAAGTTGAACACGACTTAGTGACTAAAACACCACCAACACAAATAAATAGTTCTTTCAAGACGATGGAAAGGTGCCCAACCTACAATCCACCTCCAGGATCAACCTGACTCCTCCATGTGCTTTGCATTCCAGATCCATTTAAATCTCATTTGCTTTGCTTACATACTGATGCTTTTTGTATTTAAAACTAAAACAAACTACAGTTAAGAAGGCCACTAAAAATTTATTTTAAACTGTCACCTCGACAGAAACCTCATTTTTTCCTGCTTTTGACTCCACACCCACAATTAACCCACGTACAACCAATGACTGACACATAAAATTCAGAATCAACAGAAAGCAGTAACCACTGTCTTTTCTTCTAGCAGTGCAGGCTTTCCTTGTTGTACAGTTGGTGTCTAATGCTTATATTCTCTCACGGGCTTCTCTGGTGGCTCAGATGGTAAAGAGTCCACTTGCAGTGCAGGAGACCTGGGTTCGATCCCTGGGTTGGGAAGATCCCTGAAGGGCATGGCAACCCACTCTGGTATTCTTGCCTGGAGAATCCCATAGACAGAGGAGCCTGTTGGGCTACAGTCCATGGGGTCGCAAAGAGTTGGACATGACCAAGTGACTAAACACACACACACTCATATTCTCAGGCCCAGATACATTTAAGAAGCACCGTTCTACCCACAAATAAAAATTCTGGGGCTCTCTCTATCTCACCAGGTGCTGTGGGTACTCTTTGGCCTAGGAGTCCTCTTTGGTCTTGATGTTCAATTATTCAGTTGCTCAGTCGTGTCTGACTCTTTGCGACCCCACAGACTGCAGCACAACAGGCTACCCTGTCCTTCACTGTCTTCCAGAGTTTGCTCAAACTCATGCCCATTGAGTCGATGAGTCTTTGGTCTAGTGGTCCTGATTTGGCACAGCAGGGAAGCATCCTCATAGACCAGTCAAGTGGTAGCGACATAAAGACTTACAACATGGAATGTCTTATTGCTCCTACAGTGCTAGCAAGGGTTCCGGTGCAAACTGAACACGTTCGCTCAAAGGCTGTGTCACTCTTGGCACAGGCTCTGGGTACAGGGACAAAACCTTTGCGCTAATGCAAAATCATGAAGATGTTCTTCTGGATTATAACCTCTAAGTGCCATTGTCTTTCTTGCCTTTCATATTTAGGTCTGTAATGCCTCTAGTATTGATTTCATTATGTTGAGCTGTAGGGCTATAATTTCATTCTTTTTTCTGTTTGGAGATCTAATTGTCCCTGCTTCATTTTTAAAAAAAGACTATCCTTCTTCCTTACAATGTTTCCTTCGTCATAATTAGAGTGTCCAAATATGTGTGTCTGTTTCTTTGTCCCTTTATCTGTGCTAGGTCTATATGTCTGTTCTTACACTGATACCACGCTCATTTAGTATCAGAGTAAGTCTTCTTGTCTTGCTCTTCATCTTCAGGAAGATCTTGGCTGTTTTTAGCCTTTTGTATTTCAAACTAAAATTAGAATGCGCTTATCCAATTCCTTTTAGAATTTCTTGGGGTTTTGATTGAGATTACATTGAATCTATATATCAACATTGGTAGAATTATACTTTTTACAGCATTCAGTTTCAAGTCTATATTGATAGACTATCTATTAGGTCTTCCTAAATCCCATGGACAGAGGAGCCTGGTAGGCTGCAGTCCATGGGGTCGCGAAGAGTCAGACATGACTGAGCGACTTCCCTAAATGGCTCTTAATAAGTTTTATAGATCTATCTGGAAAGCCACTAGACATTTTACTTGGATGTACTCCTGTATACATAGTATTTTAATGTAATTTCAAACTGAACCTTTAAAATATTTCATTCTCTGTTATCACTGACATAGAAAATATTGATTTTTATGTATCAAATTTTAGCCTAAAGTTACATATTCAATTATGAATTTGAATACTTTATGTTACATTCTTTTTTGTTTCTCCATATGCAATCACATATTCTGTAAATAATGTTTTTCTCCTAATTTTCCAACCCTTTATTTCATTTTCTTGCCTTGCTATTCCAGTAGATAATGTTAAAAGGCATGTTAAAAAGACAGAATAAAATTAAGTAAAATTTTGTTCTGATTTTAGAGGGAAAACTTGCAACATTTTACTTTAGAGGAAAGACTTTCAGCTTTTTACTTTGAGAATTTTATAATAAGGATTTCTTTTGTTTCCTGAAGATATCTTTTATCAGCATAGGAAAGTTCCCTTTTTCCTTCTTTTATATGCTTCAGTTAGGGGTGGACTTTGAATTTGATGGCATTGTATCTCTTATTCCTGGGAAAATATAACTTGATTATATGTTTGCTTGTATTTTATTTAGGATTTTTGCATCTGTGTTCGTAAGAACGGCTGATAATATTCCCTTTTCTTATTGCACTTGGTATCAAGGGTTATACTAGTCTTGTATAGTGATTTCAAGGTTTCACCCTATTTTTTTATTCTTTGGAAGAGATGTTTTTAAGCCTGTAATAATTTCTTCCTTAAATGTTTGGTAGAAGTCATTGTTGAAACTATGTGGGTGGACCTGAAGTTTTTTTTTTTTTAAAAAATTTTACATATATATTATTGGTTGCACTGGATCTTCTTTGCAGTGTGGGGCTTTTTTCTAGTTGCAATGATGGGGGATACCTGCTGATTGGAGTGTGGGTGAGCTTCTTGTTGCAGTGGCTTCTTGTTGCAGAGCTCAGGCTCTCAGCATGTGGACCTCAGGAGTTGTGGTGCCTGGGCTCAGTAGTTGCAGCTTCCAGGCCCTGGAACACAGGCTCAGTAGTTGTGGTACACAGGCTTAGTTGCCCCGTGGTATGTGGGATCTTCCCGAACCAGGAATCAAATCCTTGTCTTCCACGTTGGCAGGCTGATTCGTTACCACTGAGAGAGCCTAGAGTTTTATTTATGGGAAAGTTTCTCATTCCTCTGTCAATTTTATTTGACTATTCACAGTCTCTATGTCTTGAACGGTTAAGTGGTTCATAGCATCTTTTTTTTCATTTTTTTGGTGTGTATAGAATCTGTCGTGGTAAACCTTTTTCATTCCTGATATTGGTAAATGTGCTTTCGCTCTTATTTTCTAAATTAGTCCTACCAGGACTTTGGCTACGTTATCATCTTGTTCGAAGAACCAACTTCTGACTTTGTTGAAGCTCTCTATCATGTTTGTCTTCTTTTTTTATTAACCTCTGGTCCAATCATTATGTCCCTCCTTTTAATTTCTCTGAGTTTAGTTCATTTAATAATTTCTTTACAGGACAGAATGCTTAGATCACTTACTTTTAGCCATTTTTATTTTCTAACATTCATTTAAGTCTATAAGTTTCTTTCTAAATACTATATTAGCTGCTTTACATAAGTTTTGATCTATTGAATTTTCACCAGAGTTTAGTCTCTATGATTTCCTCTTTTAATCCATTGTGAGTTCTTCTTTTATCCATTAATTATAAAAAAATGTATTTCTAAATTTCCATACTTAGGGGAATTTTCTGTTTATTAATATCTACCATATTTCATCGTGTTGGAAAATACATTCTATTGAGAATGTTATAGCCGTGCAAACTTGAAAAGAATATGTATTTTGCAGCTTTGTCATTTAGATCACCGTGTTAATCATGTTGTTTAAGTCTTATATATTCCTTGATTTTTTTTCTGTTACTGAGAGAGATGCACTAAAAATTTCTCACTATGATTATACATTTGTCTATTTTTCATTTTAGTCATGTCAATGCTTTCTTCATATTTTTAGTCCATGTTATTAGGCACATTCAGATTTTAAATTGTTATTTCCTCGTGGACAATAGGGCACTTTATCCTTTTGCTGTAGAATTTATGCTAATGCTTTTCACTTTAAAGTCTACTCTGTTACAGGATACTAAAGCTGATTTCTTTGTGCTAGTATTTACTTGACTTTTCTTTCTTTTTTTTTTTCCCATTTATTCTCAAACGTCTTATATCTTTATATTTTAAATATGTCTCTTTAAGCAGTATGTAGTTGAATTTTATTTTTAAGTCCATTCTGCACATCTCTCATTCGAACTGAATATTTAGTCCTTTTATATGCAGTATAATTACTGATATTTAAGTTAAATCTGTGGTCTTACTTTGTGCTACTTATTCTAAGTATTCTATTTGAATTACCTTTCTTTAACATTCCAGTTTTTGTCTCTACTAGCTTCCAAGTTGTAATCTTTTCCAGTTTTTTTGAGGGGATTTTATTGCAAATAGCTTTTTTACCATATCAAACTTTAATGTTAATTGAAAATATTCTGTTGCTTTCTGACTTCCTTTGTTACTGTAGAGAAGTCAATTTTCAGTCTAATGGTTCTTCTTTTGAAAGTAATTTTTTCTCATGCTCCTTAAGATTTTCTCTTCATCTATGGTTGTCTATAGTTTCACGAGAATGTCTAGGTGTGGATTTATTTTGATTATTCTGTTTAGGGTTCAATGAGTGTTTGAAATTGTTTCCTTTTGTCTTTCTTCTTTGGTAATTATTTATTTTTGGCTGCACTGGGTCTTCATTGCTTGGTAGGCTTTTCTCCTGTGGCAAGTGGGGCTTCTCTTTGATGTGGTGCAATACTTCTCATTGCTGTGGCTTCTCTTATTATGGAGAAAGGCCATAGGTGCATGGGCTTCAATAGTTGTGGCACTTGGGCTCTGGGCTGAGCAGCTGTGGCTCCCGGGCTCTAGAGCAAATGCTCAGTAGTTGTGGCACGTGGGCTTAATTGCTCCACTGTATGTGGGGTCTTCTCGGATCAGGGATTGCACCCATGTCTCCTGCATGGGCAGGCAGATTCTTTACCACTGAGCCACCAGGGAAGCCCTTCTTTAATGCTTTTGAAAGATTCAGAGCTATTACTTCTTCAAATTTCACCTTGGTGCCATTCCTTTGCTTCCACCCTTTTTTGGTTAGAATGTCTCATGATTATCCCATATACCTCTTACCTTTTCTTTTACGACTTCCTTCATTTTGTCTCTCTGTGCTACATTCCAGATATTTTCATTTTCCTGTCTTCCAATTTATATATTTTTAATATGATACAACTTAATTTTCCCTTAAACCCATCTTAATTTTGAATATTACATCTTTCAAAGTTTGGGGTTTTAATGGGCTATGCTAAATTTTAAGGTCTCCAGTTCACTTCTGATATTTTTAAGTTTATACTTTATATCATAATTGTAACAAGCATGATTATTTTATGAACCATGTCTGATAGTTCTAAGAACCAAGTGGTGAGCCTTCTTTCTGTTGCCTCTCTTTCTTCTGTTCCTCATCCGTTGCATCCTGTTGTCTTATAAACTTAGTTATTTTCCATTACATGTTAGATGGTATATTTTGCAAACTATTTGGGGAAAATCTTGAGGCCTGATGTGGTGAGGTCTTCCTCCAGAGAAGATATTCATTTGCTTCTGCAAATAACAGTAGGTGTTATTATTCCAGGAATATCTTAACATATTATAAGAGTTTGAGTTTACTTGACCATTAGTGACACAAAGCTGACTGCAAACCCATGAAAGGGCTGGTCTACTTAGAGTTAGTCTTCATATGGAGACTGCGGTCCTTCAGATTTAAAACTCAAAGGAAGCTTGATTTATCAAATCTCTATTCCTGGCAGGCTTCAGTCTTCAACTTCTGTGTGTTCATCCCTGGGAGCATCACCAAAAGGGTGGCCCAGCTTTGCAGCTACCTCCCCAGACTTGACAAGAGCCCTTAGGGAAAAACATTTTTAGGTTTAGATTTATCCCTCTAGGTTCTTGTTGTCTTTTATGTCTTGACCCCAAATTTCCTTCTGTTCAGTTCAGTCACNCTTTTTGTAGTTCATCCAACTTCTTTAGTTGTCCTCAGTAAGAAGAAACTAAAAGAAACCTCATTAGATGTTTGAGGAAATCAATAAAGTATTATGTAGAGATGTATACTATTTTGATGGACTATTTAAAGTCTATACCTGTTTATCTCTAAGTAATATCTTTAAGCATCAAAGTAGCTAGGAAGTGAGTTGGATTCTTCTAATGGTTTCTTTAGAGGAGTGGTGTTGATGNATTAGATGTTTGAGGAAATCAATAAAGTATTATGTAGAGATGTATACTATTTTGATGGACTATTTAAAGTCTATACCTGTTTATCTCTAAGTAATATCTTTAAGCATCAAAGTAGCTAGGAAGTGAGTTGGATTCTTCTAATGGTTTCTTTAGAGGAGTGGTGTTGATGATGAGAAAGGGTAGGGAAGATGACTGCTATCTTCATAATTCCCTCCTCTGTGCTAGTGGAGCTTTTAATCATGTGTACACACGGCAGAGGGCTTCCCAGGTTGTGCAGTGGTAAGGAGTCCTCCTGCCAATGCAGGAGACAAAAGAGACACAGGTTTGGTCCCTGGTTTGGGAAGATCCCTTGAAGGAGGAAATGACAACCCATCCCAATATTCTTGCCTGAAAAATTACATGGACAGAGGAGCCTGGCAGGCTAAAGTCCACGGGGTCTCAAAGAGTTCAACAGGACAGCACACACGAACACACACACGGCAGAAGCCCCTCAATGTCCACAGTATCTATTCTCCCTCTTCCTTTTAGTAATAGAGGGACTGTGTTGTGCAGCCTCTGAAAGGTGGGTCTAGCTAGGTAGCAATTTAGTTTTGGTCAATGGATGTATTACTAATGTGTGAATCTTCATTAAGTTCACTTCCTTAAATATGAAAGCACTTATCCTAAGCTTTTTATTTTTCATTCTTCTGGAATTTAGACATCAAGGTGAAATTGCTTCAACCATGCAGATGGGGGCAACACCCTATGAGGCAGTAGAAAAACAAGGCAGAAAGAACCCAGGGTCATGGAAAACCTATGGTTCCATGTTTGTCTGTTACATCACAGAAAATACATTTCTTTTTCTAGGTCGCTGTACTTGGGATCTTTTTGTCACAGCAGTTTAGCTATACAATGACTAAAATGATATGTAATATTTGGGTTAAATTTTTAAGATATTTTATGAAAATAATAATGGTTCCAAGAAATATGAGTTTGCTTTCTGAGGGATGGTGATTTTTAGGGAATAGAGTGTATATGACAGAATTATTCATGGAAATCTGGTAGTGTATAAACTTAGATGTATTAACCATAAAACTAAGAAGTGGCCTGTGAAGGCATAGGGAAGAGAATGAACAAGTTAAAGGTTACCAAGCTGCACTGAGTAGCAGCAAATGTGCAAGTTTGATGTGAAACTTACGGTTAACGACAAAACTTCTCTCAGTTAATTGACATCGATCATATGAGTGATGAGAGTCTGGATATCTGTGATTTTCTTAACTTGTAAGTAGTTTACACAGATCATAATCTTTAGACAGATCACTGACTGAGTAATAATAATAATAATCAGTCTAATCATAACAACAGATGATGCTATTGAGCAGTTACTTGGTGCCAAATACTGTGCTGTGTACTTCACGTGTGTTATCCCACTTAAGGACCTCCTAGGGCATTGCCCTCATCTATGTGGTTGAAACTATTTCATCTTGGTATCTGAATTCTAGAAAAAGAGAAAAGGAAAAGTCCTGGGTAAGTCCTCCCAACTTTATGATGTAGGTACCATTATTGTCCCCATTTACAAAGCCTCAAAGAGGTCAGTGATTTGCCCAAAGTCACACATCCAATATGTGACACAATTGGCATTCAAATTCTTAGACTCAGCAGCTATGCAAGATGGTAGCAATCAAACAGTTTGAAGTAACTCTCAAAATGCTAAAAATACTCTGAGTGGAAGAATACACTATGAGGAAGGGTATTAAAGCGAACAGAAAGGGCAGTGTGCTCGATCCTGGGAGCAGAAGCCCAGGGGCTGGTGGTTGCAAATATACCTGACACAGAGTGTTAGCGTTCCACCCATACATGCTCTGAACACATTGTACAGAGATCCACTGAACATAATTGAGGATGGAGGACTAGTGTTCAGAATTTTACAATTAGGACAGCCAGAACTTCCCCTGGAAATGGTGGTGCTTAAAGTCAAAAAGCCCAGCTGAGAGTAGCAGCAGCAATAGCTACAGTGGCAGGAAGTGAGTGATGTGATAGTTAAAGACCTCAGGGAAAATGAGGAATCATGTAAAAGCTAGAGAAAGAAATGGGCTGACGGAAGGTTCTTTAGAAAACAGTGAGATGAGAGAGTTTGAGGAGGACAGAAGCAGGCTGGCAGCATTCTGCTCTCCTCAGAGAAACAGAAATAATGATAGCAATGAGAATAGCAGCTGGCAGAGGGACTGGAGAGGCAACCCAGGGAGAGCGAAGAAGGCTTGGCAGGAACTTGGCATTTTCCCTACCTGGGGAAAGCATTCTGTGACATTCTTTTTTTTTTCCTTGTGGGGCTTAAGGAAATCATGAGCCTCTCTGGAGACCCTTCTACTTGAGCATCTGTCTCTTGGACTGTCACTTTGCTTAGGATGCAGTATGTGGAACAAAGGCAGAAGTGAGGTACTCATAGGATGAGGCTTCAATATAAATATGATTTGGGTGGATATTTAATTTTTTACTTTATGCAATTACCCTATCTAGGGTTGTGATTTACATTAAGCTATTTGGAAAGGGTCAGAAAGAATGGGGTCCATGGCTAGGCTGCAGCCCTGAGTTGTTCTGTTATTGGAAGCAGCTTCCTTAATTTCTGAGACAAAGGAGTTGGGCTAGAAGATGATTTCTAAGACTGTTTGGTTCTCTGATTTTGTTTTATGCCCCACTGAGGGAGTTTCTGCAAAAGACCCCTTGGAACACTTAGCTTAAATGATGGATCAGATTTTCCTCCACCACCTTTCTGTAGAGACACATGGACACAAATACCTACCCATATGCTGTGATACATGCCAATGGTTTATTTGCTAACAATTTTAGTGTTTCCCAACCTTTCATATATCATAGCAGACACAGAAACTGATACTTGTACAGACACAACAAAAGCTGAGGGGCATATTATCTCAGTGTACCTGTAACCCGTTCCTGCTCTAACACTGGAAACTTACCTCAGCCATTAGACAGGCTTGTATTTTTGACTGTATGTTAAAAAACCAGGGAAGTTGTAAACAAAAGGTAATACCCAGACCTCACCTCCAGAGATAGAAAATCCAAATAGCTGGAGGTGAGTCCCGGACATCAGACCTTTAACCAAGTTCTCCGAAGATTCTAATTGTGATAGTGTGAGAACCACTGCATGAGCATCGTAAATAGGGACTCTTACAAAGGCTTCCCTGGTGGTGCAGATGGTAAAGAGTCTGCCTGCAGTGCAGGAGACCCGTGTTCGATCCCAGGTCAGGAAGGTCCCCTGGAGAAGGAAATGGCAATCCACTCAGTTTTCTTGCCTGGGGAATTCCATGGACAGAGGAGCCTGGCAGCCTAAGGTCCATGGCGTTGCAAAGAGTCAGACACCACTGAGTAGCTATCACTCCCTCACTCATGTCTTTTAAACCCAAGAGTACCACTTAATATATAACAAGCACTCGATGAAGATGTACTGAGTTGGTTAAGTACTGATTAAGTAATATCTGCTCTAGATAGCATAGGCAGAGACAGTCCTAGAACAGTTAAAAAGCTGGTTTAATTTGATTGGTTCCTTCCTCCATAGTCATAGGGCTATCTCCACAGTCATTCCTAAGTTCTGTCTTTGCTTTCTCTCCTTCCTTTATCCTAGATTTACATCATCTCCCAGCTCTCAAATAGCTGTTGCTAAATACATCACAAGATGTTAACTACCAAGAAATTTCTTCACTTTCCAGATCCCATTAAAATTCCCCAAAGATACAGAAGCACTAACTTACACCGGGAACATCAGGGCTCTGGCATCTGAAAGGGCTGGTTTTGTATTATCTCCATGTCACTCATTTATAAATTGTGTATAAGCCCCTACCCTTAAATTTTCTCATCTATCAAATTAAAATAATACCTCCTTCTGAACACTGTAGCAATGCTTAGAAGTTACTAAGAGTCTGCACTTAGATATTTTGTTTATATAGAAATAAATCATCTGGTGATATCATATAAGAATATGTGGCTATGTCTGGTTGTATATACACACACACAGATACACACTTAGTATTATTATTATGCTTGCAAGAGTAAAAACCTATTTGGATTACATTTAAACCTAGCCAGATGACATTGCTGAAGGAGAAGACTTAAGGTTGAACTCAAGGCATTTCTAAACTCTGTCACCAGTACCCAAATTTCTCATGCTTCCTTCCCTCATGGTCTCAGCATCCCATATTTCTTTTTCTATTTTCCTTCCAAACAATGATCCAGCATTTGGAAATCTACTGCCCATATAGGACTAGGAGACACAAAGATAGGTCATTGAGTCAGGGTTTTTTTCCTCCACTTCTGTATAAGGTTTGGTCTTGACCTCAGTCAGTGGGGGGGTGAAGCACCTCTGGGAAAGTGCCCCGTCCTCTGCCCTTCCATTGTTCCTGAGCATCCCTGAGTTCAATAATCAGAAGTTCCAGGCTAGTATGAGCACATCCCAGGGTAGCAATCACTAGATTATGGACATAACACTTAACTGACTTTTCGCAGGACAAATGTTTTCAAGGGCACCTACCTCCACCACTGCCTTTCTCAACCATTTTCTAAGGTCAAAAAAATTTGCAAAGTCATTAGTTTAAGGTTGGTGGTCACTACCATACACAGTGTGCTGGCATCTCTCACCTCAGACTCTTCCTCTGCCAGCAGTACTAACCAGAAGTTATAATTTTTGGAATTTGTCATAAACTAAACTTCATAAAATGTTTTAAGGAAAAATACATTTATAGATATCTATGTATACATATTCTCTTATACTAAAAAAATATCATTTTGAGTCCTTTGTAGGAATATTACTTTAAAAGAGTAGGAGCTAGTTAGCATTTATTGAGAGTTCCACATTCTGGTGTGTTTTTATTGTATAGAAAAAATCTCAGAACTCATTTCTCAGTGTTCCATTCTTTGGCATATGTGGAGGTGATGATTGAGAGGAGTTATGCAATTCAAGACTGGACAGGGCAGTTTTCACAGGACAGTGCTGGCTTGCCTACGTGATGAATCCAGTAGCTCTACTCATAGCGCCATGCCAAAGTTACAGTTTTCAGAAACTTCTGCAAAAGGATCTAAACAGTTTTTGCCTTGCCACCAAAATGTGTGTTCATTTTTCTACACCTCCACACCTGGCAGTGTTTCAGCCCAACATTTGCTACAGTATTTTGAGTTCATCTTGTTTATTTTCTGCTTTATTTTTTCTCCTGATGTACATTTCATGTGCAAAGCCTACCATTTCCCATATATACTGCTACTGTTCAGCCCGGCTCCTAAATGACACTCTATTCTTAAATAAGATACACTTCAAAGTAACATGGACTTCAGACTTCAGAATTTTTATTTCTACTCAGCTTTTGTCTCATGTATCCATAGTAGCATTTGTTAAACAGTACAAAAATTGCAAAGGTATACCAGAAGTGGCTTCCCAGGTGGCTCAGATGGTAGAGAAGTTGCCTGCAATGCGGGATACCTGAGTTCGATTCCTGGGTTAGGAAGATCCCTGGGAAAAGGGCATGGCAACCCACTCCAGTATTCTTTTCTGGAGATTTCCATGGATGGAGGAGCCTGGAGAGCTGCAGTCCATGGGATTGCAGAGAGTCAGACACAACTGAGTGACTAACACATACACACATACTAAAGCTTATATGTGACATGAAATGTTATTTCTTGGAAAATCATATTTCAGAATATTGATGAGATGTCAGTAATACATGACAGGGAATGAAGGCTTTTTGGCATATTGTTAAAGGGGTACAATGTAGGGGGATGTGAGAGGTCCAGAATAAGAGGATCTAGATCAGTGGTTCTCTCAAAGTTGGTGCTTCTGGACCAGGAGCATCAGCACCACCTGGAAACTTGTTAAAATGCAGTCTTGGGGAATTCCCTGGTAGTCCAGTGGTTTGGACTCCACACGTCCACCTCAGGGGGGCCTAGGCCTGATCCCTGGTTGGGGACCAAGATCTGACAAGCTGTGCAGCATGGCTGAAAGAAAAATACAGTTTTGGCCCCTTCTGCAAACTCCTTGAATCAGAGATTCTAGGATCAGGCAGGCTGTTATAACCAGTCTCTCCCCACGTCGCATGAGTCTTCCGTGCTGCTGCTGTACAGTGAAGGGTGAGCATCAGCTGTTTATATTCAAACCTCATTTCAGCTCCAACCTTGGTTTATGGCCTTGGAAAGTAACCTTACTGAGCATTGCCTCCTCACTTCATTTCCTCTCTCTGTCTTCATTTTCTGTGCTCTGTCTAGAGACAGAAAGGCAGGACTTCCGATGTCCAACTGGGCAACAGTATGCCAGTCTCCACTTCTCACAAATGCCCCATGTTCACTGCTGGTGCTCTGGGCTCTCCCTCGATTCGAGGTTCTTGGTTTTGATCCTCTGAACTGGCCTTCCCAGTAAACTTGTAAAGAGAGAGGCTTCCCCTCACAAAAGTCCTCAGGACTCAGAATGTAAAGCTTCAGGGTCTTTTGTGCTCAGCAATAGGCCTTCACTATATTCCAGAACTACCAGAAAGACTTCCACTTGCCATGCTGTTATGTTTGTAAATGTATATAATTATACACTATATTTCCTCTGCTTCACAGAATTATTGTGAGGGCCAAATGAGAAAAAGATCATGAAAGTCCTTAGAAAACTGTAGAGCCCTATACAAATGCTGGGTTTCGTTGTTACCTAATACTCTTGAGAATTTTTTCTGTTTCTCTTTCTCTATCCTTTGTAATTCTAGTCTCCATAGAGAAAATGAGGTCTCTTCACTTCCTCGCAAGTGTTTAATTGTCTGCCTCATCACGCTGCCGTCTCTGGGGTCGCACAGAGTCGGATACGACTGAAGCGACTTAGCGGCAGCGGCAGCATCACTCTCACTTCTCTTGTATGGAGTTATGGTAGTCAGGCCTCTTTCGGTCACAAATAACAAAAACCCATCTCAAATGATGTAACCCAGAAATGAGATTCAGAGGGAGATGGTGAGTGTAGCTCCCACAAATAGGCGGTAGGGACCCGAGCTTGTGGATTCTCCTGGAGCTTTCATTCTCCTGCTGCAGCTCTCATCTCCATCAGTCTTGACTTTGCTTTGGGGACTGGATTGCATTTTCCAGTTTAGCTGGATTGTGACCACATGGCAGAGAACACAGCCACAATCAGCCACAGCCCAGTAACTCCTGAGAGAGCAGATAGCATCTTCCTCCTACTCTCCATGTGTTAATCCGAGGGAAGACCTCTGACTGCGCCAGGAGTAAGGGGCCTGGCCAGGGTCATGTGACCACCCTTGAAGAAGGGGTAGATGATAGCTCTTGAGGTGCAGAGTGTATTTTCAGAGTAAGAGTCATGGAAAAGATAGTTAGGAAGACAAAAACCAACTGATTTACTCCTTGGAAGAAAAGTTATGAGCAACCTAGATAGCATATTGAAAAGCAGAGACATTACTCTGCGGACTAAGGTCCGTCTAGTCAAGGCTATGATTTTTCCAGTGGTCATGTATGGATGTGAGAGTTGGACTGTGAAGAAAGCTGAGCGCCAAAGAATTGATGCTTTTGAACTGTGGTGTTGGAGAAGACTCTTGAGAGTCCCTTGGACTGCAAGGAGATCCAGCCAGTCCATTCTGAAGGAGATCAGCCCTGGGATTTCTTTGGAAGGAATGATGCTAAAGCTGAAACTCCAGCACTTTGGCCACCTCATGCGAAGAGTTGACTCACTGGAAAAGACTCTGATGCTGGGAGGGATTGGGGGCAGGAGGAGAAGGGGATGACCGAGGATGAGATGGCTGGATGGCATCACCGACTCAATGGACGTGAGTCTGAGTGAACTCCGGGAGTTGGTGATGGACAGGGAGGCCTGGCGTGCTGCGATTCATGGGGTTGCAGAGTTGGATACGACTGAGCGACTGAACTGAACTGAAGACTGCCTCAGGAACCATCTGGCTCTCTGATATAGGGCCTGAGAGGACACTTGAGTATGGGTAACACTGCCACTTCAGTGGGTCACAAGAGTACAGAAAAGGATTTGCAATACTCACACATAAGAACATACAAGATGGCTTTCTAAGCACAAAACCCAAGCTATAAATACAGCATTCATTTTGTTTCAGTTGAATCCAGCAACTAATTCGCTTATCCCTGGTTAATGAGCAAAATCTAGATAAGAAATGAAACCCACAACCCGGAGATTGTAAGGAGCAAGCAAATGTGCCTGCCTTCAAGGATCTCATCATCGAGGGAGCTAAGCAGCCCAGCATACTTGTGGTGCATGCCACGTTTTCTCATGGCAGTGTTCACTGAGGAAAAGACAAATGAACAGCTTGTGGTTCTACATGGGTATTACCTAGCTGCAAATCTCTCTGAAATACAGGCAACAAACAGTCACATCATGTCTGCGTTCTTGCAAATGCGATGTTGTTTTTTTTTTTTTTACATTAGGATTTGTTCTTTATTCCTTAGATCGAAAATGCCTACCATTTTCCCAAACTATCTGTAATATGAGACTACAGCCTCTTAAACCAATACGGACATGGACCAATAGTATAGTGTAAATTTATGGCTGAGAGATGCAGAGTTTGAAAAGTCAAGCGCTCCCTAAGAGCCAGGGTGACAACAACTTATGAATTTATATGTTGTGATGGATTAAAGTAATTATTTAGACCAGCTCAGAGAAACCCAACATAATCCCCACCCTTAAAACAAGCTATGGATTGTGATTTCATCTTGAAGGCCCTGGTTAGATGGCTATATCTTATCAATAATTTTGAAAACTATATTTCCACTGAGAAATTATAAAAGAAATAACTGCCATTCGATTTCTTGATGTTTTGCATTCTTTCAGAGTCGGCAAACATAAAAAAGTCAGCAGGTGGAGCTCCTATTCCCTTGGCAGGCCTGATAGAAGTCTTTCTCTTGAAAGAACTTTCAATTACAGACTGTCTCTCCGGCAGCCAGTTCTAGGCTCCCTACAGACAGCATCAGAATAATACATGAAAATGTGAGACTGTGAAACATTCCAGAGTGTGTCATAGGTCAGGAAAGAGAAGAGAGAAAGAAGAGCCAGAAATCTTCTATTTTATTATTATTTTATTTTGGCTATTTCCCCGAAATTATATTTCTTTTAAATTAGCAGAGAATGTGCCATCCTTCATGGGTGTGACCTGGCAGGATATACTAATTCACTGGTTTTCTGGGACACTGCAGTTCTCTTCTCCTGTTTGCATTCTGTCACCCTTTCATAGTATGGCATTTCCCTACCACTGGATTCAGCGTGCGATCAGACAAGAGAAATTGTATTCAGCAAGAAAATGAAAAAAATAGGGAAGCATAAATTGCCTTAGACTCCCCTTCGAAATCTTTTGTTGTTGTTATTCTGTTGGCAAGTAAATTCACAAAATTTGCTTGTGAATTTTTTTTGCTGCCAGCCGCAAAATCTGATAACTTCTCTAAATTTTTCATAAGGGTGGGTGATTGCCATTTTTCAGCAGGCAATTACAATAAAAATTCCCTTTTAACTCACTACATTTGATATGCACATAATTCCTTTAGTGTGAAACCTACTTAGTGTCTTGTTCAATTTGCTGTTTTTAAAGGAGGAGGGAGAAACTGGGTGATCAGATCCGTCTCGTGTAAGGACCTGGCACGTGGTATCATGTGACAGCAGATGGCATGTGAAAGCCTTTGTGGGAAATATGGCCCCTGATAAATAGGCTGTGAGTGTGCAAGGTTGTGCGTGTTTCCACAGAGTGTCATCCAGTCACCCTGGCGTCTGCAGGAGAGGAGACAGCATCCCGTTCACTTTCAGAATGAAGCTAATGCAAATGACCTCAGGAAAGTCGTGGAGCCGCAGGTACACACGGCCGTTGTCCATGTGGTCAGATGCAGAGACCAGAGCTAATAGCATCTACTCCACAGGGGCACTGGCTCAGGCTGGCTGCGGATTTGGGAATTTATCAGACTGTGTGGTGGGAAACCACAAACAACTAAAATCTCAGGGGCTCCAAGTAACAAAGCAGAGAGAACACAAGGTTCCCAGTTTGATATTAGACTTTACTTTTTTCTATTTGGTCTGTCCCACCCACGTTGGATAGAGAAAGGTACTGTGGCCATCCAGTGGTGTCCCCTCTTCTGAGATCTATCAACCTTTGCACACTCTGAGAATTTCATGACTCTTCTCTTGATTTGCACCGAGGAGGAGCTAAATTTTGCTCTGTGATACACATCCAAGACAGCATGCTAATGAGAATTATTATTAAGCGATGTAGAGTTGGCACCCGTCTCTTGCAATCTGCTCTGCAGCAGAAGCAGGAAGGGCAGAGACAGAGAGTCAGAAAAGCAGCTTTACTGAATGCTCTTCTGGACCCGATTAGTTTTGGTCACTTTCAACACCAGGCAAAGCCAAGCAGAACTGTAAGCTTTCACAAGCAAGCCGTTCTGCTTCCCCACTGTAATGTATCTAGCCTGTCAAAAAGTCTTCTAGATTTTACTGTTGCTTTAAAAACATTCCTCTCTTAAAGAACTGCAAAATCAAGAGTTTCTGTAATTCAATAACCAGGATACCAGAAAGACTGATTTGCTCTGCATTGCGGAATTTCTTTCATTTTGGTACGCTATTCAAACTGACTTATCTCACTCTCAGAATAGGAATTATGTTTCAGGACTTTTTCTGGCATAACTTTCAGAGTAAACTGTGACATCTTGGTCAGATGGGAGAATTTGGACCACTAATCAATGTGAAACAGAGGGGCCCCAAATTAGAGCTATTATGAGTGCTTTTCAAGCAGTTAGACCAGAGCCCCTTTGTGAAGATGAAGTGTGATGCAAGCGACTTGGAGATAAGCCACACAACCAAAATAAAAGGTCATTTTCACATTTATTTACTATTAATGACACTTTATCAGACAGGCTTTTACTGAAATGTAATAATGGGAGGTGGTCTTCTTTAAAATTAATTAATTTATTTTTAATTGGAGGATAATTGTTTTACAATGCTGTGTTGCTTTCTGCCATATATCAATATGAATCAGCCATAGGCATACACATTCCCTTCCCTATTCAACCTCCTTCCCATCCTACCCCTCTATGTTGTCACAGAGCACTTGGCTGAGCTCCCTGAGCTATTCAGCAACTTCCCATTAGCTGTTTTACACGTGGTAAGGTATACGTTTCACTGCTGCTCTCTCAATTCATACCACCCTCTCCTTCCCCTACTATGTCCATAAGTCTGTCCTCTATGTCTGAGTCTATCCGGCCCTGCAAATAGTTTCATCAGTACCATTTTTCTAGATTCCATATATATATGCGTGTGTGTGTGTGTGTGTGTGTGTGTATGTTAATATACGATATTTGTTTTTCTGGCTTACTTTACTCCGTAAAGCAGGCTCTAGGTTCATTCACCTCACTAAAACTGACTCAAATGCTTTCCTTTTATGGCTGAATAATATTCCATTGTATATATGTAACCACAACTTCTTTATCCATTCATCTGTCAATGGACATCTAGGTTGCTGCCATGTCCTAGCTGTTATAAACAGTACTACAATGAACGTTGGAGTACTTCAGGGTCTTTTTCAGTTATGGTTTTCTCAGGGTATATGCCTAGTAGTAGAATTGCTGGGTCATATGGTAGTTTGGGGCTTCCCAGGTGGCACTAGTGGTAATAACCCGTCTGCCAATGCAGGAGATGCAGGAGATGTGGGTTCAATCCCTGGATTAAGAAGATCCCCTGGAGCAGGGCATGCCAGCCCACCCCAGTATCCAGCCTGGGGAATCCCATGCATGGGGGAGTCTAGGGGGTTCCGCCATAGCGTCACAAAGAGGAGCCTGGTGGGCTATGGTCCGTGTGTGCGTACTCAGTTGCTTTACTCGTGGCTGACTCTGTACAACTCTATGAACTGTGGCCCACCAGGCTCCTCTTTCCATGGGATTCTCCAGGCAAGAATACTGGAGCGAGTTGCCTTGACCTCCTCCAGGGTATCTTCCCAACCCAGGGATCGGACCTGCAGCTCTTACATCCTCTGCACTGGCGGGCAGGTTCCTTACCCCTAGAGCCAAGGTCCACAGGGTCACAAATAATCAGACATTACTGAAGCAACTTAGCACGCACACATGGTAGTTTTACCCCTAGTTTTTTAAGAAATCTCCATTTTGTTCATGTGAGGCGATCCTAAGACTGGGAGGCAGCAAGCTCACACCTCTGTCTCCCCTAAGTATTAGACCCTTAGGCCCACATAGTTCATGGCCGTTTGGATATACCTTAAGCTCTCAAATACGCTAAGTTCCAAATTGTATTCATCATCTCTACAACTACCACTTAGATGGTTTCTTTTTTTTTTTTTTTTAATTTGTATTTTATATTGTAGCATAGTTGAGTAACAGTGTTGTATTAGTTTCTGGCATATAGCAAAGTGACTCATTTATATATATTTACATGAATCTATTCTTTTTCACATTCTTTTTCCCATTTAGGTCATCATAGAATATTGAGCAGCATTCCATGTGCTATACAGTAAAGCCTTGTTGGTTACCTATTTTAAATATATATGTCAAACCTAAACTCCCAATCTATCCCTCCCCTCGACCATTTCCCCCTCGCATTCTTTCCTTAAGTCTGTAAATCTGTTCTGTTTTGTACATAATGATACAAGTTCATTTCATGTTTTTTTAGATTCTGCATATAAGCGCTAACATGTGATATTGGTCTTTCTCTGTCTGACTTAGTTTGATAATCTCCAGGTCCATCCATGTTGTTGCAAATGGCATTATTTTATTCTTTATAATGGCTGAGTGATATTCCATCGTGTGTGTATACACACACACATATACCTCATCTTCTTTATCCGTTCATCTATCAATGGATATTAAGGTCGCCTACGTGTCTTGGCTATTGTTAACAGCTCTGTAATGAACACTGGGTTCATGTATCATTCCAAACCATGTTTTTCTCTGGTCATATGCCCAGGACTGGGATTGCTGGATCATATGGGAGCTCCATTTTTAGTTTCTTAAGAAATCTGCATAGTGTTCTCCACAGCGGCTAAACCTTTTTACATTCCAAGCAACAGGGTAGGAGGGTTCCCTTTTCTCTACACCCTCTCCAGCATTTACTGTTTATTGACATTTTTGATTCTGACCAGTATGAGGTGACATCTCATGGTGATTTTCATTTGCATTTCTCTAATATTTAGCAACATTGAACAACTTTTCATATGCCTCTTGGCCATCTTTTGAAGTCAGCCGTGGTGTCTCAGTCTTCCTCTACTTCCAGTAATTGCCAAATGCTTCTCTGTCCTTCCTCCTTTCCATCCTGCTACAATTGCCTTTCCTTAGGGTTTTTCCGCATTTCTACTCTGCTGCTGCTGCTGCTAAGTCGCTTCAGTCGTGTCCGACTCCTAGCGACCCCATGGACCGCAGCCTACCAGGCTCCTCGGTCCATGGGATTTTCCAGGCAAGAGTACTGGAATGAGATGCCATTCCCTTCTCCGGCATTTCTGCTCTAGACCATAGTAATAATCTCTTGTTTCACACAACTAACCATCCTCCACACTGTCATCAAAGCGATCTTTCAAGACCACAATCCTGATCCTGTGACTGCCTTTCTTGACGTTGTCTAGAGGCACCCCATTACCCCACCTCTTAGTGTGACATTAAGCTTCTCTGATCTGGCACCAACCTGTCTAGACTCAAAAAAGTGTGCCATCACCTAGTGTATACTTCATGCTTGAGCCATACTGAGGTGTCTATGGTTCAACAAAGAGAGCTTGGTTAAACACTCTCAGTAGTCTTCATTAAATACATCATTCCTACTTAAAAATTATTGTAAAAAAAGCTTTATGTTACTAATAGAAATTCATAGCAATTTGTCATAAATGCAAGGTAAAAATAAACATGGAACTATTCAAATTTAAAATTGTCAAAAGTACAACTTAAAATTACCTCCTGTATGCTGCTGTTGCTGCTGCTAAGTTGCTTCAGTTGTGTCCGACTCTGTGCGACCCCATAGGCGGCAGCCCACCAGGCTCCCCCATCCCTGGGACTCTCCAGGCAAGAATACTGGAGTGGGTTTCCATTTCCTTCTCCATACCTCCTGTATATAAGGTATGAATGTTAAAATTACCATACAATTGCACTCATTTCACATGCCAGCAAGATTATGCTCAAAATCCTTCAAGCTAGGCTTTAGAAATACATGTACTAAGAACTTCCAGATAAAGGCTGGATTTAGAAAAGGCAGAGGAACCAGAGACCAAATTACCAGTATATGCTGGATCATAGAAAAAGCAAAAGAATTCCCAAAAAACATCTACTTCTGCTTCTTTGACAACAATAAAGCCTTTGACTGTGTAGATCACAATAAACTGTGGAAAATTCTTCATGAAATGGGAATATAAGACCACATTATCTGTCTCGTGAGAAACATGTATGCAGGACAAGAAGCAATAGTGAGAACTAGACATGGAACAATGGACTAGTTCCAAATTGGAAAAGGAGTACATCAAGGCTGTATATTATCACCTTGCTTAATTAACCTCTATGCAGAGTACATCATCCAAAATGCTGGGCTGGATGAATCACAGGCTGGAATCAAGATTTCCAGGAGAAATGTCAGCAACCTTAGATATGCAGATGATACCACTTTAATGGCGGAAAGTGAAGAGGGACTAAAGAGCCTTTTGATGAAGGTGAAAGAGGAGAGTGAAAAAGCAGGCTTAAAACTCAACTTCATAAAACAAAGATCATGGCATCTGGTCTTACCAATTGATGGCAAATAGATGGGGAAAATGTGGAAACAGTGTCCGATTTCACTTTCTTGGGCTCCAAAATCACTGCAGACAGTGACTGCCACCATGAAAGTAAAAGATGCTTGCTTCTTAGAAGAAAAGCTATGACAAACCTAGATGTGTATTAAAAAGCAGAAACATCACCTTGCTGACAAAAGTCCACATAGTCAAAGCTATGGTTTTTTCAGTAGTCGTGTATGGATGTGAGAGTTGCACTATAAAGAAGACTGAGCACCAAAGAACTGATGCTTTTGAACTGTGGTGTTGGAGAAGACTCTTGAGAGTCCCTGGGACTGCAAGGAGATCCAACCAGTCAATCCTAAAAGAAATCAACCCTGAATATTCATTGGAAGGGCTGGTGCTAAAGCTGAAGCTCCAGTACTTTGGCCACCTGATGTGAAGAGCTGACTAATTGGAAAAGACCCTGATGCTGGGAACGATTGAGGGCAAGAGAAGAGGGCAACAGAGGTTGAGATGTTTGGATGGCATCACTGACTGAATGGACATGAGTTTGAACAAACTCTGGGAGATAGTGAAGGACAGGGAAGTCTGGCGTGCTGCAGTTCCTGGGGTCTCAAAAAGTCAGATACAACTTACTGACTGAGAAACAACAATATAAGGTATGTGTAGCACACTTTAGGAAACATTGAATCATAAGACAAAATCAACATTTAAACTCTGTAATTATTTCTTAGTATATTCTATTGGAAGTGAAACATTGCACAAGTACTGCATTATGATAAATATTTATTAGCTGTCCTAGTAACACACTGAGTAATGAAATTTGTTTCCCCAATCAAGTGGTCAAATGAATGAATGAACTGGCAAATAGCATCCATTTCCTTCTCACTTTTGGTTTGCCAACCCAGAAGTTCACCAGGTGGTTCATTAAGGCCTCTCATGCTTCTTTACTTGTGCTGCGGTGATCTTCAGAGTGTTATTTGGGAAAGAATCTGGGAACAAGCGAAAATGTGAAGTAGCAGCTAACAGGGAAAGTGTTAATCACTCAGTGTTGTCTGACTCTTTGTGACCCCATGAACTGTAGGCTCTTCTGTCAGTGGAATTCTCCAGGCAAGAGTACTGGAGTGGGCTGCCATTTCCTTCTCCAGGGGATCTTCCTGACCCAGGTATTGAACCTGGCTCTCCCACATTGCGGGCAGCCTCTGTACTGACTGAGCTGCGAGGGAAGACCTAGCTAACAGAGAGGAAACTCCAAAGACAAGGGCCTGGAGTTAGCAGTAATTTATGAGAGGTATAGGAAGAAGGATGATATTCTGGACTTCATAACTTTCAAAGATTGTGTCCTGTGCTGGGCTTCCTGGGAGTAAGCTACAGGGAAATATATTCCAATCTACTACGCTTTGTGGTTATGTTTCTCATGGTAATTACCCAGGCACCTGCTGAAAATTCTGTTTCTGGAGCCCAGAGCAGATTTTCTGAATTTGTGTCCAGAAGTCAGTCTTCTGGAAAGCTCCCTTAAAAAAAGCTATCTGTGCATATGATTTGTCTAAAATTTTCAGATACAGTTCACTTTAAAGATATGTGATATTAGAAAACATATCTGGTTTCTAAAATATACAATATAGTGTGAGGATTTTTTAAATTTATTGCAGTTGAATTATATTCTTTTTTTCTCTGCTTCTGAGTTACTAACCAAAATGAATAGGCATTTGAGAAATTAGGCAGCTTTATACATTTAAATATTCACTATTTATGAACCAAGTGAATAGCATTCATTAATTACCATTAATGTTATGTATTAGGCACTGAGAACTCTTTTCAGAAAGGTTATGAGTGGCTTGAAAATATGGCACAGTGATGGTTTCCCATAACTTCCATTCTCCTAACTTTTCTTAGAAACAAAACCCTGTATTTTTAGCTAAGAATGTAGTACTACATTTTCCAGCCTCTTTTGCACCTTATGTAGCTGCGTGTCTAAATTCAGTTTAGCAGGATGTAAGTGGAAGTGTTGTGTTCAATTTCTAGAAGTTTCTTAAAGCAAGGGGGCATTCCCTTTTTCCTTTTGAGTATTCCTGCTGTTCTGCAGATAAGCTAGATAGATGCCTACTAACATCTTGAATCTCACGGTAGCCTTGGGATGGAGGTTGTAGCTTGCAGAGCAACAAAATAGAAGGAATCAGGGCGACTCTCACTTTCTCTCCAGTTTGTAAGTCCTACTTTCAGACTTACAAATTAAAGAGAAAAGAACTTGCTATTGTCACTATTTGGGGGAGCTTTCTGTCACTTGCAGTTGAACAAAATCTTAACTAATAGAGATAGTATTTCTTGAACATCTTGGAGGCAAGATGCTAGGAGCATGAACTTTGTTAGGGAAGCCTTGATTGTTTTTAGTGAAATTCTCCTGGTGGCTCAATTGGTAAAGAATCTGCCTGCAATGCAGGAGACTCAGGTTTGATCCCTGCATTGGGAGGACCCCTGGAGAAGGAAATGGCAACCCACTGCAGTATTCTTGCCTGGGAAATCCCATGGAGAGAAGAGCCTGGTGGGCTACAGTCCATGGAGTCAGAAGAGTTGGACACAACTTCACAACTAAACCACCAGAGCTAAATATGTAGGCCCCTGTATGCTGATGGGGGGGGTGAGGGGGAATTAATCACAAGTGTTAAGGTTGGTGGACTGAAAGAAAGGATATTTGTGTTACAGAGGTACTAAATATTGCTACAACAGCAAACATAATACAACATATAAATAAAATAACTCATCATATACCTTAAACTTATATAATATTATAGACCAAATATATTCAATTGAAAAGCAGTGGTGGGCTGGGCCTTTCCTTTTGTCTCTTTCTAAGGTTATATTTTGTTTACTTGTATAAACCATTAAGAAATTCAGTCTATTGCTGCTCAAGTCAAGGGGAATCTCCCTATGGTTCAGTTAATAAGAGACAGCTTAATTTATAATGCCTAAGAGTAGGGGTTGGGGTACAATGCTTTCTTTACCAACAGAAATACCTGATGACAAGAAATAGGATGCCTGGGATGGGTGACATAAGCCATGCCGGAAAGCAAGCTCCTATTAGACCAAACATGTTCTATTAAGATATACATTTTTTAAACTGATTATTCAGGTAGATCTCAAGAAAGAGCCATAAGGTTGACTACATAATTTGTAGAGTTCAATGTAAAACAAAAATGTGGGACTCTTTGTTCAAAACTCAGGAAAAATGTTATTAATGCTGCTGCTGCTAAGTCGCTTCAGTCATGTCCGACTCTGTGCGACCCCGTAGATGGCAGCCCACCAGGCTCCCCTGTCCCTGGGATCCTCCAGGCAAGAACACTGGAGTGGGTTGCCATTTCCTTCTCCAATGCATGAAAGTGAAAAGTGAAAGTGAAGTCACTCAGTCGTGTCCGACTCTTAGTGACCCCATGGACTGTAGCCCACCAGGCCTCTCCTTCCATGGGATTTTCCAGGCAAGAGTGCTGGAGTGGGGTGCCATTGCCTTCTCCATTATTAATGCTATTACAACTTAAAACTTTATTTCTTCTGAAAGTCTCTTCCATATTGTCATGGTGGATTATTTTGTTGTTGTTGTTATTTAATGTTTTCTAACTAAAGATCAATTTAAAATTGTAATAATGGCTTTCACTATTCTTTATATTGTACAATACCAGCTTTAAATGCAAATGTAAGATCACCGAACCTGGATGCAGAGTCATTGAAACCATGTAATTCATATTTCATAGCTCATTGTTGCATATGTATTTTATTCTTACTACATTGTGCAAAACTACCATTTTTTGATTTTCACTTCTGTGTACATTCTTCCAGCACTTTCTATTTTTATTTATTGATGAGTGAAAAGGACTGACTGACATCATTTATAGCATAAGTGATTAGCTAGTACAGTAAAGGGTATGGTAATTGTCTTCTTTTATGTATTTGAAGCAAATTCTAGCTCAGACAGAAAGCCTGACCTTTAGTGGTTGTCAGAGCCATTGCTTACTCAGACATAAATATAACAAGCTTACCTTGAGCTTGTTTTCAATATCAGTGAATTCCCACTCCTTGTGGTCTGGAGGAATTGTTTTCATGGGACATCTTGAACACTAGATGCAAGTAGGGAGGCAAAAATTAAGAAATGGCAACATGCTCGCATATCTTGACATTGCGCATATCTCCTCATGCATGATATGTTGCCACTCATCAAACATAAGGTCAAAGAAAAATAATAGGACTGCATAGGCAGTGCGTCCATGAAGCTAGCCTTATAGGGCAGTGAAGACTAGAGATCTTCTAAGTCATAGGAATTCCCTCTGCCTTAATCATTTTTTGACACAGCCTCATGATGAAAAATGCTCCCCTTGTATACGCTCTCCTTCCCTATCTTATAAACAGCTCCCACCTTTCTCTCTTTCTTCAAACTTCCATGTAGCACCCTCTTTTATGAACCCACCTCTCCTCTTGGGGAATTCTGCGAGAAATGTATTCCACATTTTGCCAAGGTTTGGGGGATCTATCTGCTCATTTAAGCTAAAGTGTGGGAGTGTTGGGAGGCAGAAAAGACTCATCCTATAAATGAGGATGACCACAGATGCTCCAATTTCAGATCAGTTTCCCCAGTATAGAGACTTGCAAATACATTTGTTACCAGGTCACTTAGAAAGGTTAGCACATCAACAAGACAAGCATTCCATTACTGTCCAAGACTGTATTGCTGGTATTCATAACAGGAAAATACGCTTTTATTTAGTGGCTTTGGACTCATCTGCTTCTGAATAATGTATGTGTGTGCGTTAATTGCTCACTTGTGTCCTACTCTTTGTGACTCTATGGACTGCACCTCGCCAGGCTCCTCTGTCTATGCCATTCTCCGGGCAAGAATACTGGAGTGGGTTGCCATTCCCTTCTCCAGGAGATCTTCCCAGCCCAGGAATCTGTCTCTTATNACAAAAATGTGGGACTCTTTGTTCAAAACTCAGGAAAAATGTTATTAATGCTGCTGCTGCTAAGTCGCTTCAGTCATGTCCGACTCTGTGCGACCCCGTAGATGGCAGCCCACCAGGCTCCCCTTTCCCTGGGATCCTCCAGGCAAGAACACTGGAGTGGGTTGCCATTTCCTTCTCCAATGCATGAAAGTGAAAAGTGAAAGTGAAGTCACTCAGTCGTGTCCGACTCTTAGTGACCCCATGGACTGTAGCCCACCAGGCCTCTCCTTCCATGGGATTTTCCAGGCAAGAGTGCTGGAGTGGGGTGCCATTGCCTTCTCCATTATTAATGCTATTACAACTTAAAACTTTATTTCTTCTGAAAGTCTCTTCCATATTGTCATGGTGGATTATTTTGTTGTTGTTGTTATTTAATGTTTTCTAACTAAAGATCAATTTAAAATTGTAATAATGGCTTTCACTATTCTTTATATTGTACAATACCAGCTTTAAATGCAAATGTAAGATCACCGAACCTGGATGCAGAGTCATTGAAACCATGTAATTCATATTTCATAGCTCATTGTTGCATATGTATTTTATTCTTACTACATTGTGCAAAACTACCATTTTTTGATTTTCACTTCTGTGTACATTCTTCCAGCACTTTCTATTTTTATTTATTGATGAGTGAAAAGGACTGACTGACATCATTTATAGCATAAGTGATTAGCTAGTACAGTAAAGGGTATGGTAATTGTCTTCTTTTATGTATTTGAAGCAAATTCTAGCTCAGACAGAAAGCCTGACCTTTAGTGGTTGTCAGAGCCATTGCTTACTCAGACATAAATATAACAAGCTTACCTTGAGCTTGTTTTCAATATCAGTGAATTCCCACTCCTTGTGGTCTGGAGGAATTGTTTTCATGGGACATCTTGAACACTAGATGCAAGTAGGGAGGCAAAAATTAAGAAATGGCAACATGCTCGCATATCTTGACATTGCGCATATCTCCTCATGCATGATATGTTGCCACTCATCAAACATAAGGTCAAAGAAAAATAATAGGACTGCATAGGCAGTGCGTCCATGAAGCTAGCCTTATAGGGCAGTGAAGACTAGAGATCTTCTAAGTCATAGGAATTCCCTCTGCCTTAATCATTTTTTGACACAGCCTCATGATGAAAAATGCTCCCCTTGTATACGCTCTCCTTCCCTATCTTATAAACAGCTCCCACCTTTCTCTCTTTCTTCAAACTTCCATGTAGCACCCTCTTTTATGAACCCACCTCTCCTCTTGGGGAATTCTGCGAGAAATGTATTCCACATTTTGCCAAGGTTTGGGGGATCTATCTGCTCATTTAAGCTAAAGTGTGGGAGTGTTGGGAGGCAGAAAAGACTCATCCTATAAATGAGGATGACCACAGATGCTCCAATTTCAGATCAGTTTCCCCAGTATAGAGACTTGCAAATACATTTGTTACCAGGTCACTTAGAAAGGTTAGCACATCAACAAGACAAGCATTCCATTACTGTCCAAGACTGTATTGCTGGTATTCATAACAGGAAAATACGCTTTTATTTAGTGGCTTTGGACTCATCTGCTTCTGAATAATGTATGTGTGTGCGTTAATTGCTCACTTGTGTCCTACTCTTTGTGACTCTATGGACTGCACCTCGCCAGGCTCCTCTGTCTATGCCATTCTCCGGGCAAGAATACTGGAGTGGGTTGCCATTCCCTTCTCCAGGAGATCTTCCCAGCCCAGGAATTGAACCCTGGTCTCCTACACTGCAGGCACAGTCTTTACCATGTGAGACACCAGGGGAGCCTTCTAAATAATAGAACCTTCCATTATTTTGTTTTAAAATGTTAGGCATTTGTTGGACTTCCCTGGAAGTCCAGTAGTAATACTCCATGCTTCCAGTGCAGGGCTGGGTATAAACACTGCTCAGCATGGCCAAAATTTTTAGAAAAGCATTAAGCACTTTCTGACCCTCACTTGCTCTGCTAGAAAAAACCATATTGGCTGAAACTGGTGCTGTGCAGTGAAAAGGCGGACCAAGTATTTGGTCCTTCCTTCTCATACTTCCAGGCCTTTTCCCACCTCTGGCCACTTGCTTGTGGATGGTAAGCACATTTCCCTTCTGGGCAAACTAATTAGTCAACTCTTTATATTGGGCAACTAATAAGTCAACTAATTCATGCTGCCATTATCTGATAATAGCTTAATGAATTCTACTTCAAGAATTTGCATCTTAATAGGAGACTTTTTTAAGTAAAAGAAGGAGGAGGACCTGAAGGAGGAAGAGGATAAAACTGGTTTTAATACTCAGAATTTTGTATGTCTCTGAGAGTATAAAAGTAACAGATTACTCAGCTGGTTCTTAAGTTTGAGTTATTTAGTTATTTAGGCAATAGTTAACCTTATGAAAATGGAAGGAAAATTAAACTGAGGGTGGAACAATCCCAGGGTAAGTCTTTGCCGAACTCCTTTGACAAACCCTTTGCTAATTCACAACTGTGTTTGCTTGAAACAAAAAAGCTTCTCAACTATTTTGGTTCAGTTGAATAAGAGAAAGAAGCTTGGCTTCAATAAATACCCTGGAACCATACTAATAAAAGATGTGGTGGCAGTGAGGTTGGGAAGCAGAAAATTATAGAACAGACTAGAGATCACTTCCTTCAGCTTATTTTAAACGATAAAGATAAAATCCTTAAGTGGTATTGAAGAGGGTTAGATTGAGAGGTTAGAAAACTTTGAGTGGTTTCAATCT
The DNA here is from genome assembly GCA_006410615.1 of Neotragus moschatus. Lineage (NCBI taxonomy): Eukaryota > Metazoa > Chordata > Mammalia > Artiodactyla > Bovidae > Neotragus > Neotragus moschatus. The sequence continues at coordinate 1,102,866 of SJYA01001284.1, forward strand.
AACCCTTAAATAACGTCCTTTAATGAATCTTCGCTATCTACAGGGGAAAGTATCTCTCACAGCCTTCTGGTTCCTGCACACCTTTCCAGCCTTCCCTTTTCCCACTCCCTGCTTTGCATTTTTTTCTCCAACAACATGAATTGTTTATAATGTTCCCTATATAAGGCTGTGTGTTCACTTTATGCCTTTCATCACACGTCTTCCCTTTCTGAAAATGTTCACCTTCTCTCCAACCTGCCTTTGTCTAGCTGATGCCTATTTATCCTTCAACATTCAGCCCAAGTATCATCATCTCCAAAAAAAAACATTCCCTTCATCTATCTTCAGACTTAAGGTGACCTAAGCATTCTTCTAGGTAAAGTTCCTAAATACCTAAATTCACATTTCCATCATCATACTTAACCCCTTCTAAAAATTCCTTTTTGCTAGATGTCAGAATGTGTTACTTTACTATGAACTGCTTGAAAGCCAGGATCAAGTTTGTTTTTCTTTTAATTCTCAGCGCCATAATAGACAGTCAATAAATGTTCATTGATTTAATGAATGAATGAGTCATGGAGTCTAATGACCTGAGAGGAAAATGGCTTTTCTCACAGCTACCTTGACACTTATATCCAGGTCTCCTGACTTTAGATCATGAAATTCTTCTCCACAAACATCTAAAAGTTCCCAGTAACAGGAAAATGGTTGGTTGTTGATTTGTTGTTTTTTTAAAAAATATATAAAAGTAAAAGAAGAGGCACTGAGATGGAAATCATTATATAGGTATATTTTCACTTTAAGAAAAATAAGAAGTAGCTTGCTGAATTTAGATGTCACTCCACTTCTTCAAGGATAAAATGCCGAATTTATCATACTTGGTGCTCAGATTTATACTTGGTAAATTTATTTCTAAGATTAAAGATATAAACAAGCTCATTAAAGAGTGTCAAAAGCTTGTCAAACATCAAATAGCTGTTACCTAACAACATTTTGAAGTCTAGGTTATTATATACAGATTGCATCTCCATTTTTAAAAATCTCATGTTCTGAAAATTAAGGGCAAATTACCACTTAGGTTTTTCCAAACTCCAAACATTTTGAAAATGTTCAGAGCCATTTGGGAATTCAAAAACCTGGCTAGAGATAGGATACATAATAATATTGTTATTCCCTCTCAAAATTATTATTGTCACTTCAGCAAAGGGGAAAACCAGATGGGAAAAGGTTTGGATTCTTTTCCTTCATAAATTGTTTGAAAGCCAAGTTTTGTATGGAAAGCTAATTATCTGAAAATAAAATAATTGCCTGCTTCATCCAACCTCCAAATATTTTGTTACTCCTTGTTGATACTCACTCAACATTGATTCCCCTCCTACCAAGAATACCCCAGTTTTCATTCATTCATCCACAGCTCCCTTACCTGAAGCTATGTAATTCAGGAGTAATTCCACTTCCTTGTTAATGATTCTCCCAGAAATGAGAGCTGGACACAATGCTGGCCAGTGAGGTCAAGGGGAGTTTGTTGGGAGTTTCTGGAAAATGTTTTCTTATCTTTTAAGTGAGAGACATAGGAAAAGGTTATGTACAGGTAAAGCTGGGACTGCCATTTCATGAAGGAAATAAACAGAGGAGGACAGAGTCAAAAGAACCACCCCTGGGACAGAGAGCTAGCACTATCAGATTAGGGTGACCTTGAAGGCTGCCCTACTTTTGGACTTCCAGTTATGCAAGTCAGTACATTTCATTACTTTTTAAATCACTTGAGTTTTTATAACTTGCAAGAGAAAGAACTGTAATTAATATACAGCAAAATTACAAATTTCATTTAAATTTCTAAAATATCTAATGTAAAACTCTAAGAAAATGTTTTACTTTGAAGTAATTCAGCTTCTCAGTATTTTTCTGTTCTTGGACTAATTATTCGGCATTTGGAGGAGCATCAATTTTTAAAACTTAAAATTCTCCATCATTTTACCTCTCACACAGAAGACCCTCTATTTCTGCATTTTGATGGATACTCTCAAGAATTCTGTGGGTTTTTGTTTGTACTTTTTGAGTATCATTATTCCACTAGTTAATTGTGAGTATATTAACCCCACACAGCAAATTGTGTGAACCTGATGAGTTCCTGGGGAAACAGTGGAAAGTGTCAGACTTTATTTTTTTAGGCTCCAAAATCACTGCAGATGGTGACTGCAGATATAAAATTAAAAGATGCTTACTCCTTGGAAGAAAAGTTATGACCAACCTAGATAGCATATTCAAAAGCAGAGACATTACTTTGCCGAAAAAGGTCCATCTAGTCAAGGCTATGGTTTTTCCAGTGGTCATGTTTGGATGTCAGAGTTGGAGTGTGAAGAAAGCTGAGCACCAAAGAATTGATGCTTTTGAACTGTGGTATTGGAGAAGACTCTTGAGAGTCCCTTGGACTGCAAGGAAATCCAACCGGTCCATTCTAAAGGAGATCAGCCCTAGGTGTTCTTTGGAAGGAACAATGCTAAAGCTGAACTCCAGTACTTTGGCTACCTCATGCAAAGAGTTGACTCATTGGAAAAGACTCTGATGCTGGGAGGGATTGGGGGCAGGAGGAGAAGGGGACGACAGAGGATAAGATGGCTAGATGGCATCACCGAATGGATGGACGTGAGTCAGAGTGAACTCCAGGAGTGGTGATGGACAGGGAGGCCTGGTGTGCTGCGATTCATGGGGTCGCAAACCATCAGACACGACTGAGTGACTGAACTGAACTGAACTGAACTGATGAGTTCCTCAGAGCATTCAATCATCCAAGTGACTCATTAACTTTTGTATATTCTCATATAATGTCAGTACACATGAAGACACCTAAACTTTACCCTGAACTCTTGAGGTTACTGTATTGAAGTAAATGCTTCCTTGGTTCCATTTTCCCTAAATATTCAAAGGATTCAATATTGGTGAGTTAATGAAAGAATTCACAGTATAATAAAAATGGAAATACAATAGTGTCTTTATTGTCAGGTATATACAGATGGTAAAATTTCATTCTTTTTTATGACTTAAGTAGTATTCTATTGTATGAATACACACACACATACATACATACACATACATGCCCCTTTCATATGTATACATACACATATCACCTTTCCTTCCTTCATCTATTGGTGGACACTTAGGTTGCTTCCATATTTTGCTGTTGTAAATTGCTGAATATTGAGGTGCATGTATCTTTTCAAATTAGCGTTTTCATTTTCTTCAGCTATATACAGAGGAGCAGAATTTCTGAATCATACGGTAGTTCTATTTTTAAGTTTCTGAGGAACCTCATACTGTTTTCCATAGTAGCTGGACCAAGTCGTGTTTCCACCGATAGTGCTGGAGGATTCCCTTTTCTCCATGTCCTCGTCACCGCTTGTTATTTGTTGAGTGTTTTGATAATAGCCGTTCTGGTGGCTGTGAGGCAATAGCTCATTGTGGTTAAGATTTGCATTTCCCTGATCATTACTGGTGCTGAGCATCTTATCATGGACCTGTTGGCCATCTGTATGCCATCTTCAGAAAAATGTTTATTTAGGTCTTCTGCCCATTTTTGTTTTTTTTTTTTTTATATTGAGTTATATGAGTTCTTTACATACTTTGGATATTAAGCCCTTATCAGATATATCATTTGCAAATATCTTCTCCCATTCAGTAGGTTGCCATTTCATCTTGTCGGTGGTTTCCTTTGCTAGACAGAAGTGTTTAGGTTTGATTAGATCCCAGTTGTTTATTTTTGTTTTCTTGCCTGAGGAGACACATCTAATAAGATATTTCTAGGAACTATGTCAAAGTGTGTACTGCCTATGTTTTCTGCTAGTTTTTATTGTTTCAGATCTTATGTTCAAATTTTCAGTCCATTTGGAGTTTATTTTCATGTAAGTTGTGAGGAAATGATTGACTTATATTCTTTAAAATGTTGCTGTCCAGTTTTCTCAACATCAGTTATTGAAGAGGCCAGCTTTTCCCCACTACCTGCTGTGTCATGGATTAGTTGACCATGTGCTCATGGATTTATTTCTGGCTCTCTGTTCTGTTGCATTGGTCTGTGTGTCTGTTTTTGTGCCACCACCATTCTGTTTTGATTACTGTAGTCTAGTCTGAAGTCAGCGAGTGTCAGAGAGCCTGTGATATTCCCCTCCCCTTCTGTGTTGGCCACTGGAGCTATGGGTCCTGAGTAGATCTCTTCTCCTTCCCTCCTATAAGATTCCATTTGGTTCTTTCTTTACAGTATTGGTTGTAGAAGAGCCATTCCGCTAGTCTTCAGGTCATTCTCAGGGAGAGTTGCTCTATATAGTAGTTGTAGTTTTGATGTGTTCATCAGGGAAGGTGAGCTCGGCATCTTCCTACTACATCATTTGATCCTGACCCAACTCTTCTTTTGATTAAAAGAGATTTTCACTAGGAAGCTTGTAAAAATGTACTACTTGTGATTAAATTAATTTTGAAGCATTGTAAGGATTCTAAATGATGCAGCCTTCATGCTGAGGCTTAATATACTATAGTAATAATTATAATAACAACTCAAATTTACCTATTATATGCTGTAAACCAAGTACTATACTCAACTCTTCTGCTGTTTTATCTCATTTAGTCTTCGTAACAACCCTATGAGAGAGATTCTAGTATTTCCTTCTCTTTAAGCTTCAGTTTTCTCATCTAGAGTGAGATTAAGTAATTTTACTCAAGATCTCCAAAGCCCATGTTTTTCATCTCTATTTTAAATACTCAGTTTCTGTTTTAAATAGTTTATTCTAAATAGTTAACCTGTATTCTAAATAGTTTTGGACTGTTCTAAACAGTCAGCAATGTGATTGAGTTTCCAAAAAAGGTAATATAGTCTTCAATATCCTTGATAGTAGTGGTCAAATCAGAAGCCCTAACTTGTACAAGTATGAGGATATCTGAGGCATATTGCCAAATAATGGGTATCATATTTCTGAAAGGATACATGCTAAAGAGTTCAGTTGGGGGAGGATAAGTATGATAAGTAGAAATCATCTCACATAGACTGAACGAGTCATGTAACTAGGTTGATTATCCATTTTTTAAAATGATGTTTTATTATTATAGAGAGAAGACACAATTGGTTCATTGAAGAAGAATAGAGAATACAAAGAAAGGAATCTCACACCCCACCGTCCAGTCACTGACACTATTAACATCTTGGTATGGGCTTCCCAGGTGGCGCAATAGTAAAGAATCTGCCTGCCAATGCAGGAGACCCCAAGAGACACAGGTTTGATCCCTGGGTCAGGGAGATCCCCTGGAATAGCAAATGCCAACCCATTCCAGGATTCTTGTCTGAAAATTCCATGGTCAGAAGAGCCTGGCGAGCTACAGTTCGTGGGGTTGCAAAGAGATAAACAGGACTGAGCGCACGTGCCCATGTATATCTTTAAAATATATATGTGTCTCTTACGTCTTCTAAAATCTAGAATAGTTCCTTTTTTATGACTGCAGAATGAAGGTCAACGGACCTCCAGAATATTCCACCTTTTGGGTTTTGTCTGGTTATATCCTTTTTCAATGTATCCCCTGTGCAAGTGATTTTAAAGGCTTGATGGATTCAAGCAAAACCCTATGGGTAGAATATCATAAGTGATTTGTATACTTCATGCTTGTTGTATCACATCAGAAGACCTGAAACTTCTAGTTCATCTACCATTAATTTGCTATAATTGACCTGCACTAGAGGCAGTCTGAACTCTATTGTACAATTTTATTTAACTTCTTGTGACTAGAACATATTCTGTGTGATATTAGTTTGGCACCAAATTAATGTCCAGGCTCCTATTAACCATTTATCTAAGGATTTTAACCTTGATACACCTTGTCTGAATTGATAAATTAGCTAAAGTTTATAAAATGAAGTTTTACTAATTCTATTATCCCCTCTACATTTGTTAACTGGCATTTAAAGTAGAGTGTTCCCTTATCAACTGCTAGGGGCTTCAATTACCAGTTGATGAAATTGCCTGGATGATGTTTCAGTTCAGTTCAGTTGCTCAGTCATGTCAGACTCTTTGCGACCCCATGAATCGCAGCATGCTGGGTCTCCCTGTTCATCGCCAACTCCCAGAGTTCACTCAGACTCACGTCCATCAAGTCAGCGATGCCATCCAGCCATCTCATCCTCTGTCATCCCCTTCTCCTCCTGCCCCCAATCCCTCCCAGCATCACAGTCTTTTCCAATGAGTCAACTCTTCGCATGAGGTGGCCAAAGTACTGGAGTTGCAGCTTTAGCATCATTCCTTCCAAAGAAATCCCAGGGCTGATCTCCTTCGGAATGGACTGGTTGGATCTCCTTGCAGTCCAAGGGACTCTCAACAGTCTCTCCAACACCATAGTTCAAAGGCATCAATTCCTCAGCACTCAGCCTTCTTCACAGTCCAACTCTCACATCCATACAAGACCACAGGGAAAACCGTAGCCTTGGCTAGATGGACCTTTGTTGGCAAAGTAATGTCTCTGCTTTTGAATATGCTATCTAGGTTGGTCATAACTTATGTTCCAGGGAGTAAGAGTCTTTTGATTTCATATCTGCTGTCACCATCTGCAGAGATTTTGGAGCCCATAAAAATAAAGTCTGACACTGTTTCCACTGTTTCCCCATCTATTTCCCATGAAGTGATGGGACCAAATCCCATGATCTTTGTTTTCTGAATGTTGACCTTTAAGCCAACTTTTTCACTCTCCACTTTCACTTTCATCAAGAGGCTTTTTAGTTCCTCTTCACTTTCTGCCATAAGGGTGGTGTCATCTGCGTATCTGAGGTTATTGATATTTCTCCCAGCGATGATGTTTATGGACTGTTAAATTACAAGGAACATATAACGTTATTGGAAACATCTATAATGCCTGGGGGAAAAAAGAGTATATAGCTGTCTTTATATTTAAATCTGACCCTTTATAAAAAGAAGTACATCTATTAATCATTGTTCCAGAGGGAACTTTTGAAAAGGCAAATATTAATGTAAAGAATATTTTTTTTGTAGATTTTCCTTACAAAGTAAGGAAATACGTGTCTCTGAAAATACTCAGTCTGAACCTATCATAGTTGTTAGTCCTCAAGTGTATCTTCAAGTGAAATAC
>SJYA01001284.1:1110053-1220919 GCA_006410615.1 Neotragus moschatus
GAGACAGGTTGTTAGTCCTCAAGTGTATCTTCAAGTGAAATACTAGAATCATAAGATTCTCAGTAGAATAGAAAATCAATAGATAGAGTTCCTAATTTTGTATCAGCATCCTAGAACCATAATAGTAAACCAACAGAACTTTAGTAAAGCTCAGTAATCCACCAAGATCTCAATAGTTACAAACTGAGTGGGTGTCCTCATCTTTACATTCTTCATCCTGGCAGTGGTAGATAACTGCTGCAGGGGCAAAGTGGATAGGTTGAGAAAGTAGAAGAGGGTCTGGCTCTTGGTGAGGGAAGTGAAGATTTCAGGACCTCTGAACTGTGGACCTTAGCTTTTTCCCTCCACCTAGGAACAGTTTACATCAACCAGTTAGGAGGACTGAATATTGGAACAACACAATTAACAAAATGTTCAGTTCAGTTCAGTTCAGTTCAGTCGCTCAGTCGTGTCCGACTCTTTGCAATCCCATGAATCGCAGCACGCCAGGCCTCCTTATCCAACACCAACTCCTGGAGTTCACCCAAACTCATGTCCATCGAGTCAGTGATGCCATCCAGCCATCTCATCCTCTNCTTAGTATCTCTAATTTTCTTGAAGAGATCTCTAGTCTTTCCCATTCTGTTGTTTTCCTCTACTTCTTTGCACTGATTGCTGAGGAAGGCTTTCTTATGTCTCCTTACTATTCTTTGGAACTCAGCATTCAGATGCTTCTGTCTTTCCTTTTCTCCTTTGCTTTTCACGTCTCTTCTTTTCACAGCTATTTGTAAGGCCTCCCCCGACAGCCATTTTCCTTTTTTGCATTTCTTTTCCATGGGGATGGTCTTGATCCCTGTCCTCTGGTGCAATGTCACGAACTTCCATCCATAGTTCATCAGACACTCCATCAGATCTAGTCCCTTAATCTATTTCTCACTTCCATTGTATAATCATAAGGGATTTGATTTAGGTCATACCTGAATGGTCTAATGGTTTTCCCTATTTTCTTCAATTTAAATCTGAATTTGGCAATAAGGAGTTCATGATCTGAGCCACAGTCAGCTCCCAGTCTTGTAATTCCTTTAGGTTGCAGAAAATAATTAGCCCTAAATTAGAAACTAAAACAGTCTCAGACATGATGGGAAGATAAGCCACATGTTTTGTGTAGTGTGTTGTGTGCTCAGTTGTGTTCAACTCTTTGTAACCCCAGAGACTCCAGCCTGCCAGGCTTCTCTGTCCATGGAATTTTCCAGGCAAGAATACCCAAGTGGGTTACCATTCCCTTCTCCAAGGTATCTTCCTGACCCAGGGATGAAACCCATGTCTCCTGCATTGGCAAGTGTATTCTTTACCACTGTGTCACCTGGGAATCCCCATTATATGCAGTAAATCATAGCAAATAGAATGTCTGTCCTAAAGATCATGCAGTCATATGATGCACCCACTAACTTATTGGTAAAAACACACACAGCTCTGGATCATAACATGTGTTCTAAGTTCAGATATTAATAATAGTGGTGATAATGACAAAGGGATCTCGTCCAGGGTGACTTTCACTTTGTAAGCCGCCAAACCAGCAAAATTACATGAAATCAAGTGCAAATTGTTTGCAAAGAGGAATGCAAATGGGTAGTCATGCCTTTCTAGGTTGTTGTTCAGTCACTTAGTCATGTTGTTCAGTCACTTAGTCATGTCCAGTTCTTTGTGGCCCCATGGACTACAGTCCAGTGTGCCAGGCTTCCCTGTTTTTCAGTTTCCCCTGGAGTTTGCTCAAATTCATGTCCTTTGAGTCAGTGATGCCATCCAACCATCTCATCCTCTTTTGCTCCCGTCTCCCTCTGCCCTCAATCTTTTCCTAACATCAAGATCTTTTCCTATGAGTTGACTCTTTACATCAGATGTCCAAAGTATTAGAGCATCAGCTTCAGCATCAGTCCTTTCAATTAATATTCAGGGTTGATTTTCTTTAGGATTGACTGGTTTGATTCTTTCTGGCACTTCCTGCTATTTTTCGTGAAGGTATACCTGAAGTTTGGTGATTAGTATGGCCCAAAATGAAATATATAAACTCTGTCAGGCTGGAGGACACCAGCTATTGCGTGCAGTCTTTTGCACTACTCAGGCTGAGTAGAAAGCACATCTAATTTCCTTTTTAAAAAAAAAAAAAAACTTTATATTTTTATTGGAATATAGCCAGTTAACAATATTGTGATAGTTTCACATGGACAGCAAAGGGACTCAGCCATACATATACATGTACCCATCTTCCCCCAGACTCCCCTTCCATCTAGGATGCCACATAACTTTGAGCAGATTTCCCTGTGCTACACAGTAGTTCATTGTTGGTTGTCTATTTTAAATACAGCAGTGTGTGGACATGTCAGTCCCAAACTGCCAACTATCCCCTCCTCCTGGCAACCATAAATTGGCTTCCTAAGTCTGAAAAGCACAGTATTTTCACACAAGAAACCTGCTGCTTCAGAATATGCTGTGGCTCTTACTGTACCATTGATCCCACTTGACTGTTCAGTACAGGAGATCTGGCATGGCCTACCCCATTTGCCAAGGAGAGAAAAGAGAACTCTATTTATAAGAAAACATAACCCAGTGGACCAAGAAAAAGACTAGCCATCTTTTGTAATTTTGGCTGTCTTTTCTCCATATGCTAAAGAAAGAAAAGAGAGCTAGATAAGACTTACCTCCCTGGTTCCTTTCATCTTTTTTCACTGTGTGGTTAGTGAACCAGTGACACCCTCATTTCCTTAGACCTTCATTAGGGTAGCTGCTGATTGTCATTTCATTCCCTTTTTCCCATCTTTATTGTAAGAGATGTGTCATGAATGACTTGGAGATGACTAGCAAGAAATAATTTAAGCATTCTAGAATCATAGCAATAATATCCTGTTGTAGAATTGTGTGTTTACAATTTTTGGTCAACATTTAACTAACCAATTATGTTCCTTAATCCTGACAGTATTTTGTTCACTAGACAGAACTGTATTAGTGATTCTAAAGTTTAAGTAGCACGTGAATTGAAGTATAACTTCCATTTCTGCATGACAAAAATATGCATTTATATGAATAAGAAATAAAGGAGAATTCTAGGCTGATTATGTTAGCAGTGAAGTGAACTGAAAGTCGCTTAGTTTTGCCCAACTCGTTGTGACCCCGTGGACTATACGGTCCGTGGAATTCTCCAGGCCAAAATACTGGAGTGGGTAGTTCCAGTTCCCTTCTCCAGGGGATCTTCTCAACCCAGGGATCAAACTCAGAATCAAACCCAGATCTCCTGCGTTGCAGGCAGATTCTTTACCAGCAGAGCCAACAGGGAAGCCCAAGAATACTGGAGTAGATAGCCTATCCCTTCTCCAGCAGATCGTTCCAACCCAGGAATCACACTGGGGTCTCCTGCATTGCAGGTAGATTCTTTACCAGCTGAGCTACCAGGGAAGCCCTATGTTGGTACTAAACTTCCCTAAATCATAGTGAAGTGAAGTTGCTCAGTTGTGTCTGACTCTTTGCATCCCCGTAGACTGTAGCCTACCAGGCTCCTCCATCAGTGGGATTTTCCATGGATGGGAAGTTGTCATTTCCTTCCTGGAGTGGGTTGCTATTTCCTTCTGCAGGAGATCTTCCCAACCCAGGGATTGAACCCGTGTTTCCCACATTGCAGGCAGACGCTTTACCAACTGAGCCACCAGGCAGATCTCTAAATCATAATAAAACATAAAAGCAAATAGGATAATAAAAACCAAAACCCAAAAACAATATCAATGACAAAACTAGATGATAAAGTATTCAATAAACCTAAAATATAAACAAGTGGTGGCAAATAGCTCATAGCTACATGACCCACTGGCATCTGTGAAAGAGGAAACTGAAAGAAGGCATTAGGGTGCCCCTGGGAACAGAAGACCCTCAGAATCACCAACAGGCACTCACTAGATGTGGACAATTTAAAAACAGAATCCAAAACCAAAAACAAAAAGGAATAGCAAAGGATCACAGCTGAGTTAAATACAATTTTAAGAAATTGAGAAGAATACAACTTTCTAGATGGCTGAAATATGAAGTGCTGAGAAGAGAGAGCTTCAAAGAAAAGGATCTTCACAAACCTAAATTTGGTCCCATTGAATCTTTGGCCAAGGATCACGCTGTGCCAGCAAGGTTCTTGTTGTTCAGTCACTCAATCGTGTCTGACTCTTTGCTACCCAATGAACTATAGCCTGCCAGGCTCCTCTAGTCCATGGGATTTCCCAGGCAAGAATACTGGAGTGTGTTGCCATACCTTTCTCTAGGGGATCTTCCCAACCCAGGGATCGAACCTGGCTCTCCTGCCTTGCAGGCAGATTCTTTACTGTCCAAGCCACCAGGGAAGCCTGATGGGCCATTATCTCCAAATTAATCTTATACTCAACTCAATCCAATAAAAATGCCAACAGGTTATTATTACCTTTTTTTTCGAACAATTAAAAAGCTAATTAAAATTTAATATGGAAATGTTTTTAAAAAAATCTTGGCATCTAATCCCATCACTTAATGGCAAATAGATGGGGAAACAATTGAAACGGTGACAGACTTTATTTTCTTGGGCTCCAAAATCACTGCACATGGTGACCACAACCATGAAATTAAAAGATGCTTGCTCCTTGGAAAAAAAGCTATGACCAACCTAGACAGCATTACTAGGTTGCAGAGACATTACTTTGCCAACAAAGGTCCGTATTGTCAAAGTTCTGGTTTTTCCAGTAGTCGTATTTGAATGTGAGAATTGAGCCATAAAGAAAGTTGAGTGCTGAAGGATTGATGCTTTTGAACTGTGGTATTGAAGAAGATTCTTGAGAGTCCCTTGGACTGCAAGGAGATCAAACCAGTCAGTCGTAAAGGAAATCAGTCCTGAATTGGAAGGACTGATAATGAAACTGAAGCTCCAATACTTTGGCCGCTTGAGGCAAAGAACTGACCCATTAGAAAAGACCCTGATGCTGGGAAAAATTGAAGGCAGGAGGAGAAAGGGATGACAGAGGATGTGATGGTTAGATGGCATCACTGACTCGATGGCCATGAGTTTGAGCAAGTTCTGAGTGTTGGTGATGGACAGGGAAGCCTGGCATGCTGCAGTCCATGGAGTTGCAAAGAGCTGGACACGACTGAGCGACTGAACTGAACTCAACAAGGAGAAAGTCTGAACTACAGATACCAATACTTATTATAAAGCTTTAGTGACTAAAACCTTGGTTTTTGAATAAGAACAAATCTACAGAAAAGAAGTGATTTCAGAAAGATCCATATAGTCAGCTGATTTATGAGAAATATGATACTTCAATGCCATGGAGAAAGGAAGTTTTTTCAATAAGTATTGCTGAATTAGTTTATTATTTCTGGTTAGATTGCAGTTCTAAATGTAAAAGGTTAAATAACAAAGAGTTCAGAATTAAATATAAAAGAGAATTTTTATAACAGTGAGATGGGCAAAGATTTCTTAAACAAAACATAGAAAGCACTAGCCAAAATTTTTTTTTAATGCTACTGTTTAAAAAATTTTTAAACTTCTATTCGCCAAAAGATATCATTATGGAGTTGAAAAGGCAACCCAAGAAGTAGGAGAAGACTGGCTGAAAAGGGACTTATATTCAAAACATTTAAAAATTTTCCGCAAATCAATAAGGAAAAATGACGAAAGACTTGAGTGGGCACCTCACTAAAGAAGATATCCAAATGGCCGATACAGATATGAAAAGGTGTTCAACTTCATTAGTCTACAGAGAAGTTCAAATTTAAAAAGCATTGAGATACCATTATAGTCCCACCAGAATGGTTAAAATGAAAGAGAAAGAAGAACTGTTGTCAAAGATGTGAAATAACTGGTACTCCCGTACAATCCTGGTAGGAATATATATTAAGACAGTCAACTTTGGAAAACTTTTTAAAGTATATACTATAACTTAACATACACATACTCTATGACCCAGAAATTCTACTCCTGGGTGTATCCCCAACAAAAATGCAAGCATATGATCACCAAATCCATGTTTTAGTATATTTATAGCCATGCCATTTGAAATAGCTAAAATATGGATCTGACTGAAATTTTCATCAACAAATAGTATAGTGACTAAGCTGTAGGATATTTACATAATCCAATGCTAAAAAGTAATGAGAAAGAGCAACTTAAACCAGACAACCATAGGAATGAATATAAGAGATGTAATACTGAGCAAAAGAAGTTAGAACAAAAAAGAACATATTGTATGAACCCGTTTGTACAATATACCAAAACAATGGAAATGAATCTGTGCTATTAAAAGGGTGGTCAGTGTAATTATCTTTTGTCTTTTATTTTTTGTCTGGCTATCGATTGTGAAACTAATATCTTTTACTATTGTGATCATGTAACTATTACTCCCTTGATACCATTTTATTGTGATTGGTTAACAGAAAATTAATAGAATTCCATCTAACCAAAACTACCTTTAATAGAAAAACCTATAATCACTTTTAAAAATCCTGATGTGTATCAGAATTATCTTGAAAAAACAAATGCCCAAGTATTGCTTTTTTCCTCCAGAGTTCCAGGTATGTTTCTAATGAGCAGCCAATCTTTAAAAACAACTGGACTATACAATGATTTTTTACTTTTATCTATTTTGTTTCACTTTTTTCTATTTCATATTCAGTGCTCACATTTAATTCTTTTTCCAGTTTCTCCATCTCTTCTTTTTTTTAATGTTCTTTCTCAAGCCTTTATCAAGCATAGTAGTAACGCTTTTATATACATATATGTAAATATGTACAATAATATATTTTAGAAAACTTATGAATTTTTGCCTAACTAAAAATTTTATGATATTTTGAGTTCATTTGTTTAACTTAGTGTGAATTGAATGTTAGATTTCTAATTAAAAAATAGATATGCAATAAGAAACAAAGGTTTACTGTATATCAGAGGGAACTATAGTCAATATCTTATAATAACCTATAATGGAAAATAATCAGAAAAATAATATATGTGTATAACTGAATCACCTTGCTGTGCACTTGAAACATTGTAAGTCAATTATACTTCAATTTTATATATATATATCAGTTCAGTTCAGTTCATTTGCTCAGTCGTGTCCGACTCTTTGTGATGCCATGAATCGCTGCATGTCAGGCCTTCTTGTCCATCACCAACTCCTGGAGGTCACTCAGACTCACGTTCATCGTGTCGGTGATGCCATCCAGCCATCTCATCCTCTGTCATCCCCTTCTCCTCCTGCTCCTAATCCCTCCCAGCATCAGAGTCTTTTCCAATGAATCAACTTTTCGCATGAGGTGGCCAAAGTACTGCAGTTTCAGCTTTAGCATCATTTCTTCCAAAGAAATCCCAGGGCTGATCTTCTTCAGAATGGACTGGTTGGATCTCCTTGCAGACCAAGGGACTCTCAAAAGTCTTCTCCAACACCACAGTTCAAAAGCATCAATTCTTCAGAGCTCAGCTTTCTTCACAGTCAAACTCTCACATCCATACATGACCACAGGAAAAACCATAGCCTTGACTAGAAGGACCTTTGTTGGCAAAGTAATGTCTCTGCTTTTCAATATGCTATCTAGGTTGCTCATAACTNCAACAAATAGTATAGTGACTAAGCTGTAGGATATTTACATAATCCAATGCTAAAAAGTAATGAGAAAGAGCAACTTAAACCAGACAACCATAGGAATGAATATAAGAGATGTAATACTGAGCAAAAGAAGTTAGAACAAAAAAGAACATATTGTATGAACCCGTTTGTACAATATACCAAAACAATGGAAATGAATCTGTGCTATTAAAAGGGTGGTCAGTGTAATTATCTTTTGTCTTTTATTTTTTGTCTGGCTATCGATTGTGAAACTAATATCTTTTACTATTGTGATCATGTAACTATTACTCCCTTGATACCATTTTATTGTGATTGGTTAACAGAAAATTAATAGAATTCCATCTAACCAAAACTACCTTTAATAGAAAAACCTATAATCACTTTTAAAAATCCTGATGTGTATCAGAATTATCTTGAAAAAACAAATGCCCAAGTATTGCTTTTTTCCTCCAGAGTTCCAGGTATGTTTCTAATGAGCAGCCAATCTTTAAAAACAACTGGACTATACAATGATTTTTTACTTTTATCTATTTTGTTTCACTTTTTTCTATTTCATATTCAGTGCTCACATTTAATTCTTTTTCCAGTTTCTCCATCTCTTCTTTTTTTTAATGTTCTTTCTCAAGCCTTTATCAAGCATAGTAGTAACGCTTTTATATACATATATGTAAATATGTACAATAATATATTTTAGAAAACTTATGAATTTTTGCCTAACTAAAAATTTTATGATATTTTGAGTTCATTTGTTTAACTTAGTGTGAATTGAATGTTAGATTTCTAATTAAAAAATAGATATGCAATAAGAAACAAAGGTTTACTGTATATCAGAGGGAACTATAGTCAATATCTTATAATAACCTATAATGGAAAATAATCAGAAAAATAATATATGTGTATAACTGAATCACCTTGCTGTGCACTTGAAACATTGTAAGTCAATTATACTTCAATTTTATATATATATATCAGTTCAGTTCAGTTCATTTGCTCAGTCGTGTCCGACTCTTTGTGATGCCATGAATCGCTGCATGTCAGGCCTTCTTGTCCATCACCAACTCCTGGAGGTCACTCAGACTCACGTTCATCGTGTCGGTGATGCCATCCAGCCATCTCATCCTCTGTCATCCCCTTCTCCTCCTGCTCCTAATCCCTCCCAGCATCAGAGTCTTTTCCAATGAATCAACTTTTCGCATGAGGTGGCCAAAGTACTGCAGTTTCAGCTTTAGCATCATTTCTTCCAAAGAAATCCCAGGGCTGATCTTCTTCAGAATGGACTGGTTGGATCTCCTTGCAGACCAAGGGACTCTCAAAAGTCTTCTCCAACACCACAGTTCAAAAGCATCAATTCTTCAGAGCTCAGCTTTCTTCACAGTCAAACTCTCACATCCATACATGACCACAGGAAAAACCATAGCCTTGACTAGAAGGACCTTTGTTGGCAAAGTAATGTCTCTGCTTTTCAATATGCTATCTAGGTTGCTCATAACTTTTCTTCCAAGGAGTAAGAGTCTTTTGATTTCATGGCTGCAATCACCATCTGCAGTGATTTTGGAGCCCCCAAAAATAAAGTCTGACACTGTTTCCACGGTTTCCTCATCTATTTCCCATGATACATATATAAAAAAGAAAAAAAGAAGAGTGGTTAGGGAGTGATTGGCCAGAAAGAGGCAGGAGTGAGGAGCTCTAATGAGAGGCTCTGGAGGCTACCAATGTACTGTTCCTTGTTGTGTATAGTGGTTCCATGGGTATGTTCACTTTGTGGAAATTCAGTGAGCAATACATTTTGATCCTTGCACATTTTATATGTGTTTTACATCAAGTAAAAGTATTTAAATGGAAAGATAAATAATTCTAGATAAGAGAAAGTAGGTATGGATTTACTGAAACAAGATTAGCCATAAATTGATGTGTTAAGTATGGACAATGCATCCATGAGGTCCATTAAATTATTCCTGTTATTATTATACATATTCGAAGTTTTCTAAAATAGAAGATAAAAATTATTTGAAGAAAAGAGAAAATATAAAGATATATATGTATTATTTATAATAAATATAAAAATGTGTAAATATGAGATTAGTGACTTAGTAGAGGAGAGAGATGTGTACTAGAGCCATTGTTTTTGTTATAAATATTTTAGGACTTTTTGATTTCATAAACTATGTGCATGTATTACTGTGATAAATTAAAAACAAAATTTTAATGTTAAAAATAATAATAGTTGGAAGGAAGTAAGAAGAAGACCTATTATTTTAATCTCAAATTATAATAAAACCATAGATTTATATTACTTGAGGGAATTAGAATGAAATAACAGAATTAGAATTGAAGCCTGAGATGCTATAATTTCATATACAATTTAACCTTTACACAGGTGGGAAAAAATGAAAGAAAATCAATAATGAGCAGTAACTTCCTGCCAAAGAATACACTGGAAATGGGAATTTTGATACAGAGAGAAATTACATATACCTTAATATAATAAAATATATTTTAGCAGGATAGTATATCAATTATAATTTTTTAAGCTTATTTGACTACATAATACTATGGTCAATAAGCTTGAAAAACATTCCACTGAATCCTATTCCAAGGAGAACCCTTTGGAGAAATCTGAGCTAAAGATAGTGTTAATAAGCAAAGATCTTGTGAAATTTATGTAAGGTAGCAATCTTCTAGAACGCAACTGATAATTCTAATGTCTCCTCTCAGCTAAGTAGGATTCTTAGGCCTGATGGCAAACTCAGTAGTTTGGTAGTCTACATAGATGCACTTGCTAGCTTCTGCTTTAAGGTTGAAAAGGCAAATACTTTGTGTCTTAGGATTACTATAGTTTGTAATG
Organism: Neotragus moschatus; assembly: GCA_006410615.1. Lineage (NCBI taxonomy): Eukaryota > Metazoa > Chordata > Mammalia > Artiodactyla > Bovidae > Neotragus > Neotragus moschatus. The sequence continues at coordinate 1,120,503 of SJYA01001284.1, forward strand.
ATCAGGTGACTCAGTTTTCACCGATATCACAAAAGCGAAAGTCAACAGGGAAAGTTTTTGCATTCCTGATAAAAGGGACAGATATTTTATATTTCTTTTTATTCCAACAAGATAGAAAAAAAATTCCCCCTCCACATACTCCCACCTCCAACTGGGCAAAGCACAACTTATTCTCATTGCGAGATTATGTCTTTGTAGCATTTTAGTTAGACTTCAGGAAGGGCTGAAAATAAATGTGTGGTTCAACCTACCATGTTTAACTGGAGTCCTATATATTGTCTATATATATAAACATTTTAAGTAAGCAAATTAAATCATGTTTGAGAAAGACTGGGCTTCCCTGGTAGCTCAGATAGTAAAGAATCTGCAATGCAGGAGATTGAGGTTTGATCCCTGGCTCGGGAAGATCCGCTGGAGAAGGGAATGGCAACCCACTCCAGTAAAATTCCATGGACAGACCATGGGTCACAAAGTGTCAGCACAACTGAGCAGCTAATACGGAGAATGAGTGACACCATATTCATGGGTCTTGGTTATCATGTGGAGAGAGAGAAAAGGAAATGGGATTAGTAGGGGCTTAAGGGAGCTTCAAAATCAACTACAGCTATTTTTTGTAATTTAAAAATGAAAGAAAGTAAAGCAAAATAGTATATTTGATGGATCCTCAGTTCAGTTCAGTCAATCAATTGTGTCCGACTCTTTGCAACCCCATAAATCGCAGCACGCCAGGTCTACCTGTCCATCACCAACTCCCAGAGTTCACTCAAACTCATGTCCATTGAGTCGATGATGCCATCCAGCCATCTCATCCTCTGTCGTCCCCTTCTCTTCCTGCCCTCAATCCCTCCCAACATCAAAGCCTTTTCCAATAAGTCAACTCTTTGCATGAGGTGGNGCATATAAGTTAAATAAGCAGGGTGACAATATACAGCCTTGACGTACTCCTTTTCCTATTTGGAACCAGTCTGGAATTGGGTAAATGTGTTTCTTATGTATATTAAAATATTTAAAAATTAAAAGATTACACTCAGAGATACTCTTTATAGTTGTATAGATAGATAAGTAATGAAAATAAGAGCCCTAAAATCCCATCCATTTGGGACCAAAAGGTGAGATGTTAGGAAGAGGATGAGGCAGAATATGGAAGAAGACTCCAAATCAGACCAAAATGTAGACGTGGCCTAGCGAAGGGCTGGACGGTGATATCAGTGTCCACCGTGTAATATGTGCGTGCACAGATGCACACATATGCATGCCACATGCATATATACGTATACATGCATAATATATCTGTGACTGGATTAAGGGTAGAGTATATGTTACTCTCATTAGATACTGTGGTTTCAATCCTTTTAAAACAAATTACTTTCTTGTTTTAATAAAAGTCTAATATTGTATAATTTATCCAGATTTTGTTAGGTATAGATACTTAGGTAAATCTTAACATCAACATTGCTGAACTCAGAGAGACCCAGAACCAGGTAAGCAGGTTTCTTTAAAAAATATATATATAATCTTATTTGAGGTTGATTTCTTTTTGTGTGATGTTATTGCAGAAGCACTAAGTAGTGTATGTCAGTGATCTATATTTAAAGTCAATACTTAAATCTACATTAAACATTTGATTAAATATAGTGTGGAACTACACATTAACAACAATGAAGGTGCAAATCACTTTTTAATTTGGCAGCTTTCTCAAGAACCTCTTATGCTCAGTTATAGCTGAAACTAAGCTCGTGCAATATATGTATAGTACTGAATCTAGAATAGCTGCTCTTTGTTGACCTGTAAGATCTGACAGCACAACTGTTCAATAATTATCCATTCAGCCACAAAAATTCTTGCCTAAGAAATCGAATCCGCTCAATTACTTAATTGGGGATTCATAATGATACACTGAGTAGGTTTTTAATCTAAATATGTTGACTATTTTTTCATGTAAATATATCTCCAAATTGTATTCTTTGTCTAGATAGTGAACATGATTTAATAGAAGTAGGATAATACTTGGAATCAGAACCAATTTCAAGCCCTATCTATGTCATTCACTAGATATTTGACTTGGGTAAGTTATTTAACCTCTTTGAGCTTCCATATCTTCATCTATAAAATGGGAATATGTGATTACACCTTATATAATTAGTTTAAGTAATCCATGTATCAATAGTATGTAATCAGTACATGTTAGTTCCTTTCTGCTTTCATAAAATCCATCTCAAAGGTCACTGTCATTGATTAAGATGCTAAGATCCATGAACCATTAGCAACCAAAGCTGTAAGGAAAAGCACATCTTTTATTTTACTTGTTTTAAGCAATTGCTTTATTTTTTCAAAGTGCTCAAACAAAGCCAATGTATTAATTATAGCAGGGCTCTAAATCTACTTGCAAGACCTCCAGGCAAAATCAACTGATGAACCATTTTGTTTATGCCTTCCCACAGATAATAAGCCTGGTAAAATCAGAAGAGAAGCAGTTATTAGAGAGTGAAAGGTTTATTTTAGGGATGAATGGAAAGAAGGGGATTATTCAATGTAATCACAAACATTTTTTACACTTGCCCCAAATCACAACGACCCAGTGTATATTTTTTTGTTTTAATTGTTTTTACATTTTCTTAGGTAATTTGTGTGGTTTCAAAACTTGAAACATTGACCAAAAATCAAACTCATCACTGCTGCATTATATTGTTAGGGCCTTTAGGGAAAATATTGTTGAATGATGTGCTATCCTGTGCCACTAGCTACCAGGTGGGGACAAAAACATGTTATATACTGGTAATGGTGGGGGGGAGCGGAGAGCGAGGATACAGCTAGGTTGTGATTTGCCTTTGATTCTTCTGTTTGATAAAAAATAAACCATTTTCTCTTGACTGAATGAATATAGTGATGACCTAGGAGATTTTCATGGCCTTCTTGGAGAATCAACATCAGTTTTTCTCCACTGATTGGGAGTGTGTACTTCCCTTAGGAATTTGATCAGAGTCTCCACTGTGATCTTCCCATTTTACAAAAACTGTGGCCCTCATTATTTCTGTGCTCCAGCTTTCCTCTGAGTATCGCCCATGTCAGGGAAAACATAACTGCTGCAGGGAGTTATGTAAAGCAGAAGAGAGGTTGAGTTCACTGAGAATCATTTCAACTGAGTGTGATATGGAGCAAATCAATAGGTGACTTAACTATCCCGGCAGCAATCCATAAGACTAAATTTTCTGTTTAAAATGTTTCATAAATCAAACAATAGAAACATGTTTCACCAATGAGTCAGGCTCTTCCTGGAAAATATGAGCTCTGCTTTCTAGCCTCAATAAAAAGATCAACTGGAAAGAGTGACATTCAGAGGAGGTCGTCCAGAATGGTGAGTCTCCAGAACCCATCTGCTGGGCTGACAGGGTAACAGCCTTCTGAAGAGCTTGTTGAAAATACGTATTCCAGATTCTAGCCTGTACTTTTTGATTCTGTAGGTCTATGAGAGGGCCCAGGAACAAATATTTTTAAAAACTTTCCAGGTTTTTAAAGAACCTATGGTTCATCCATACAGTAGTATACAATGTACATACAAAAGAGAATGAGGAGCTTCTTCGTATGAGGATATGGGCTTATCTTCAAGATGTCTTATCAAGTAAAACATGCAGAGTGTGTATCACTTGTTACCAATGCTGTAAAAAAGGATAAACATACATATGTGCTTATGTATGTGTGAAATGACTAATGCTTTCATCTCTGAGCACTTTGGCTTCCCTGGTGGCTCAGACTGTAAAGAGTCTGCTGCAGTGCAGGAGACCTGGGTTCAGTCCTTGGGTTGGGAAGATCCCCTGGAGAAGGAAATGGCAACTCACTCCAGTATTCCTGCCTGGAGAATTCTATAGACAGAGGATCTTGATTGGCTACAGTCCATGGGATCGCAAAGAGTCAGACACGACTGAGCAGCTAATGCTTTCACCTCGTATGTGACATATCTCTCGAAGGTTACACGAAAATCTGATAATACTGGTCTTGCCTCTGCAGAGAACATGGTGGTTGGTAAACAGGAGTAGGGGAGAGATTTTCCATAGAAAAACCTTTTATGTCTTTTGAAATTTGAGCCAAGTAAAAATATTGTGTAATCATAAATAACTGAAAAATATTACTTCTATAATACTCATGGCAAAATATGGCTTATAAATAACTCTGGTTAACTCTGATTGTTGGCCAGGATTTTAACTTCTGGTTGAGAATTATATAGTATGCAACACGTTAATNTGCAGTGCAGGAGACCTGGGTTCAGTCCTTGGGTTGGGAAGATCCCCTGGAGAAGGAAATGGCAACTCACTCCAGTATTCCTGCCTGGAGAATTCTATAGACAGAGGATCTTGATTGGCTACAGTCCATGGGATCGCAAAGAGTCAGACACGACTGAGCAGCTAATGCTTTCACCTCGTATGTGACATATCTCTCGAAGGTTACACGAAAATCTGATAATACTGGTCTTGCCTCTGCAGAGAACATGGTGGTTGGTAAACAGGAGTAGGGGAGAGATTTTCCATAGAAAAACCTTTTATGTCTTTTGAAATTTGAGCCAAGTAAAAATATTGTGTAATCATAAATAACTGAAAAATATTACTTCTATAATACTCATGGCAAAATATGGCTTATAAATAACTCTGGTTAACTCTGATTGTTGGCCAGGATTTTAACTTCTGGTTGAGAATTATATAGTATGCAACACGTTAATATTGGAGAAGGCAATGGCACCCCACTCGAGTACTCTTGCCTGGAAAATTCCATGGACGGAGGAGCCTGGAAGGCTGCAGTCCATGGGGTCGCTGAGGGTCGAACACAACTGAGCAACTTCCCTTTCACTTTTCACTTTCATGCATTGGAAAAGGAAATGGCAACCCACTCCAGTGTTCTTGCCTGGAGAATCCCAGGGACGGGGGAGCATGGTGGGCTGCTGTCTATGGGGTTGCACAGAGTCGGACACGACTGAAGCGACTTAGCAGCAGCAGCAGCAGCAGTAGCAGCAGCAGCAACACATTAATAATTTGTAAATGTGCAATATATAACATATCATTCTCTGAGAGATTAAGGATTTCACCTGTGAAGGTAGAGCACCAGAAAGCCAGATACAGGGCAGTTGATTAATGGGAATGATACATTTCTGGAAACTTCACTTATTTCTAATAATTCAAGACTAAGTTTCAACAGACCTGACAAAAGAGGGTGGGGTTTTTGCCAATTAATTTGCTACTTCATAATCAAAATAATAAAAACATAGTTTATAATGTATTCAGTCACTTGGAAGGGATATAAGCTATTTCAAAATATATACACACAGCCTTTATTAATGTATTATATCACATCAAATTAGTGAACTTCAAAATCACACTAAATGCAGCCACATTGCTCTTGAAATACATTTAATTAACCTCCTGAAAAACATCTTCACAGAAAATATATTTTGATGTGATTCACTGGGTTTTTATTTAGAGTTGATCAAGGAACACCCACTTGAAGAACACGTCTGTTTTTTCTGTGGAACTGTTAAAAGACATTGTGACCGCCAGGCTCCTTGATGCCACTTGTATAAATCATAACTTCCCCATTTAAATTTTTGTACCAGAAAATGTTTTTAAGCACTGTATGCTTCCTTTTATCAGATAAGAATTACTGCCAAGAACATGGGGATTGAATCTGATGTTCAACCACAGTATATGGCAAATTTCCTGACAACTTTTGGAATGATCTAGCCTTGGGAGAGGAGAAGGGAAAAGCAAGGATCACCTGTTTTCAAAATTTATGCAGCAATTTTTTTTTAAAGCAAGCAAAACAATCTTATACTGAATAACAATTTTTGTAATTCCTTATTTCAATTAAAATTTGGCTCCCTGTGCAAGGTAAAGCAACTGAGTGGATAGTATCAAGTCTCCTTTCTTTGAGGGGATTGTAGAGACAGATAGAGCTTCCCAGGTGATGCTAGTGGTAAAGAACCCACCTGCCAGTGGAGGAGACATAATGAGATGTGGGTTCGATTCCTGGGTCAAGAAGATCCCCTAGAGAAGGGCATGGCAACCCACTCCGGTATTCTTGCCTAGAGAATCCCCATGGACTAAGGAGCCTGATGGGCTACAGTTGGTAGGATCACAAAGAGCTGGACAGAACAATGAAAATGTTCCCATCTTTATTGTAGCAATTCTTGAGGGGGTTGGCTAATGAACACACACCTTAAAAGGCCAAACAGGAATAGTGAAGGGCTGCACCAGGAGCTGAGTGTCAGTCTTGAAGAAAACTAATATGATTGACTCATTTTTCTATATGTATGATACCTTGCTGCTGCTGCTGCTAAGTCGCTTCAGTCGTGTCTGACACTGTGCGACCCCATAGACGGCAGCCCACTAGGCTCCTCTGTCTCTGGGATTCTCCAGGCAAAAACCACTGGAGTGGGTTGCCATTTCCTTCTCCAATGCATGAAAGTGAAAAGTGAAAGTGAAGTTGCTCAGTTGTGCCCTACTCTTAGCGACCCCATGGACTGCAGCCCACCAGGCTCCTCCATCCATGGGATTTTCCAGGCAAGAATACTGGAGTGGGTTTCCATTGCCTTTACCAAATTCTTTGTACTTGCCATACATAGTCTTTCCCTTGGTAGGGACCCTGCATAGACCCATTTAGGAGAAATGACTAATCTGTGTCTGACAGAATATTTCAGACCACAAGAGAAACCTGCTTGGATTAGGGTGGGAAAATAATGTGGTTTATAATAACTGTTGACTGTACAATGGTACAACCACTTTGCAAAACAGTCTGGTAGTCCCTCAAAAGGTTCAACATAAAGTGGCCATATCACCCAGCAATCCCACTCCTAGATGTTAGTTTACTGTATGTCCACCTCACCAGGTAACTTTAATTAAGCCAGTGGATGTATTAGGGAAGAGAGGTGAATTGTTTTTCATTCTTAAATCATGGGTCATCTAGAATAAACAGTAATTATATTGGATTCTGTGCTTACTGTCTCTACTCCCTTCTGTTTTATACATACCTCTCTCTAGTATACACTCAACTTTTTTACTAAGTATTTTAGCTCATTAAAAATAACTGCTTACTGTTGATTATTAAAAATTGAGAAAAATAACTATAAGCCTTGTAGCCAAAGATAGCCACTGTTAATATTTTGCTACATTATGCTTCTTCTCAGGATATATTGAATATTTACATATAATTACATTTACAAAAGTTGGATCAAACATTTCACAATTGCCCTGACCTGATTTTCTCAATTTCATGAAATAATCTACAATACCATCCTCATAACTAGCAAATATTATCTCACATAAGCATGTTGTTGTTCAATCACCAGGTATTATCTGGCATTTTGTGAACCCATGAACTGCAGCACACCAGGCTTCCCTGTCCTTCACTATCTCACAGAGTTTGCTAAAATTCATATCCATTGAGTCAGTGATGCCATCGAACCATCTCATCCTCTGTCGCCCCCTTCTCCTCCTGTCCTCAGTGTTTCCCAGCGTTAGGATCTTTTCCAATGAGTTGGGCTTAGGGCATGGCATACGCTGAGGGCATGTTATATGCTTTTTGAATTAGCTGTTCATGAGAAACAGATACTCAGAGATTTGTATGCAATGATTTTATTAGTGAAAGGCCTTAGACTCAACCCTTGTATGAGCAAATAGAGAAAGTAACATTGGGTGAGGGAAGAGTAGGACCACAGTGAAGCTGCAAAAAGGCCTTGAGGGGCTCTAGAGCTGGAAGGGCCCTTCAGAGTTGTTGGTCCTTGAAACAGAGGGGCTGGGTGTTTGAACACTCTTATTATCTAGTAACTGAGCAGGACCTGTACCCCAGTAGTTGTGATCTTGGGTGAGGGAGCTCTTTCAAGCTGAGGACAATTCACAGACAGACATTCAGCTGAGTGCCATAAGTTGCCCATGCTACCAGCAACTGAGGTGATAAATTCCTCAGTCCTGAAGGGAGGGATCTGGGTGACTATCTCCTGTGAGACTCCTGTCACAGTCTATCTCCTGTGATGCTTGAATTCACTTTGATCTCTTACTAAGTTGTTATTCCATCATTCTTCTACTATATGATCTAGTTCCCACTCACACTTGGCTAACATCTCAGCTGATCCAGATGGCTTACATGATGAGGTGACCCAGACCCTAATCTCTCACAAGTCTGATCTCTGTCATTGTGACTTTCTCAGTTCAGTCAGTTCGGTCACTCAGTCATGTCCGACTCTTTGCGACCCCATGAATCGCAGCACGCCAGGCCTCCCTGTCCATCTCCAACCCCTGGAGTTCACTCAGACTCACGCCCATCGAGTCAGTGATGCCATCCAGCCATCTCATCCTCTGTCGTCCCCTTCTCCTCCTGCCCCCAATCCCTNATTGGAAGGACTGATGCTGAAGCTGAAGCTCCAGTACTTTGGCCACCTGATGAGAAGAGCTGACTCATTAGAAACGGCCCTGATTCTGGGAAAGATTGAAGGCAGGAGGAGAAGGAGATGAAAGAGGACAAGATAGTCAGATGGCATCACTGACTCAATGGACATGAATTTGAGTAAGCTCCAGGAGTTGGTGAAGGAGAGAGACGTCTGGTGTGCTGCAGTCCATGGGGTCACAAAGAGTCGGACACGACTCAGCAACTGAACAAGTCATTGTTATGATTGGTCAGTGTGGTTCAGAGGGTAGAGATTTCCAAATTTTACCAATATTTACAAAATTGTACCAATATTACCAAGGGTAGGTTCTTTCATAGGTACCAGAGTCCTCCCTGCTGTCCTCCCTGTGAAGCATCTCTTCTGCCTCCACCTCATGCCCGGATGATGACACCTTTCTTTGTGTACTTTCTTCTTATCATGAGGACCCCAAAGTGACAGTGGTTGTTTTAACTTAAAATTTAATGGAAGTCTTATTATGTCTTTTTAAGGATCATTTCCCCCCTCTGTGAGGTGGAACATTTAGGTTCATGGTGTCTCAGTGGTAAAGAAACTGTCTACCAATGCAGGAGATACAGGTTCAATCCCTGGATTGGGAAGATCCCCTGGAGAAGGAAATGGCAACCCATTCCAGTATTTTGCCTGGGAAATCCCATAGACAGAGGAGCCTGGTGGACTACAGTCTATGGAGTTGCCAAAGAGTTGGACATGACTTAACAACTAAACATAACCAATACCTAGAGTTATAGAGATGGGAAGAATAAATTCCACAGGTTGGTCACTTGGAGGGATGGTCAGTAGGGACTTCCTTCTGTTAGTGCCAGACTCATACATTCTACCTGTTGGGATCATAGCATCATAGAATAGTCCCTGATTTAGGGTGTAACCTGATACTAGAGCATAAGCCTCCCATTATTGTAGAGTCTAAAATCCAAGCTGGTGCCTCAGTCAAAACTTCAAAATGCTACTCTGTTACTCTTTCTACCTCTGGCAACTTTTGCACAGTGCAGTATGTGATCTTCTGGATGGAGCAGTGGATCTCCAGGTCCTGTATTCAAAGCCCTATCTCCTTTGTTGTCAAGTCATCTGTTAGTCAGATGCAATGTTGTAAAGACCCCATGTCAATGGATCACTCTGTAAGCCTTTGAATAGTGATGATGTCTGAGGTCTTATGAAATTGGCCATACCTGGAAAAGGTATTGATTATAACCAAGATGAATTGCTTCCCCTTGAAGAGTGGCAGGAATTCAGAGTGGTCAATTTGTCATACCATAGGCAATTTTCTATATCATTCTGTATTTTTGGTTATTTAATGCCTCTTCTACAAAAGATAATAGAGGTAGGGAAACTCTCTAAAGGACATTGACATGTGATACAAAGATCACACACTGGCTCATTCCCACAGGCCCACCCACACAGAGCTTCCCAGACACCCACTAATCTTATAATTTTTCTTTTTCTGGGTTTCTGAACAACCAGCTCAAGTCATTTTCCTCTGCTCACGAACAGGCATGCTTTACTGTGGTCTACCATTCTTCCCTGCAAGTTGAATGACCAGATGCAATACTGGAAGGTCTGCACATTGAGAGGATTTCCCTTTACAGCTTTCTGTCAGAGACACCCTTGAGTGAGGCTATAGAGCAGAGGCAGACCATTCTCACCTTGCACTTCATAGCAGGATGACCCATCTGTGAACCGTCTCTTAGGCTTTTTCCTCTTCCCTGAGCTCATCATCGGGGGCCCCTCCTCTGGCCACTGGCTCATGCTGAGGGCGAGGTGCAGTGCAGCCTATTTGTGCCTTCCATCCTGCTCGTGCTTGATCCTGGATTTACCACTTCCATCTTATGATGGATTGCTGCTGCGGCCACCCCCAGGGAAGACGACAATCTCGAGGAAAGCACTTGGTGGACAGCCCTCAGCTGCCACTTTGCCAGCAGCTGGAGGAGTGAATGCTCCAGCTCCTTCCCTAAAAGGAGCTTCTGTGCGCTGAGGCTGAGACTTTCAGGTGTTCCTTGTTTTTTGGTTGCTTTTTATTTTGCTATTTCAAACAGTGCAACTTCGAAAGCTCTTAACTTAAGCAGACAGTTTATAAAAACTAGAAAGCTATAAACCAAAAATGGACAAATAATAAGATGATGAGAAATGAAAGGAGGAGACTTGGGTTCTAGTCCTAGCTTTGCTGTTATCTTTGAATTTTATATGTGACTAATCATTCCACTTCTCAGAGCCTTAATTGTCCTGTCTACATTATAAGACAGTTGAATGAGACCAATTTATTCCAATCTAGAGCCTACTGAGAAAGTAATAAAAATTCAAGAGCTATTGCCAGTATTTTATAAAGGCTAATGAAAATAATTTATCTGTCCTTGATAAGGTTGCAGAGGGATCAGGTCGGGGACACTGAACTGACATTTTAGGCAAGCAATAGAAAAATCAGATAAATACTGTAGAATAAAAAGAATCCTAAAACATCATTGTATGATGGATATTTTCAAGGTCATCTGGTCCAACTCACAAATGCACAAATCCCTCATTTCAATTGTGTTAATAAACACATCTTTGAGCTTTTTCAGTATCATAAGTGGGCCTGTTCAATTTCAGGGGGCTGTAATGATTATATCATCTAGAAGTATTTTTCTCTTGCTCTCTTTCTTTCCTCATTCACATTCATGCATCAGTTTATTCTAATTGAGTTTTGGGACCCACCATTCCACTGGGACTTCCAAATCCAATGGTCTCTGGTGTGGTCTTAATTCATTTCTCAGCAGCATTCAACATATTTGACCACTCCCTCCTTATTGAAATGCTTTCTTCTCTTGGCCTCCTGGTTAGCACCTCTCTTGCCTTTCCTCCTAGCTCACTGGTTGATCCTTCTCAGTCTTGAATTCTGGCTCCTCCTCCTCTTCTATCCAGCCTCTAAATATTGGAGTACTCAATGGCTCAGTAACTTGCCCTGTTTTTTTAAGTTGTGTCACTAATTTTCATGGCTTCAGGTAGACTAGGCTTTCAAATCATGATCTTGTAACTTCCTCTCCAAAACTTAGATTCAGATATCCAGCTTCATATGTTTCCACTCTTCTTGAACGGCTAATAGGCATCTAAAGCTTATTTTTCTACCCCAATCCATTCCTTCCCCAAGATTACAAATCTCAGGAAAATGGCACAACTTCTACTAATTTTCTTAGGCCAAAAACATCTGGAATATAGCCCACAGTTCCTCCTTTCTCCCTCTGATTCCCTCTTCTTTCCCTCTCTCTTTCTGTGCCTGTGCTCTCTCTCTCTTTTTCCTTACCTCTCTCCCTCCAGTCTTCCACAAGTTCTATCACCTCTAAATTCCAAAAGTCACCCCAAACATGACTATGTATCATTATCTGCATTACTGCTGCTGCTGCTGCTGCTAAGTCGCTTCAGTCATGTCTGACTCTGTGTGACCCCATAGACGGCAGCCCACCAGGCTCCCCCGTCCCTGGGAGTCTCCAGGCAAGAACACTGGAGTGGGTTGCCATTTCCTTCTCCAATGCATGAAAGTGAAAAGTGAAAGTGAAGTTGCTCAGTTGTGTCTGACTCTTAGTGACCTCATGGACTGCAGCCTACCGGGCACCTCCATCCATGGGATTTTCCAGGCGAGAGTACTGGAGTGGGTTGTTACTGCTACCCCCATCTAAATCATCTCCATTTCTCACTTAGACTTTTGTCATAACCTTCCAATTGGTCTCCTCTCTTGCACTCCTGCTTTCTATAAGGTAAACATCATGGAACAGCAAGAGCAATTTATTTAAATAAAATATAATTAGATCATGTCACTCCTCTGTTTAAAACCAACCAAATGCCTGGCTTTTGATCTTAGCTAAAATCTCAGTTGTTTTATCTTGTCCTATCACGTCATAAATAACCTGGACTCAACATCTCTGAACTTCCCCTAAATATCCTGACCAAGTTCAGCCAAATGAGCCTTCCCTCTCACCTTGAGATCTTGGTGCTTGGTACTTTCTTGGGATGATTTTCCTTCTTGTCCCTCATAGTTCTGGATGCTTATTATCATTCATATCTCAGTTGGGATGCCAGCTCCTTAGAGAAGCCTCTCTGGACACTCATTCCAAAGTAGCCATCTAGTTTTTTTCCCCATCTTTATGTTCTATTCAGTTCTAAAGTTAGCACTCTCTGGAGTTTTTCTTATTTATCTGTTGTGTCTCCTCACTAGAATGTAAGTTCTATGAATGCTTCACTGGTGACTCAGATGGTAGACTGCCTGCAATGCAGGAGACCTGGGTTCGATCCCTGAGTCAGAAAGATCCCCTGGAGAAAGAAACAGCAAACCACTCCAGTATTCTTGCCTGGACAATTCCATGAATGGAGGAGAGAAGCCTGGTGGGCCACAGTCCATGGGGTCACAAAGAGCTGGACACAACTGAGTGACTAATCCTTTCACTTTCACTTCTATGCGTGCACTGTCTTGTTCCACTCTCTGTTTCCTGCTCTCTTTTGAGGGCTTAGGAAAGAGTTTGGCACATAGGTAATGTTCAATAAAAATTTGTGACAGGATTAAATCAATCAGGAGCCTCTGAGACCCAGAGTTTCTTAGCCTAACAAAATAGACAAAATATCCAGGATAGAATTGCAGTCCATTGTTATTCAAATTGGTGTCCTTGTTTTAATATAAAATCTTATTAAAAGTCCAAGTATCAACAAAAGTTAACTATTGTCAACTCTTTCCTTTCTCAGATAAAAGCTTCTATTTCTAAAATTTGTCATTTGGGAGAAGATTTAAGGCAAAGCACATAGGGGACATAAAATGTCATTTGCTAAGAGATATAATAAAGTTTCCTTTATGATAGAAGTGTTTTCACCTGTATCTACATATTTTCTTTATTTCATATAATCTACACATACTATAATTTATTCTAATGAGATACCTCTGCTCATAGTAAAGTGAGAGGTACCTTTCATAGTAATTTTAATAGAATTTTCTCAATAGGTTTTATTGTCCTGTCTCTTTATAAAAAACTCAAGAAGCTTGTCCAGATGTGCTAGATTACTTATCTTCTTGACAATCCTAGTTAAAAAAATCAAATATTAATCAGTTTGTGTTTTATCTCGCTGAGTAATGAGACCTCACTAGAGAGTTGAAGATATACTAATTTAGTGATTAGAATCCATTTTGTTTCAGCCAGATATATTCCATGATAAACACAAGCAAACTCAAATTCTCAAACCTGACTGTGACCATTCTTTCCTTCACCATCACTCTCTTTCCTGACTGAACCATCATCAAAGGTCTGATCATTAGTTTAGCTTATCTAACAAGAAGTAAATTTCTATTATCCTTTACTAGTAACTATAGTGTATTAAGTACTTTATATATATCAGCAAATATTGTCTATGTTTTATTAATACATAGCTTCATTCATTTAATCCTAATTAAATGAATTAAATCCTAATTACAGTTCACCCCTGAACAATGCAGGAGTTACACGGTGGCCCTCCATATCCACACTTCCTCTGCATCCACAGATTCACAGTCTACGTACTACCATCGTGTTTACCTTAGGAAAAAGTCTGAGTAAAAGTGGACCTATGTGGTGCAAACCCAAGTTGTTCAAGACCATTATATAGCTGAGAAAACTACTACACAGAGTAGTTAAGTAACTTGAGAAAGTTTTTTAAAAATTTTTATTGGTGTATGGTTGATTTACAATGTTGTGTTAGTTTCAAGTGTACAGCAAGTTATACATATATTCACTCTTTTTAGATTCCTTTCCTGTATAGGTCATTACAGAGTATTGAGTAGAGTCCTCTGAGTTAAACCTACAAAGTAGGTTCTTATTAGTAACCTGTTTTATATATAGTAGTGTGTATATACCCACTCCAGTATTGTTGCCTGGAGAATCCCAGGGACAGAGGAGCCTGGTGAGCTGCCATCTATAGGGTCACACAGAGTCAGACATGACTGAAGTGACTTAGCAGCAGCAGCAGCAGCAGCAGTGTGTATATGTCAATCCCAATCTCTCACTTTATTCCTCCCTCCCTCATTTCCTCCCTGGTAACCATAAGTTTGTTTTCTACATCTGTGACTCTGTTTCTATTTTGTAAGTTAAGTTCATTTGTACTCTTTCTTTAGATCCACATATAAGCCATATTATATGACATTTAGCTTTCTCTGACTCAGTATAACAATCTCTAAGACCATCCATGTGGGGCAAATGGCATTATTTCATTCATTTTCATGACTGTATAATATTCCATTGTATATATGTACCACATCTCCTTTCCCACTCCTATGTCAATGGACATTTAAATTACTGTCTTAACAACTAGTAAGTCAAGGATCTAGGCTATATTATCTAAGCAGGATAGTTCTAGAGCCTGTGCATTCAGCTACTACACTACCTTGTAAAGTAATAAAGCTCTGATTTTTTCCATTTGCTTTTACAACTTATTATTTTGTTGATTTACAGTCCAATAAATAGTGACTGCATATTCCCCAGGTGGCTTAGTGGTAAAGAATCCACCTGCTAAAGCAGGAGATGCAAGAGACCCTTGCTTGGAAAGATCCCCTAGAGTAAGAAATGGCAAACCACTCCAGTATTCTTGCCTGGAAAATTCCAAGGACAAAGGAGCTTGGCAGGCCATAGTCCATGGGGTTACAAAGAGTCAGACATGACTGAGCACACACACATGCAGGCATGCACATTACATTATTATTCTCCAGGAAGAACATCACGATTTCCTTAAGAAGCAAGTCTCTTCATCACCTAGGTCACTCTCTGGAAATACAAGGATATTTTTATTCATCCTCTTAAAGTGTTAGAGTTAGCTATTCTTCCATCTGTGGATTTATTCAAACACACACACACACACACACACACACACATACATACACATACATATGTAGAGAGAAAGAGATAATTAGTTCCTTCTTACTATATAGTATAATTTTATCAGTGTAGCATCACATCATCTTAGGTTTTTTTTACTAGTCACATCATACTCATATTTCTATCCAATGTATTTTTCAGAAGAATCAAAGCTCTTTATAGCTGCTATGCATACTTCTACAAATACTTCCCAGAAACTAAATAAAAAGAAGCTTCAATGCAGCTGTGTAGTCTGAAAATCAGCTTCCCTTAACATCAAGGGACACATGCATATTCAAGCCTAAAATCCTTTAAAATAGTTCACATGTAAAAAGATTTTTTTTAAACAAAAACAAATATTTTTAAAACATTAAAGTAATAAATAAAGAAACATTATTTACTACAAGAGCCACTTAAAGGCCTGCTTATAGTAGAGATAAAGAAAATAATTGAAGCCCTCAGTAATTGGACACCTTCCACTATTACACTACACACTTAAGAGAGGAAGGGAAAATAAAGAGTATGTATCAGAGTGAAGTAAGTCAGGAAGAGAAAGACAAGTATTGTATATTAACGCATGTATATGGAAGCTAGAAAGATGGTACTGATGAACCTATTTGCAGGACAGCACTCGAGACGCAGACATCAAGCATGGACTTGCAGGCTGGTGTGGGAAGGAGAGATTGGGAGAAGCTGAGAGGATAGCATGGAAACATGTACATTGTCACAGGTAAAGTGGATAGCAAGTAGGAATTTGCTCTATGACAAAGAGAGCTCAACCAGTGCTCTGCGACAACCTAGAGTGATGCGATGGGGTGGGAGATGGGAGTGGGATTGAGGAGGGAGGGGACATGTGTATACCTGTGACAGACTCATGTGGATGTATGGCAGAGGCCAACACAACATTCTAAGTCAATTATCCTCCAATTAAAAAAAGAAAGATAAATGTGTGAAAGAGAACTTTTTAAAAAAATTATTGGAGTATAATTGATTTACAGTGCAGTGTTAGTTACAGGTATATGGCAAAGTGGTTCAGTTATACATATACATATATTCATTCTTTGTTAGATTCCTTTCCCATATAGATTGTAGTGGAATATTGAGTGGAGTTCCCTGTGCTATATAGTAAGTCCTTTTAGATTATCTATTTTGTATGTAGTAGTGAGTAGTGTGTATATCTTAATCCCAAACTCCTGAATTATACCCCCCACCATATTTCCACTTGGTAATCATAATTTTGTTTTACACTTAAGCACAAATTTATTGTCATTTATATTTTTCCATGTGATTTAGGCTTTGTTCTGCACATTTATTTCTTTGATCCACTTTGAACTGAAATTTCGTGTTTTGGCGTAAGAGAATTCTCTATAGAGAATTTTTTATGCAATAAAATTTTCCTGACTTCTGAAAAAAAGAGTGTATATATAAGGGGAAAAAAGGATTATAAAATAGTTTGATTTTTCTGATATCTTTCTCCCTCTCCTGCTTCAAATTCTCACAACTGCTAAACTTCCCCTTTGCTTGCTATTTAATATTTCCCCCCTATGTTACTTGCTGGACTTCACTCTTGGCACTGTTTTTCCACTTGTGTTTTTAGAGCCTTTCCATAAAGAGTTCAGTGATGGAATCTAAAGCTTCCTTATTTGGACTTTTTGCCTTGGTAAGATGCCTTACCCTGGAGCTGTGATACCACTGCCCTGGCCACGTGAAGAGGAGCTATTCATCAATTATTGTTGGTTTTTCTGTTTTTCTCCATGTATCATTGGGTAGATTTTTTAAAACTGAAGTGATAGATTTTATATTTTGTCCTAGTATGCTATCTCTTATTTTATTGAACCTGTGGTAAGATGTTTGGAGAAACCAATTTTGTCATTAGATACTAGCCAACTAAATTTCAGGTTATCCACATATATGATAAGATCCAATTTATTTATTTAGCCAAGTTGTTCATATAAAAATAACCAACCATAGATCAAGGATGAAATTCTGGGATTAGATCACTGGAGATTTCTTTATTCATAGACAATGACACATTAATCTGTGCTCTTTGAAAATGATCATTCTATCATTTATGGATCACCCCAAGAGTACCATCAGCTAATTCATCCTTTTATACTTTGTCCCCATTCAGGTATACCATTTCTTTCTTTTTTAAAAAAATTATGTATGTATTTATTGATTTATTTTTGGTTGTGCTGGATCTTGGTATGCATGGACTTTTCTCTGCTTGCCGCCAGTGGAGGCTACTCTCTAGTTTCTGTGTGCGAGCTTCTCATTGCAGCGGCCTCTCTTGTTGCAGAGCATGGGCTCCAGGACACATGCACTCATTGGCTGTGGCTCCTGGGCTCTAGAGCACCGGCTCAATAGTTGTGCTGCATGACCTTGGTTGCTCCATGGCATGTGGGATCTTCCCAGACCAGCGATTAAACCTAGTTCTCCTGCATCTCTTGAATTAGCAGGCAGATTGTTTACCACTGAGCCACCAGGGAAACCCCCCTTTTCAAAAAAATTTTAAGGCTTTTTATTTTATACTGGAGTATAGCCAATTAACAATATTGTGATAGTTTTAAGTGGACAGCAAAGGTATTCAGCCATACATATACATGTACCCATTCTCCCCGAGGATGTACCATTTCAATAGCTTTCTTGGTATATACTCATCCTATACTCTTTAGTGGCAATATAGCACTGCCTAAAATGTGGCTACCTATGCTAAAATTCCTGTTGCCTAGTTTTAGCATTGTGATCTTGGGATATTTACTGCTCTAAAGTTCTGTTACTTTATCTATAAGATGGGGGAAAATAATACTTAAGATCAACTAAGAAAATGCAAATAAAGCATTAACCAAAAGCTAAATATCGAGTACTGAAGAAATAGTAGCTCCTCTTAACAGTAGTAGTTAACCTACCAAAAAAGAAAATTAAGTTAGTCTGAGTACAGTTTACCCAAGATGGTAGGTATTGCAAGAGGGCATCAGAGGGCAGACACACTGAAACCATAATCACAGAAAACTAGTCAATCTAACCACATGGACCACAGCCTTGTCTAACCCAATGAAACTAAGCCATGCCCTGTGNTGAGATGGCTGGATGGCATCACTGACTCAATGTACCTGGGTTTGGGTGAACTCCAGGAGTTGATGATGGACAGGGAGGCCTGGCATGCTGCAGTTCATGGGGTCAGTTCATGCAGTTTGGGGGCGCAAAGGGTTGGACACGACTGAGCTACTGAACTGAACTGAACTGAAGTAGTGTAAATTTACCACTGGTGACCTCAAAAGATCTTTATACTTCCTGTTTGTCTTTTCAAAATATAAGCTCTAATATTTCTAATCTAAAATGACATTTGAAGCAGTTTCTCTCAAAAATATCTTTTAAGGTTCAAGTTAAAAGCAAACACCCACACAATGTGTGACCCTGGAGAAGTTTAAGGTCCTACCATTTTTAAATGACCTGCCACCCATATCTCAGTTTTAAATGAATTCAGAAAGTTAGTTGTTAAGGAAATATGAGATGAGTAGATGATGTGGAAGAAGTTATAGTTATGCCAGTGGTAGTAACTGGACAGTATCAGGACACATTGAAACTAATACCAACAGTACTACTGATGGATTGTATATAGGCTATAAGAGAAAGAAGAATCAAAAATTACAAAACCTATATTTTTTTTTGTTTGAACAATTAGGTAGATGATAAATCTGTTTAGTGAAAGGTGAAAGATTTTGCAGCAGCAAATTTGGAAAGGGTATTAATAATTTTATTTGGTCATGTTTAAGTTTTCTATTAGAAACAAATTGAAATGTTAAGTAGAATATAGGAATTTGGAGTTCTAAAAAGAGGACTAGGCTGGAGGTATAAATTTGAGTTGTCTGCTGAAGATGAAATTTAAAGCCCTGAGACTAGTTGAAATTACTCAGATGAGATCACTGAAGTGAGAAGAGAGTAGAAGAGAAAGCCTTTGGACACAGAAACATTTAGAAGTCTGGGGGAAGAGGGAAAGGCGTTTGAGATGAGGCAAATAGACAAAAGAAAAGCCAAGGAAGCGTGATATGCTGGAAATCAACTGAGGGATGTGTATCAGGAAGGTGGGAATAGTGCATGGTGTCAAATGTTAAGAGCTCAAGCAAGATGATCTCAGAGAAGTGAACATTAGCTTTATAGCAAGATGAGGTCATTGGTGATATAATGTCCTTTTTTTTTAGATAAATCAGAGAAATACCCAATTAGAAGGATTTGAAGAGAAAATGGGGAGTGAAAAGGTAGAGAAAAGCATACATAATGCTCTGTTTTTATGAAGGAGAACAGAGATATGGAGAGTAGCAGGCATAGGGTGTAGAATCAAAGGGAAGCTTTTGTTTGTTTGCTTTTTTGGTTTGTTTCAATCATCTTAAAGGATGCATCAGTTTGGATGGGAAGGATCCAGTGGAGACTATATTAATAATATAGTCAAGAAAGAAAAATGGCAGTAAAAATAAGTTTCCTTTTAAAAATAAATGTGAGTTTTCCACCATCTTTCCATGCTGCCATAATGGTACACATCAGTGTCCTAGCTAATGCTCTCAAGAGTATCAACAATGCCAAAAAGAGAGGCAACGCCAGGTCTTATCAGGCTGTGCTCAAAGTCATCCTCAGGTCTCTAACTGTGATAATGAAGCATGGTTACATTGGTGAATTTGAAATTGTTGATGATCACAGGGCTGGGGAAATTGCTGTGAACCTCACAGGCAGGCTAAGTAAGTGTGCAGCAATCAGCCCCAGATTTGATGTGCAACTCAGAGATCTAGAAGAATGGCAGAATAACTTGCTCCTGTCCCATCAGTTCAGTTTCATCATACTGACAACGTCAGCTGGCATCATGGACCATGAAGCAGCAAGACAAAAACACACAGGAGGGAAAATCTTTGGATTCTTGTTCTAGGGATATAATACAAACAAATAAAATGTTTCAGAGGAAAAAATAAATAAAGATAAGAGAGTTAAGATAGGAGCAGTGCCTTTTCTATTATAACTAGAGGGGAGGCTGATATGTGTATACCGATGCAAGTAGATTGACCATCTGGTGGAAAGATGAGGCAGTTCTTACCGGAGTGGAGTACTTTTGTATATAATATACAGACCTATTAGCTTAGATCATGAGGGGAAGAGAATATAAGAGAACTGAAACCATCCACTGCAATAATGGAAAAGTCAAACTGGAGTAGGTTTGTCAGTGTCAAATGACCATTCGTGGGATATGGTCATGGATTTGAAATGACTCTGGTCTGTACTGCTGTGATTCTCTCCAGTAATACTGAGATACTGTAAAGAAATGTAGAGAGAGAGATTTGTAGAAGGAAAGTTAGGATTTTTTTTTCTGGTTATTTACAAAAGAGATAAGCAACTAATTAATGGTACTTGTAAGGAGATAGTTATAAAGCTGGACAATAGAATCCAGACCTGATAACAAGAGCAGTAAAAGACTTGAATGTGGTCAGTATATTCATTCGTTTACTTGATTTGGGCTTATTTTGTTCTTTTTGGGGGAATTTCTTGAGATAGAAGCTTATATTACTGGTTTAAGACCTTCCTTCTTTTCTCTAAGTTTCCCTCTCAGCACTCCTTTAGCTGCATCCCATGTTTTATATGATGTGTTTTCATTTTTATTTCCTTTTATGAATTTTTAAATTTCCTTTGAGACTTTATGATNAGCTGGACAATAGAATCCAGACCTGATAACAAGAGCAGTAAAAGACTTGAATGTGGTCAGTATATTCATTCGTTTACTTGATTTGGGCTTATTTTGTTCTTTTTGGGGGAATTTCTTGAGATAGAAGCTTATATTACTGGTTTAAGACCTTCCTTCTTTTCTCTAAGTTTCCCTCTCAGCACTCCTTTAGCTGCATCCCATGTTTTATATGATGTGTTTTCATTTTTATTTCCTTTTATGAATTTTTAAATTTCCTTTGAGACTTTATGATCCACTGTTTAGAAATGTATTACTTAATTCCCAGGTGGTTGGAAATTTTCCTCATTTTTCTGTTACTGATTTCTAGTTTCATTTTTGTCAGAGACCATTCTTTCTATGATTTCGATTATTTTTTAAGTTGATTAAGGTTTGTTTTATGCTCAAGATATTATATACTTGGTGAATGTTCCATGGTTCTTAAAAAATGTATATTCTGTTCTTGTGGGGTGAAATGTTCTATACATCAATTTTCTGTTGGTTACCTGTGTTGTTCAGATCAGTTCTAGGCACTTGCACTGTAAGATCTTTGCCACAAGCATTGTTGTTATTTTCGGATATTTCCATTGCATAACTAGTTGGCCATAAGACAGTTTTATGATAAAAGATAAAATAATGAAAAATAAAAGGAAAATTTAAAAGGACATGTTGACTCATGGGAAACAAATAACAAAATTAAAAAGCCTTCATTACAAAATACGAAATATTTGAACACATTTAAGATGTATGTAGGTTCATGGAAACACTGCACAAAGAATTAATTTTGTATGAGTTGTACCTAAGCATTGTTTTCCAAGTCTTTCATCCGTAGTATTTTATACATTTTTTTGGTTTATTGATACCTCTCATTTGGCATCACACTTTTCTTTTTCCTGAAAATACCTTCCTTCATTAAGAAGGGTGTTGGTTTTCAAATGCTAAGATGCATATTTGTACCTGACCTTTGTATTACATTGTGAAAACGTGCACAGTGTTGTTTGTTCTTGGCATATTGTCACGTCTGTTGACAGACATTCCTAAGTTCCATAGGAAACATGGGTTCAACTCCATGCCTTTGAGGCCCTCGGCCTCTTTCTCCTCCAATAAGAAACCAACTCTTGTGGCAAATCATCATCTGTCAGCTCAATAAAACCATCAATAACATAGCTTAGTAAAACCAAAATGTCAAACCAAAAACTGTCAACCAGTTATATCTTTCAAAGCAAAACGCCTTACGGCCAATTAGTTATGCGGCCAAAATGTCTGTAGCAAAAAATGCTCACAACAAGAATGTTTGCTGCAAAGAAGCTTGCAGCAGAAATACGAGACAGGTTCAGATCTATGTCCTTGATGATTTCTTACTAGTTCTATTGCTTGCTAAGAGGAGGCATTAAAGACCAAACAGTAATGGTAAATTTGTCTGTTTCTCTTTTCAACTGTATTCATTTCTGCTTTGTGCATTTCTGAGATTCTACTCTGTGGTGCACCCATATCAGGACTGTTATGTCTACCTGGTGGATTGATTCTCTTATCACTATGTAATATGCTTCTTTGCCTCTGGTAACATTGATTGCTCTTAAATCCACTTAATCTCATATTAATAGAGCCACTCCTGCTTTTTTAAAAATTGGCCTGTGCATGGTATAGTTTTCTATCCTTTTACCTTCAGCCTATCTTGCGGAATTTTAAGTGAGTTTCTTAAAATAAATAGCATATAGTTGGGTTGTGTTTTTAATGTACTTTTAATTGTTTTAGTTAGACTATTGCACTTAAAGTAACTGTTGATATATTAAAACTTAGATTTGCCTTTTATTGTTTGTTTTCTCTGGTTGTTATTCCTCTGCTTCTCTTTTCTTGCCTTCTTGCAGGTTACTGAAACATTTTCAGAATTCTGTATTGATATATTTATAGTTTTTTTAGTGTGTCTCTTTGTATAGTTTTCATAGTAATTGCTCTGGGTATTATAAAATACATATAGGACTTATAGCAGTTTACTGATATTAACATTTTATTACTTCAGTGAAATATTGAATCCCTTTTTTCCATTTATTTTTCTTTACCTTCCCCACTTCTAGCATTGTCTTGGCTATAAGATGGCATTAAAATATTTGTTTCAATCATCAAATATGATTTACAAAACTCATGAGGACAGTCTTTTGCATGTACCCATAGTTCTGTTCTTTCCATTTTTTCCCTTGATGTTCAAAAATGATTCATCATTTTCTTTGTTTGAAGAAAATTCTTTTGCATTCTTGAAGGGTAGATGTGCTAGCATCAAATTCTTTTAGTTTTCTTTTATCAGGTTATGTTTTCATTGCCTCTTCATTACTGAAGGATAGATTTCCCAGATATAAAATTTGATAATGACAACTATTTTCTTTACTCATTTGAAAATGCTGTGGCTTATCCTTCTGGCCACCATGGTTTCCAAAAGAGATCCATTGTCATTCAAAGTAGTGTTTCCTGTAGCTAATGTGTTGGTTCACTCTGACTGCTTTCAAGATTTTTTTCAATATTTTTAGTTTTTGAAAGTTTATGTCTTAGCATGGACTTTTTTTCTTTTTTAGTTTATATTATTTGAATTTTTCACAACTTCTGTATTTGTAGTTTTAGGGCTTTTCTTCTTTTCTGGTTTTTTTTTTTTTAACCAATTTAAAAAATTTCTCAACCATTATTTATTCAAATGCTCTTTCAGCACTCTCTCCTTTCTTCTCTCCTTCTGTTAGTGTTAATTGCTCAGTCATGTACAACTCTTTGTGATCCCATGGACTGAAATCCACCAGGCTCCCGTCTCCATGGGATTTTCCAGGTAAGAATACTGGAGTGGGTTGCCATTCCCTTCTTCAGAGGATCTTCCCGACCCAAGGATCAAACCCAGGTCTCCTGCATTGCAGGCAGATTCTTCACCATTTGAGTCATGAGGGAACCCAGTTACAAATGCTAGATTTTTTGTTATTTTCAAAATTTCTGTAAATCTCTGTTCAGTTGTTTTTTCCCGTCTATTTTTCCTTCTTTGTTCAGAATGAGTAAATTCTATTGATCTTTCCTCAAATTCACTGATTTTATCTGTCACCTCTACTCTGCAACTTTGCCCTCAAGCAATTTTTTATTTCTAACATTGTATTTCAGTTCTCTATTTTCCATGCCATTCTTTGTTATAATTTCTATTTCTCTTCTGTCATTTTATGTCATTTCATTTGTTTCAACAAAATTTGTAATTGCTTATTAAAGCATTTTTAATATGACTGCTTTAAAATTCTTGTTATTATAATTTCTGTATTTGATTCATCTTGGTTTTGTCAATTTTGCTTTTTGTTCAAGTTGTGATTTTCCTCATTCTTGGTATATAACAGGTGATCTTAAAAAAAAACAAAAAACTATATCCTGGACATTTTGGCTACTAGAGTCTGGGTCTTATTAAATCTTTTCTTTTATGATAATTCTAATGACAGTTTAGTTTTTAGAGCTCTTGTGATACTGTTTTCATCTGCCTGGTTCATCTGATGCTGAGAGGGCTCCCAAAGGTCCATGGTAGTGCTGCCTGAAGGGTTAAAATTTCTCCAGGCCAGGATACCTCGTGTCTCCACAGAGAGGAAAGGAATCTCTGAGTCACAGAGCAAAAGCTTTCTAGACTAGACAGCCAACTGTGCAGGATTCTCCTCCCTGGTGCTACCCAACCACCTGGTTTTTAAGAAAGTGCCATGAAACCTCAAACAAGGAAATGTCTTTATTGAACCATTTAGTGTGTGTTATTCAAGCCGAAAGCCTGGATATCATCTGTGATTCTTCCCTCTGTCAACCAGAAGTGAATTTACTGAGAATCAGTGACGCTTAAGTTCTAGTGCTCCCCACTTGTAACAGCCCTATCAAAGACCTTGAAACCCAAAAGTGTTTACATGGTCACATATTTTTATAAAACTTTCAAAAGTAGCATATTTTAACTTAAGCTAATTAAAACTATGCCTTTCCTCCCCCCCCCCCAACTTCCCCTTAATCACATTCTCCTCATGTACTTTTGAGATTTAGCTGCAAGAAAAATTTGTGTTAGGGATATATTTAGTTTGGATTTGTTGGGATAAGCTTTTTTTTTTTTTTTAATCTACAGACACTTCTGTATACAGTTATTGCTAGACATTCTTGCATGGAGTCGCTTTAGGAAAGTTCCTAACCACTCACTTCACTGACTTACCCAGTTTAGTGATGTGAGATTCAGGACCTACAGTTATCTCATAATAAGAGCACTATCTGTCTCACTCAGAAGTATTGTGTAGAGAGAAGAAATATTTGAAATTTGGGGATCCAGAAATTATCCTGTACGTAATTCTTCTAGTCATTAGACTTGTAATATTTAGCATTCATTTGGCTGATAATTAGAGCATTTATTTAGCTGAATATTGAAATATTTGAGACATAATGGTGCCTGGTCAAAATATAAGTTCTCCCTTGCCACAAAAATGTAACATCTATGATTATAAATCGTTCATATTTTTATATAGAAACTGAATGAAATTGAATTATCAGAATTTTTCACATAGACCACAAGCTTAAAGCTATACTACATATAAGTACATCTATGTGTGATGTTGTGTTTTATATATCCCAATTCGCCATAATAAAGAAAACAATAGTTGATCAACCATGCAAGAACAAAGACTAACTTATCTTTCCTTATTTCCTTTTTCCTTATTTATGATATTATCTTACAAAATCATTGTCTTATAACAGGTGATATCAAAGAATTCACTGCCAAAGTGTCTCAAGCAGTTGACTGATTAAAATTAGTATCTCATTATTACTTTTTCTTAGACTTGGTAATGGTTATAGTTTTTGCAGCTTTTTAAAACCTGTAATGTGTTTTGGCTTCTTTTCTCATTCTAAAGAAATACTCATTTTGTATCTAATTTGGAATGAGTAGTTTTGTATTTTTTCTTAGAAATGATCGCGTAATACTTGGATCAAATTCTACTATCTTCCCATTTTCAAATCCACATCTACTCTGTCTAGAAGTCCAGGTATTCCTACCTTAGTTCAGTTCAATTCAGTTCAGTCACTCAGTCGTGTCCGACTCTTTGCGACCCCATGAATCGCATCATGCCAGGCCTCCCTGTCCATCACTAACTCCCGGAGTTCACTCGGACTCATGTCCATCNTTTATCGTGATCCACACAGTCAAAGGCTTTGGCATAGTCAATAAAGAAGAAATAGATGTTTTTCTGGAAGGTATATATTAATGTCAACTCTGTCTACTTCTCCTCACCACTACGACTTCTATTTGTATCTATTCTCATCTCCCATCTGAACAACAGCACTAGCTTCTCTTTCTTGGGCAGAAATATCTTAATTTAGTATAGCCAAATCTACTGCTTCTTCTGTATGTTTTTAAGACTTTACTGTCTTGCTTTCTGCATTCCAAGGAGAAAAGTCTCTTAGTTTTTCTTTTTGTCTTGTAATTTTTTTACACTTATATCTTCAGCCATCTTTAGCCATAGAGTACTTTTATATTCTTCTAAATAACTAACCAGGAATGCTGACATTGTTTTAGAAAGAAAAGTTTTTTGTCCTAAATCAAAATACTAACTTTATCATTTATTATGTTCATTTTAGATTTGTTTTATACCAGGTATCTATTTGTCTTATTAGTATGGTAATACATAGTGGTTTTATTACAGTAGATTTAGAGCACTTTTAATATCTGATTGAATAGGTCCTTGATATCTTCTTTTAATAAAAAGTTATTATACATTCTTTTTTCCATATGAATTTTTGACCAATCAAAAAACTTATGCTGAGATTCTGATTAGAACTGCAATAAATGTATGTTTATTAATAAATAGGAAGTGCTGTCTCTTCAATTTCAGATCTTGTTTTATGTACTTCAATAAACTGTTATCATTTGCTTCATTTAGATATAATTATTGTCTTCTTAGATTTATTTTGGTAATTTTTATTTTCTATTGTGTTTATGAATGGGATGTTTCCTGTTTCAATTTCTAATTGCATAAGATTAGTAGAAAGAAAAGCTATTAATTTTGCATCTGGCTACTCACATTACCAAATTGTCTTATTAATGCTCACAGATAGTTTGCAGAATATCTTCTATTTTCTAAATATAAAGTCATACCAACTGGAAATATAGTACTATCTTTTCGTTCTCATCTTTTACACTGCTTCTTTATTTTTTAGCCTTATCAGTCTCTAAAATGTGTTGCATATTAGTGATAATAGCAGAAATCCCTATTATGTTACTGATTTTAATTTATAAATGGCTACTGAATATAATGTTGTTGTTGAGTTTAGGGAAAACTTATGTTACACATATGTAACTCCTTATGTGACTTTATTGCAGATAGAGACTTTGTGGTGTTTAAGGATACATGAGATCAGAAGGGTAGATCCCTGTATTCTGGAACTGGTGCCTTATAAGAAAAGGAAGGAACACCAAAGCTGGCTCTCTCTCTCTGCTGTGTGAGGACCGAGTGAGAATTTAGCCATCTGCAAGTTAGGAAGACAGAACTTATGAGAACCCAACTATACTCATACCCTGATCTCAGACTTCCCTCCTCTAGAAGTGTGGGAAAATAAATTCCTCTTGTTTAAAGCTACTCAGTCTATGGTGTTTTATTTTGTCAGCTCAGTCTGACTTAACACAGATAGTTTCCCCCTTTTCTCTCCTAATTGAGAATTTATTGGTGTAAATGCAACATTATGAAGCCATACGTTATGATAAACATAGTCATGCCATTGTCCTCTAGACCAGCAGTTCTCAACTGCAGTGATTTTTGTCTTTCAGGACATTTAGCAATGTCTAGAGACATTTTTGGTTGTCACAACTAAGGGAAAGTATTGTATGCTGCTGGTGTCAAGCAGTAAAAACCACGGATGCTGCCAAATATCTTATAATGGTGGAGAGTGCCCCACAACAAAGACTTATCTGGTTCAAAATGTCAACAGTGACAAGGTTGAAAGGCTTTGCCTAGCCAAGCCCCTAAGAACTCCTGTATCCTAGAGGGAGAGAAAAGGAATAAAGTTTCTCAAAACTACCTATAAAATGCCCCATTGCCTGAGACACAGAGGTGCCAGGCTGGAGGTGCTGAAGTGCTGATCCTCAGAGCACTGGTAATTGGTAGAACAGGACCGCTCGCTCTGCTGGCCTAAAAGTAGAGGTCAGTAGTCGGGCTTGGTGTCAGGCTGCAGGCCAGTGGTGCTGAAGGTCTCCACGCCTGTTATCATTGGCATGTGTCCTTCAGGTAGAACGCAGGCTGGGCAGGCAGAGAAACTGGTTCTTTTTTAGTAGCACATGAACTGGCCCATTCCACATCCTCCTCTGGCTGCCAAGACCTGCTATAGAGCTTTCTCTTATTCCTAATTTGACTTAGAATTTTTCTTATAAATGACGAATGAACTTTATCAAATACCTCTATGGCAATCATTGACAGAATCACATGGTTTTTCTCTTGTAGTATTTGATGTGTTCAATCATCTTGATAGATATTTTCGTTTCAAAATGCAAAACATACAAATTCTTTTAAATTGCATTGGATTTTTTACTAAGGCTATTCTAAATTTATTTGAAAAGTTCTCATGTTTTTNTTCTTATAAATGACGAATGAACTTTATCAAATACCTCTATGGCAATCATTGACAGAATCACATGGTTTTTCTCTTGTAGTATTTGATGTGTTCAATCATCTTGATAGATATTTTCGTTTCAAAATGCAAAACATACAAATTCTTTTAAATTGCATTGGATTTTTTACTAAGGCTATTCTAAATTTATTTGAAAAGTTCTCATGTTTTTCCACAGTCTAGAGTTGGTGGACTAAAAAAATATATATATATATTCACTATATATATATATATATATATAACTAGTATAAGAAGGAATTCATGTCTAAAACCATCTGTGTGTCTTTTAAATTATCAGTTTTTAACCTTTGTGATTTATTTTGTAGCCAGTTTTGAAACAGTTTTGGTCTTGTACCAATTTTGGTCATTTCTGTCTTTTAATAGTTTATTGATTTGCCTAGCTTCTTCCGGTTTATACTCTAGTAGTCAGAGTAATCTTTTCAAAACAGAAGTTAAATCGTGTCACTGTTTTGCTTAAAACTCTACGCAGTAAATACCGTAAAACAAAAGTTGAACTCTTTACTATGCTTTCAAGGCTCCTACTGATTTTAGGTCTCATCCATTACAACTCTTTCTTGTGGTACTCTTTCCTTTACCATTTCATTTCACACAGAGTAATGAACTGCCTGCTTCTGAAATATAGGACTCTCTTTCTTCAGGGTCCTTTTCATGGGCTTTCCCCTTTGCCTGGAAAGTTCTCCATCCCTTCCATATTACATATCAGGTTTTACCTTCCTTTCTTCCTAATTCAGTTTTTAAATCTGCTACGTCAGAGGCATTTCCTGGCCACCACATCAAAGTATATTTCCTCTCACCCCACTACTCACCCTGTTACCCAAAGTAGGCAGAGATTTTTTCTTTCTTGGCAATTACAAAGACTCAAAGTCAGTAGCCACCCAAATAGTGGGTTGGCCCAAAATTTCATTCAGGTTTCCATACAATGTTTATGGGAAACTTTAACGAACTTTTTGGCCAACCCAATACATTTTTCTCCCAAGGGAAAACTCATATATTGTGTTGATCACTAAGAGAATTATCTCTTCACTTTTCTACCTTATTTTGTAAGCACCTCATGGTTTCAGAGCCCAAAGGTTATAACAGAATCCCAAATGAATTTGTTTAAAATAATTTCTGGCACTGAGAACTTTTAATTCCTTTTGACTCAGTAGAAAAACATTTGTATGCAATCACATATGAATGCCAGGAATAATTTAGAACTGTAGCCATGTAGGAATTTATATGTGTACAAGAACACTAATGTTCAGAAAAAGGGGAAGGGAGAAATTGCATTTTTGATCAAGGTATCAACTACTTTTTATAAAAAAAGAAATTGTATCTCCAAATGGCTTGCTGAGAAATACTATTTGGCAAGATATTTCTCAATCTGGCTTACGTTCCCTGTTGTAATTTTACTAAGCCTAACATTTTAATGTTTTTGAATGTATTCCCAAAGATCTTTAATGATCGATGAGTCTTTAAAAAAATCAGTCAATAAATATGCAACAAAAATGGGCCACTAAAGGAATGCTGAAAATTCACAATATGAACAATGAAGAAATAAGCCCCTGTGTTATTACTGAGTAGATACAATTGCTTTGGAAAAGATTTCCCTGACCAGTTTTAGCATGAAATTATTACCAAATTCAGTTAATGTGTCTCTTTTCCCATCATATAAACTTTTTAAAAATAGAACCCACCCTGAATATGAAATTTTCCAAGGCAAATATCAAAACCCAAAAGTGAGTGAATACAAGATAGGCCAGTTCATATTCATGGACATTCTGTATTGGTGTGGAAGGCATCGGCTAGCATGTACCAACTAAATATTAACACTTTCCTGTTTTCTGGATATAAGTGGTCCAGACTTTGAATGTAGATTCCTTTTATTGTCACCTCAGACTGGGCAATATTCTTGCTTTTAAAATGCTGAAATTCGCTTCTCAGTGAACTTCAAAAGAGGGAGAGCCACCCTACAGCAGATGCTCTCCTGCTAACTCAGAATCATTCATGGGAGTTGTCAATTTGTTCTTCCAAAAATATCGAGCATGATGAGAAGAAAGCAAATGTTTTTGCTATCAAGACATAGACATTTGGTCAGAGCAATAAAATAGCCTCCAATGCCAAAAAGTAATAAAGAAAATGTGGAATGAGTAACTTCCAAAAGTTATGGAAATAATTTGACTATGTCTTACTACATGATAAAAACTGACACGATTCCTAACTACCCACAGATGGAAGTACTCCTCGCACCACGTGTTCAGGCAGAGTCATCCTTACAGGCCTTACAACCGTGGTGCAGCCAGGAATTTTCTCTGTTTCAAAACCATTATGTATGTATATAAAATGTGTATCCATGTGTGGTTAATTTCTAATGATGGTGATTAGTTTGCTTAAAGCCAATACAAATTCTCTTATAGCAAATGTTACATATTTAAAAGATGACTGCATAGGGCCTCAGGGGAGATCTATGAATATAATTGTTTCGAATCTATTTGTAGTTCCCTGGGTTATATAGGTAAAGGGATAAAACACACATTTTTACACTCAATTAACAGTGTATATCAAATAGGCATTCACAATCTGCTTCTGCCACACAATTAACCCTTATTTTCTTTGCTGAAAATGGGAATTAGTAGAGTTACAGAAGATATGGATAGAAACCCCACAGAATGCAAATTCAGTTTTTATTTACATAAAACTTCACTGATGTGAAAAGTATTATGATCAACTGGTTTAAATAGGATTGGAGA
Source organism: Neotragus moschatus (assembly GCA_006410615.1). Classification (NCBI taxonomy): domain Eukaryota; kingdom Metazoa; phylum Chordata; class Mammalia; order Artiodactyla; family Bovidae; genus Neotragus; species Neotragus moschatus. The sequence goes on from SJYA01001284.1 coordinate 1,151,856, forward strand.
AGCTGGGAAGAAAAGAGGGAAAAAACTATTTGTGTAGGCCAAGTGGCTTGAGGAAAAGGGGTGGATTTGAGTCCAGAACATCTGGATTTGAATCATGGTTCTTGAATTATGTGTTACATTTAGAGGTTTCTTAATCGAAATTCCCTGCGTTGTAAAATTAGGATAATAAAACTTCATAGAGATATGATAAGAGTTAAAGGAAATAATGAATACAGAATGGTGAAGTGTGGGATACATAGTGGACATTCAGTAAATGAAAGATACTATTATTTATTAAGTGCCTTCTACCTGCCAGGTGCTTTTTATATGTTGTCTCATTTAAACCTTAAATTTGATTCTCTGGTTTTGCAGTAAGTTGAAGCTGACTGGATTAAAAATTATTGGTGACTACCTCTCATTCCCAGACATGCTGAGGTGTGACTACCAGTTTTGAATATTAAAAGACTCACCAGGTGATTCTAATGTATAGCAAAGTTTAGAAACCACCACCTTACAGCAATGCAATGAGCGAAGTATCAGCATATCCATTTTCAAGTAAAGAAAATAGAATTGGGGGATTGATTTACTCAAGATCACACAGTTGATCTACTTCATGCATCGAATTTGCACTGGTCATCTATTTTACATTAGGTAATGTACATGTTTCAATGCTACTCTCTCAAATCATCCCACCCTTGCCTTCTCCCACTGAGTCCAAAAGTCTGTTTTTCACATCTGTGTCTCCTTTGCTGCCTTGCATGTAGGATCATCGGTACCATCTTTCTAAATTCCACATATATGTGTTAATATATAGTATTTGTCTTTCTCTAACTTACTTTATTCTGTATAATAGGCTCCAGTTTCATCCACCTCATTAGAACTGACTCAAATGTGTTCCTTTTTATAGCTGAGTAATATTCCACTGTGTATATATACCACACCCTGCTTATCTATTCATCTGCCAAAGGACATCTAGGTTGCTTCCATGTCCTAGCTATTGTAAATAGTGCTGCAGTGAACATTGGGATACATATGTCTCTCTCAGTCTGGTTTCCTTGGAGTGTGTGACCAACAGTGGGGTTGCTGGGTTGTAAAGCAATTCTATTCCCAGTATCTAAGGAATCTTCACACTGTTTTGCATAGTGGCTGTACCAGTTTTCATTCCCACCAACAGTGTAAGAGGGTTCCCTTTTCTCCACACTCTCCAGCATTTGTTGTTTGTAGACTTTTTGGTGATGGACTTTCTGACTGGTGTGAGATGATACCTCATTGTGGTTTTGATTTGCATTTATTTAATAGTGAGTGATGCTGAGTATCTTTTGTATTTATTAGCCATCTGTATGTCTTCTTTGGAGAAATGTCTGTTTAGTTCTTTTTCCCACTTTTTGATTGGGTTGTTCGTTTTTCTGGTATTGAGCTGCATGAGCTGCTTATATATTCTGGAGATTAATTCTTTGTCAGTTGTTTTGTTTGCTATTATTTTCTCCCATTCTGAGGGCTATCTTTTTGCCTTGCTTATAGTTTCCTTCATTGTGCAAAAGCTCTGGGACAACTGAGATAGAGTGGGGAGGGCGGTGTGATGGGGAGTCTGCATAGGGGGGACACGTATACCTGTGGCCGATTCATGTTAATGTATGGCAAAAAACCATCACCATATTGTAAAGTAATTATACTCCAACTAAAATAAATTAATTTTTTTAAATCTCATAGTTAATGATTGACTATGTGGATATGGGGGAAATGATCTTGATGTCTTATTTTATAGTAGTACTGCATCATCAAAACAAAAAAGAGTTACAAAATAATATGTAGAGTTCAGTGCTAAATTTTTTCTTACTTAAGAAGTTAATCATATGTGTAAAAAGACTATAAATATGTTTATCAAATACATTTGTGAAAAATTTGTGGGCAGTAGGGAGATTAAATTTTTTGCATGGTGATTTTTCAAATGTTCAACAAAGAATATTCATCATTATTTTAATGAGAGAAAAGAATATAAATTATATTTCTGTAAGAATCAGAAAACTGAAGAAGTAATAGGCTTATAAGTTCAAGGATGAACATCTTTAATTTGAGGGGCCTGAAGAACATTCAGATGATACCCAAAGGATAGAGAAATGGCATGATTCTGAAGCCTAGAATAGAGATGTCACTAGATATATGATTTTCTTCTTGGAAATATCTGTTAGATCTGAAATTACTGTCAACCTTCCACCAATAGTAAGGTAGGAAGGAACTGTAAAATTCTTACTAATCTAACATCAGGATTTGTATCCTTTCCTTTTAATTTCCTCTGCCAACATCTTACTTTAGCCCTGAATAAATCATGACTTGAGAATCTATAACATTTAAGCTGATCTCTTATATTTAGCCTATCTTTAGATCTGTTCTGTATACCTCTGCAACAGTACCTATAAAGCTCTAGTAAACCTTCTTAAAGACACAGTTGACTTCCCATTGTCCACTGAATGAAAATTGAATTTCATAGACAAAAATTCAAGACTTTCTATAAAATGATCCTTGCTGTTGGTTTTTTTCACTCTACTCTCCTAAAAAACCGGATTATTTGCTCAAATACATCTTTTACCTGTCCACTTTACTTCTGCCCTTTACTTGTGCCTCTCTCTGTTCCAAATGCCCCTCTGTATTTTCACCTTTTAAAATTCTGCCCATTCTTTGAAGCTCATGGTTGTCCAGCAAAGCTCTGTTATTATCCTCTATTATTCCCATTGGAAGTGATCATAGCTCTGTGCAAATTTCACGCTCACCTGTATCACTTATATGGCATTTATCCCCCACCTGGAATGTGTTTTACTGTTTACAAATCACTTCACAATCTATGCTCATTTAATTCTCATAAACAATGCTGGGATAGGTAGACACCAGATGACCATCCATTTCTAGAATTTTGTTCATCTTTAAAAACTGAAACTCTGCACCTGTTAAAGAACAACACACTGTTCTCTCCTCTCCCAGCCCCTGGCAATCACCATTTCTACTTTGTCTCTACAAAATTGACTACTGTATTTACTTCATATAAGTAGAATCATACAGTATTTGTCATTTTGTGACTGGCTCATTCCACATAGCATAATGTCTTCAAAGTTAATCCATTTTGTAGCATGTGTCAGAGGTTCCTTCTTTTTTAAGGCTGAATAATATTCCACTATGTGTGTATACCACATTTTGTTTATCCATTCATCTGTCAGTGGTCACTTGGGTTACTTCCAGCTTTTGGATATTGCCATTAATGCTATTATGAATATGAATGTACAAATATCTGCTTGAGTCCTTGTTTCAATTCTTTTGGGTATATACCTAGAGGTGGAATTACTAGATTTTATGGTAATTCTATTTTTAAGTTTTTGAGGAACCACCAAACTATTCTTCACATTGGCTGCACCATTTTACATTCCTACCATCGGTGCACAGTTTCCAATTTCTCCACATGCTCAGCAACACTTATTATTTTCTGTTTTTTATTTTGACAGTAGTCATCCTAGTGGGTATCAAGTGAGTCTTTAGCATTTTGAGAAATAAAAACAGGAGTTAAACCCAGGGGCCAAGGAGGTTCTTATAAGTAACTGCCTTTTAAGACATCATATGGTATGCCAGACACTGAGCCTCAGGTCCAAGAAATGGGAGAAAGTGGCTGATTCAGTGACCATTTGTAGAGCCTATGGCTTCTCTGGGCTTCCCAGGTGGTGCTAGTGGTCAGAGGAGCCCGGCAGGCTACAGGCCATGGGATCACAAAGAGTCAGACATGACTGAATGACTTAGCAAGCTTGGCTTCTCTGATAGGACAGTTGTTACTCGGCTCCAATAGATTAGAGTTTTTGTATATCTTCATACATTACATAAGACCTTTTGTTTTCTTAAAAGCACTGAGTAATATATTTGAATTTTGAATCCTTGACAAGCCAGTAGTCTTTAGGTAGCTAGGTTTGAATGTAAGGATGCCAATATAGGATCTCAGGTATGAATAGAAGCCTTCCCACATTTGGGGGTGAGAGTCATACTAGTAGGCAATAGAGCAGAAATCCTGGGTCCATGAAGGAGTGAGTGCTGAAATTCAGTATCTGCATGCTAAGTCACTTCAGTCATATCTGACTCTTTTGCGACCCCACGAAGCCCATCAGGCTCCTCTGTCCGTGGGATTTTCCAGGCAAGAATACTGGAATGCGTTGCCATTTCCTCCTCCAGGGGATCTTCCCGACCCAGGGATCAATGTGTCTCCTGCATTGCAGGGATCATCAGCACTGAGCCACCAGGGAAGCCTGAAATTTAGTGACTAGAAGATGGACAGTATGACAGCTGAGAGCTGATGGCTAAGAGTTCAAATACTTTGGGCTTCTTCTTAGCAAGGTATAGAAGGGTCATGCTGGGGATTTGCCTTTCCAAAGAATTTGAAAAGCATTTCTTCACCTTGCTTTTGGGTTTTAGACATAACTGCTGGACAAGGCTACTATTAACATTCTGCTGCAAATGCCCTTTTGTACAAGTCAGCACTAGGAGACAGTGCTGAGAGAGACTAAAATTCTCTCAAGATACAGAGAAACAGGTGGGACCACTGGGAAAGCATTATAGAAGAGGTTGGGTAATGTGTGTGTGTGGGGACCATGAAAGTGTTCTCCATTATGTACCCTTGGGGAAGGACTGTCTCTTATTAGTTACATGCAGAGCTGTGTGGAGCTGGGGTTGGTGAAACTTCTCTGCAAAGGGCCAGATAGTAAGCATCTTAGGCTCTGTGGGCCAGTTACAGACTCTGTCACATGTCCTTCTTTGTTTTTGATAATCTCTTAAAAATATAAATAAACTTTCTTAGCTTGCAGGCCACAGAAAACAGTCCATGAGCCAAATCTGATACACAGGCTGTAGTTTGCCAACCAGGATGTTAAAGGAACGTCCATCACATTGTGTGATCCTTGCTTTCCTAGTACACTGTTATGAGCCATTTGGGGGAAAAAGGATTCCTTGCATCTATCACAGTTTCTAACATAGTGTCTTGTAAATATTCGGGCTCAACAGATACTGGTAAGTAAATGAATCCATGAAGCAGAAGGGAGTTTTCAAGTATTTTCAGCAAAGTGGTGCTATGATGAATCAGTTCTAGGATATAACCTTATCACAGTTTAGAGGTAAAAGGGAGCAGGGACCGTTTCCCTTTTCTTTGTATGTAAAAGAGCCTGGAGTGGTTCTGTAGAGACTTGGTGAGAGGCAATGGTAATGGCACCTGTATTTCGTGGAAAGAACAAAAATGATAGCACTGAAAACCCTGTGACAACAATACAGATCTTAGATTTTTTTTTTAATGTCCCAAATTCATGGTAGACACAAACATTGGGGAAAGCTGACTTCCACAAAAGTAAATGTAGTATGTTTCCAATGAGCACATTGTTGTATATACTCTCTTTGTGAAACGCATGTTTTAAACAGGAATTTTCTGGTGTTCTTGAAAGTGAACATGAAACTAAAAGTCGCTCAGTTGTGTTGGGCTCTTTGCCCATGGACTATAACCTATAACCCCATGGACTATACAGTCCATGGAATTCTCCAGGCCAGAATACTGGAGTGGGTAGCCTTTCCCTTCTCCAGGGGATCTTCCCAACCCAGGGACTGAATCCAGGTCTCCTGCATTGCAGGTGGATTCTTTACCAACTGAGCCTCAAGGGAAGCCCATGGTGTTCTTAGCTTTCCAGTATAAAATATAGAACTCCAATAATGGTTTGAGAGCAGCATTTTATCTCTAGGTCAGTAAAATTGTTTCCACTTAATAAGTTTCTTTTATTTGGCTTATGCTTGCAGTAGCCTGTACCACTCCCTGGCAGTATGTGATGGAGATAAATTAACATTTTCAGGCCTCTAGAATACCAGTGTTACACTGTCCTCAGCAGGGCATACTATGTCTTGCAGAGTATACAGGCCTGAATGTGTTATGAGGGGCATCAAATGTGTATGTAACCTCAAAATATTTCATTATTTGCACTCAAGAGTGATATTAGGACTATAAAAAATTATTCCTTTGGGTTAAAGTACAAAATCTACCGGAGTATCCTGTTGAATGGAACACTTTGGAAGAGATAATGACATACTAATTAACCCACTATCATTAATTAAGAACCCAGGGAAGATCCATTTTTCAGATCACTAATCCTCCAGTGCTCTGCTGTAGCGAAAGCCCTCTGAGCAGAAGATTTGATGGTGCAGGAGTTACAATGACCCAGCACCTACAGGGAAGGAACTGGGTAGGGTTGAAATAAGGATGCCAGAAAGTGAAGAGAGATGGGAAGTGACTTGGACAAAGTCTCAAGTTTATTTTTTAACGTTATTATTTTTATTAAACTATAGTTTATTTACAATACGAGTTTCAGGTGCACAGCATAGTGAGTCAAGATTTTTGTGGGTGAGGAAGAATAGAAAAGAAAACTGCTGAGAGAAGCAAGAACATACAATGTGTACAGGTGCCTCCTTCAGAGTCAACCAGCTTCAGCTCTGGCACCGTAAGTGCTGTGAAATGGTTACCCAGTGTCCTCGGGCACATAATTCACCAGAGACTAGAAATGTCAGAAATAGAAGCAAGCTAGTTTCTCAATGGATTCTTAAGAGCTATAAGGACCTATTATAAATATTGCACTGTTCTAGGTATTATTAGAGAGATGAGGGGGCAAAGAAACTAACATGTTCTAAGCATATACTCCAGGCTCACTCACTCTTCAGTTACCTCATATGATTCTTCCAGTTACCTTGTGAAAGAGGTAGCAATCTTGTCATTACAGATGAAAAATTTAGTGTCAAATAGCCCATGTGACTTGTACGAAGTGTAAAGTTTATTATTTTTTGTTATTCTTGTAGTATAGTTGATTCACAATGTTAGTCTCAGGTTCAATGTTTGCATAGCTTAGTACTCTATCTAAATTTATAACAAAACAATCTGTATTATGTTTAATTCTAAAAGGGATAGTTGTATATTATGATGTCATAAATATTGAAAAAATTGTGAAAATATTTCCCTTGTGGTAGAAAAATTGCCAACCACAATCTGTAATTAATGACCTGTACACTTTTGTGTATTATTGAGGAGTAGACTAATATCCAAATATGCAGGTTGTCTTGGGACCAAACTGAAATATGTAAATGAAAGCAGGAGAAAGGTACATGACATATTTTTCTCAGAATACAACTTTGATTAGAATAAGAAAAAAAATTTGTTACAAAACAATGGATATATTTTCCTGTGTTGTACAACATTAGTAGTTTGTACGTCTTAATCCTCTTTGTCTTTGTTACCCTTCCCCCCACCCCTCTCCTCATTGATAACCACTGGTATGTTCTCTGAATCTGTGTGGCTCATTTGTAAAGTATATTCTTTTGTTTTATTTTTAGATTCCACATATAAGTGATAACATATACTATTTGTCTTTGACTTACTTCCCTAAGCATAATACGCTCTAGGGCCATCCACATTGTTGTAATGGCAGAATTTTATTCTTTTTTATGACTGAATAATATTCCACTGTACAAAGTGTAAAGCTCAGAGCTCAGTAACACTTGCTTGGTGTTAAGTACTATGCTGAAGAGGTCTGTGCATCTCTAAATGTCGAAATAGCTCATGAAGTAGACATTACTAGTCTTCTGTTTGTTTGTTTTTTGGTTTTGGGGTTTTCTTAATAAATAAGTAATCTGATGCTCAGCCAGGTTAATTAATTTGGTCAAGATGAGTGAGGATGCTGGGTTTCAAACATACACACACACAGTTTAAGTTCTGAGCCCTTAAACATGTGGATTTCATTGCCTTTAGGATGAGCAGTTCCTGTCTTCCATCCTTGGAGCAGAGCTTTATATCCTACTACATAACAGTGCATTCTATGTGAAATATATTATTTAATGCAAACCATACGGTAGCATGAAAATGTAGCAAATCTCCTTCCTTATGTTGCCCCCTTCCTCTTTTCTTTCTCTTCCCCCTCTTCCTCCTTCTTCTAAGGATCTAAACTTCATATGGGTATAGGCACTCATTTCCAATTAGGGGTGGGTGAGAAGAGATAGTGGAGAAGGCACTGGCACCCCACTCCAGCGCTCTTGCCTAGAAAATTCCATGGACAGAGGAGCCTGGTGGGCTGCAGTCCATGGGGTCACTAAGAGTCGGACACGACTGAGCGACTTCACTTTCCCTTTTCACTTTCATGCATTGGAGAAGGAAATGGCAACCCACTCCAGTGTTCTTGCCTGGAGAATCCCAGGAATGGGGGAGCCTGGTGGGCTGCCATCTATGGGGTCGCACAGTCAGACATGACTGAAGCGACTTAGCAGCAACAGCAGCAGCAAGAAGAGATAGGGGGCTTCCCTGTAGCTCTCAGACAGTAAAGAATTTGTCTGCAGTTCAGGAGACCTGGGTTCAATCCCCAGGTTGGGAAGATCCCTTTGAGAAGGTAATGGCAACCCACTCCAGTATTCTTGCCTGGAGAATCCCATGGACAGAGGGACTGCAATCCATGGGGTTGCAAAGAGTTGGACACAACAGAGAGACTAACTCTACTACTCTTCTAGGAAGAGATAGAAGGGAGAATTACTAACCACCTTGATTAAAAGTCTCTTAGATATATCCATGTCAGATGAGTAATCATTTAAATCAAATCAAATCCCTGACAGATCTGTTTCCTTTCTCTCTATCTCCACACATGAAGTCTGTGTTCAAGAGGGAAGCAAATCCATCCTTACGGTGGCAGAAGAGGCTGCAGGAGACCAGTGGATATTTTGCCTGCCTTGTCTTCAGGTGTCCATGATGACATTTGTCCCACTTGACAGTGGTACCAGATTGGCCCCTCCTATGGAGTTTGTGAATTGTCCTTCCTTGGCTCTTGATTCACTTGTCTTCACCTCATCTATAGCAGTGTCCAGCAACTGGTTCTGTCATAGGGTACCTGTGATGGCCATCAGACAGGATCCTGGCATGAGAGATCTTTGGAAGTTCTGTCTCTGTATTCCCTTTTGACTAGCTTTCTCTAAGGCTTCTGCAGGAGGTCACCTTTCCCTGAAAGAAGCTTTTTGGTTAAGGGAAGATGGAAGTGATAGGCTCCAGGGAGCTGGGCATTGGATGCATTACTTATGTGGCCTTCTTAAGACAGCCTGACATTCAGAAATCCCTACCAAGCCCGCTCTGGCTCCAGTGCAAACTTGGAGATAATCTCCAGACTTACTATGCCATCTCTCATTTCTAACTGACAGGGGTGGGAATGGAAGGGCTTCATGCCTGATACTGTGTCTCTGCAAATTGGCATATTTACCCATATAAGTTGAAAACTTAGGCCTATACAAAATTCTGAACACAAATGTTTATAGCATCTTTACTCAGAATTTTTAAAAGTTGGAAGCAACCAAGATGTCCTTCAATTGGTGAATGGATGAGCAAACTGTGGTATATCCACACAATGAAATATTATACAGTGATAAAAAAAAAAGGTGCTAGCAAAACATGGAAAGACATGAGGAATCTTAAATGCAGTTTGCTAAGTAAAAGAAATCAATATAAAAGGCTGCATATTATAAGATTTCAACTTAATGACATTCTGAAGAAAACAAGAATATGGAAACAGTAAAAAGACTAACACTTTTACTTTCACTTTTCAATCTTATCTCACACATATATCAGATGTGGACTTTGATGCCAAGAGAAATCATATATCTCCCAAAGTCACATATAACTCATGGTAGATGAAAACCAACTCTCTTGATCTCCAGTGCTTTCTGATGGATATCACACATGTTTTAGAAACACACAGTAGAGGAGGGAGTGGTGTGTATTGGGATACTTAGCAATAATAATAATAGCTATAGCTTACTGAGTGTTCACTGTGTGCCTGACAATAACTCTACTTATGCTTTGTTAGATATTGTCATTATCTACATTACTTTTGTTATTGGAAGAAAATCAATAAGGAGATTGTGTTAATATTAGTTAAGGAAATTAATATTAAAAAATATTAATTATATTGAAAAAGTCCAACAAATTTCCACTAGTATGTGAAAAATCTGGATTCTACTTTATCCCTGTCTGAGCACAAAGCTTGTGCTCTTGTACACTTTCTTTCAACTTCAAACAATTATTACTTCATTATTATGAAAATAATTCATTCTTAGAGTTAAAAAAATGTCTGTTATTTCAGTTAGGAATGTGTTTGTCCACAATAGCTGGAAGACCCTCCAGTAGTGTAGAGAGATAGAAGCTTATGTGACTCACAGAACAAGACTAGGGATGGAGAGGTAGGTAGAAGAGGGCCATTCATGGCAGCTCAGCGGTAACAGTAGGGTCCCAGGCTTCTTCTATTTTTCCACTCCATCATCCTTAACATTTAGCGCTTTGTCCTCAGGATTGTCATATCAAGGTGGCCCAAAGACACTGTATCTCCAGGTATTGTATCAACATTCCTGGTAGATAGAGGAAGGAAGGAGTTTTTTATGGAAAAAAAAAAAGACAGCTTTCCAAGAAACCTGTATTTCCATCTCATTGTCCAAAATTGTATCAGAAGGCTACCCTAACAGCAAAGGGATCCAGGAGAAATATGTATAGAAAAACACACTGCCACCCTGAACAAAATTGGAATTGTGCTACAAAGAGTGAAGGGGGAATGAATTTGGGGTAGGCAACTAGCATTGTCTTCCACAAACATGATAAAAAGGTTTCCAGGTAAAACAGAAGTTCATTCTACTACTTCTGGCTATCATCTTCCTCTCATGTAATTACCACAGTTGATTTTTCAGTCAAATTTAGAGGACAGAGAGAACATGGATGGAAGGAGAGAATGGAACAGCTTTAACGATGCAAAAAGGGGCATGTGCAAAGAAAAAAAAATAGAGTTGAGCCTGAGCAAGTAAATTGAGGAGCACAAGGTGTGAATTGACAATGGGCCTTAAAGGTTAGGCAGAAAAGTTTGGCTGCTATTCAAAAAGACTAGGAAAGTTACTGTTGATTTTGAACAGAAGAGTGAAGTATTTCTATAATAAGAAAATACTTATTTGTTGTCATACTGAGATTCTTAATCTCTTTCCAAGTTGAGTCAATATAGTTATCAACACTTTGCTGCTTACCACCTCCAGAGCAACATGCCAGGGAATAGGAATAGATTGCTAGAGCATGATTCACCATTAATTAACCGTATTTTTTTAGTGATTTATAAAAGACAAAGGAACAATTACCATTCAAGTAGAAATCTGTGTAGATATGAGTGTCTCTTCTTTTCTAGGTTGGTTCTCCTTCTAGTACCTTTTAAAAAGCCATATGGATATGGTTTAAGCTTTAAAATGATCAGCTATTTCCATTCAGGTGCATTGTAAAATTCATTAGAAAATACTTCCTTTCCCACTGCTCCAATGCCTCAGAGAATATCAGTTTTATATTTTCCACTTGCTTGAATTGTAGATGTCAGCAGCGGTAAAAAGGAATTTTATTTTCAGATGACATGACAAGGCGCTTACTTTTCTGAAATATTTTGAGACAGTGTCTAGTGCTGTTGGGAGCTTTCAGGACCCAAAGTCCCAAAATTCTTCAGAAAGTATGGAATCTGTTCTAATTCTTAAGCAATTTGAGCTTGTTAAGGTATCTCTTGTTCTGTTAAGGGAGTAACTTCTCTGTGATTCTACCTGTGTGTGTGTGTGTATGTTTTATTTTTCCCTTCTGTAACAATGTGGTTTGATATATTGTGTTTTGGGACCATTTTAACATATGAAACTTTTAAATTTTACATTGATAAATTTTGATAGCAGTTGATCATATAGATAATATATTGATCAAATTGCTATAAATATCGATTCATATCCCACCAACTTGTAGTGCATGACAGATTTGACCAAAGGCTACACTGAACATTAACTTTGAATTATGTACACAAAATTGTAAATATTATTTCAGTGGAAATGTAATCTACTTAAAACACATTTTTTGTCATTATAAAATTACTAATAGCCATTTATATTTTTAAATATGCATAAAGACCTACCTAGTAAGATTGTAGTTAAAAAATATACTGCTGCTGCTAAGTCACTTTAGTCATGTCTGCCTCTTTGTGACCCCATGGACTGTAGCCCGCCAGGTTCCTCTGTCCATGGGATTCTTGTCCAGGCAAGCGTACTGGAGTAGATTGCCATTTCCTCCTCCAGGGGATCTTCTTGATCCAGGGATCAAACCACATCTCTTTGCTCTCCTGCATTGGCAGGTGGGTTCTTTACCACTAGTGCTACCTGGGAAGCACACATACACACAAAATACAATCGTCCTTAATTAAAAATAAAAGTTAAAGGAAATAAATAGCATCATAATAAAAGTAAAGTCTGTTAAAATAAAAGTTAAAGTAATAATAAGAAAGGAAATAAACAGCCGCATGCTGCTGCTGCTGCTAAGTTGCTTCAGTCGTCGCCGACTCTGTGTGACCCCATAGACAGAAGCCCATCAGGCTCCCCATCCCTGGAATTCTCCAGGCAAGAACACTGGAGTGGGTTGCCATTTCCTTCTCCAATGTGTGAAAGTGAAAAGTGAAAGTGAAGTCGCTCAGTCGTGTCCGACTCTTAGCAACCACATGGACTGCAGTCCACCAGGCTTCTCGGTCCATGGGATTTTCTAGGCAAGAGTACTAGACTGGGGTGCCATTGCCTTCTCCAAAACAGCCAAATAGTAAAAGTAAAATCAGTAAAAATAAAAAATACATAAATTTTTCAGGTTTTCAGGTTGGGACTCAGTGGGAAGTCTTTAAACAGAGAACTTGACAACACAGTCCTGCTTCTCAAGGTTTGTCTTTCCACTGATGCCGTGTTACTAGGCATGCCAGTAATCCAATGATGCTGCTACCACCAAACATCTAATCTCAAAGTTGAGCAGCTCCTCCTTTAACAGTCTGAATCTGAGCCAAAGCTGACCCGTGATTCTTTCTTTAAAATTAGGAAACACTTTTTATATGATANATCCCTGGAATTCTCCAGGCAAGAACACTGGAGTGGGTTGCCATTTCCTTCTCCAATGTGTGAAAGTGAAAAGTGAAAGTGAAGTCGCTCAGTCGTGTCCGACTCTTAGCAACCACATGGACTGCAGTCCACCAGGCTTCTCGGTCCATGGGATTTTCTAGGCAAGAGTACTAGACTGGGGTGCCATTGCCTTCTCCAAAACAGCCAAATAGTAAAAGTAAAATCAGTAAAAATAAAAAATACATAAATTTTTCAGGTTTTCAGGTTGGGACTCAGTGGGAAGTCTTTAAACAGAGAACTTGACAACACAGTCCTGCTTCTCAAGGTTTGTCTTTCCACTGATGCCGTGTTACTAGGCATGCCAGTAATCCAATGATGCTGCTACCACCAAACATCTAATCTCAAAGTTGAGCAGCTCCTCCTTTAACAGTCTGAATCTGAGCCAAAGCTGACCCGTGATTCTTTCTTTAAAATTAGGAAACACTTTTTATATGATATGATACATGTTTCAGTGCCGTTCTCCCAAATCATCCCACCCTCTCCCTCTCTGACTGTTCTATACATCTGTGTCTCTTTTGCTATCTTGCATGCAGGGTTATTGTTACCATCTTTCTAAATTCCATATATATGCGTTAGTATACTGTATTGGTGTTTTTCTTTCTGGCTTACTTCACTCTGTATAATTGGCTCCAGTTTCATCCACCTCATTAGAACTGATTCAAATGCATTCTTTTTAATGGCTTAGTAATACTCCACTGTGTATATGTACCACAGCTTTCTTATCCATTCATCTGCTGATGGACATCTAGGTTGCTTCCATGTCCTGGCAAAACCAATATAATATTGTAAAGTAAAATAAATAATAAAGAAATAATTAAAAAAAATTAGGAAACAGAGCCAGGACTGAGACACTCAAAAAAAACGTTTTTTTGGAGGAAAAAAGAAAAAGTGAAAGCTAGGTGATCTGACTCGGGAAATACAGTGTTTTTCCTGTAGGTATGGGACCCTAATATAGTCAGGTAAAGGTAATTGCTGTGTCAGATAAACTCCAACAACTCAGGAGTTTGACACGTCAGATACATATTTCTTGCTCTCCCAAGGTGCTTTTCACTTTGCACCTCAGCTCTCTTGGCTCATTTTCCGAGGTCTCAGTGTTTGGCTACATCATGACAGATGGAGAGTACTGGACACTTGCCTCTGTGTGTCAGGGGTTGGGGGGCCATTTATGAGCCATGGAGCACTTGCTGTGATGGTGGCCCTGGAGACAGAGGCAGGGGCTCCAAGGCTGCCTTCTACTTCTGCAGGTAACTAAACCCCTCGTTTGGAGGTAGGACTTACTCCATCCCCGCTTAGGCAAGTTTGCTCCACATTCTCATCACCCCTCTAAAACCTAGCAAGCTGTCCTAGTGAATTCTGTGGTCTGGACTGAATTGCTTTTGGTGTCTTTCTCTCCCTTCTATTAGAAGTGCTGTAATTAGCTCTCAAAAGGTTATGCCATTTCTTTCATTTGTCTTTGCATTGTGAAGTTCTGGGTACATATTAATATTTTGTTAGTCTAGGCCGTTCTTCTTGTTCAAAATAAAATCTTGAGTGATGCTGGGCAATAATTCAGTCTGGAAGCAAATGAGTCGGAATTTCCCTGTATTCCTTCCCACCAAAAGTAAAATCACTTTGCTGCCCCTAGGGCTGTGGATGGAAGAACACAGAGCCTGAAAGAGTTTCCATGCTGCTCATTGCATGTAGATCTGCTTCTCACTTCATTCTTCTGGGTCTAGAGGCATCTGTTTCACGGCTAATTTTCTTGAGCCCAGTTGGAACTGGATAACTGCCTCCTTCCCAATAGTATTTTTAAGTTTTTATTTCCTCTATTTTTCCTTCCTTTGTAAACTTGAGGGATACTTAGTGGTGGGCTGAAATAAATCCCTAAAACTTACAATTTCAAACAATTGGTTGAAAAGCTCTTTGATCAAGTCACAGTTATTCTGAATCTAATACAGTCACTGAGGAATAAAGTCCAAGGGGCCAACCATTCTCTTATATTCCACTAAAACCCCAAAACACAAAAGTTGGAAAATTAAGATAATAGTTTATGAAGGGCAGAGTTAGAAAAAACATTTTACTTTAATATACCACATATAATGGAAATACTTGTCTTGGAGACTATAGTATGATAATGACAGAGGAAAACAGATGGTTTAATAAAGTATAAAGACAAAAAAATTGTCTAGGTAAGAGAATATTCTGATTTTACTTTACTGATACCAGATTTTGCTTTAAAAAAGTATACTGTAAGGACAAAAGAATAACACAACAGGCTATATTAAGTTGACACTAATTTCCTTGTTTCAACACCCAGTATCCTTAATTATTGCTCCCTAGCAACTTGATGGACAGTAGTAATTAATTAATTAAACATTTACTTCAATTAATTAAAATTCTAGTTTTGTAGCAGATATTTGACCAGTGATTTTTCAGAGCTCCTTAACTACTGAGAGAAACCAATAAATAAAAGATTATATTAGACAAGGATGGAGCCATGATGATGTAAACACAGTTACATGTGGAAAGGCATAGCAGAGCAGCTTGAGGCATTGGTGAAGGTCAGTAGTGGTTGACAAGCTCAGAATTTAGCACTGGACTGCCCGGATTTAATTCCCCTCTTCACATTTAATTGTTGTAGTACTGAGAGTTAAGTCGCTTCAGTCATGTACAACCCCATGGACTGGCCTGCCAGGCTCCTCTGTCCATTGGACTCCCCAGGCAATAATACTGGAGTAGGTTGCCATGCCCTTCTCCAAGAGTTCTTCCCCATCCAAGGATTGAACCCCTGTCTCTTAAGTCTCCTGCATTGGCAGGCAGGTTTTTCACCAGGTGTGCCACCTGGGAAGTCAACTGTTGTAGCACCTGTGCAAATTGATTCAACTCTCTCAACATCAGTACCTTAATCTGTATACCATGGGGAAAACAGAGGCACTTTTCCTAGTGAGATTTAAATGAGATTATGTATTGAAGCATCTTGCATAGTGCCTACGGATTATAAATGTTCAATTTATGTTGGCTAGTAGCATTTACAGAAGAGATGGTGCTTGAAATGGGTCTGTGGAATGAGTAGGAGTTAGAGGGCAGGGGAGTGGGAGACAGCACTTCATAGGGAGGCAATAGGGTGGGACAGACACAGAGACACGAAACAGCGTAGCTTCTCTAGGTAACAGCAAGTAGTGTACACCTATTCTACTTTAATTTACCTTCATCAAACCAGCATGTCCTCACAGTTGACATGAAAATAACACTGAAAGCTTGTTACAAATGTTTGATTTCACCTCAAGAATTCCTTCAAATGTACCTTCCTGCCAACACTCCTCATCTTTCTTAGCCTAGTTTGTGAATTCAATTTGGCTCCCTTCTCTGGTTTCTGCTTTTAATACAACTCATAGATTTGGATTGTTTACTGCAGACTGACCTATGCAATTCAGAGGTCACAACTCCTGGTCTCTGTGAACCCTAACAGTGTAAAATAAATATGTCTCACTACTGAACTCCAGCCATTCTCCAGGAAACTCCCCAACCTGGCCAGCCTCTGATGCTATACCACCAGATGCGGAGGATGACTGAACAATTGTCTAGAGAGAAAGGACAGTGCCAAGTTATAACGAGCTATACGTGTTCAAGAATCTGAACATTTTCCTACAAACTACAAAGAACCACTAGAAAACTTTACATAGAGGAAAGACATGATCAGATTCCTATTTTAAGAATATCACTCTGGCAACAATTTCTAGATCAGGTATAGGAAAACCCACTGGGAGTGTCTGCGCAGGTAAACCCAGAAAAATGGGACCTGTTGTAAATACCAGTAGTGGGAACAAAGGAATAGCAGTGAGTGTCTTCCCAGGTGTCACAGTGGTACGGAACCTGCCTGCCAATGCAGGAGACACAAGAGGCTCAAATTCAATCCTTGGGTCAGGAAGATATCCTGGAATAGCAAATGGCAACTCACTTCGGTATTCGTGCCTGGAGAATCCAGAGGACGGAGGGGCCTGGTAGGCTGCACTCCTTGGGATCGCAGAGTCAGACATGACTGAGCACACACACATTAATTGGTTGGTTGGTGAAAAACATAATGGAGAGCAAATGTCCTGGACTTGGTGACTCACTGGCTGTGGGAGGTAAGTAAGAGAGAGGAGTCTAGAATGACTACTTCATTTTTAGCTCAGGCAACTGGAAGGGTAGTGAGGCCATTCATCCAGAAATGGGATCCAGGATGAAAAATTAAATGTTAGGATAAAAGTTGTGAGGTCAGATTTAGGATATTTTTTGTTGAAGGCATTTGTGGTATCCTAAGTAGAGATACCCATTGGCAGAGAAGTTTGGGCTTCTTGAACATTCATATTTGTGAATGCTTATACAGAAAGAGATGTGCTTTATGAGGATGACTCTTGTTTTCAGACTAGGTTTATATCTTTTATTATAAATGAGTGATTCTTCTGTTCTAGAAATCAGTGTCTGGTGACTTTTGAATGCGTGACTGAATCCTAAAGGACATGATTGTCATTGGATTAACTTTTTGAACCACTCCAAGAAGTTCAGCAATCATGTGCTTTATTTACCTTTTGCAGTATTAACAGGTATATCTTTTCAAGCATTATCCAAAAGTCTGGGTTTATCATTAACTCAGGTTGGCCTACTCAAGTAGTTAGGAAAAAAAATTATATTCTTTCAACTTATACAACCATCAGTGCCCTGGAGGGGTAGCAGAGTGGAGTCCTCGTTGAGAATGAGAGCTACTCTTCATTGTGTCTACTCAGTCATGTCTGACTGTTTACGATCTCTCTAGGCTCCTCTGTCCATGGGGTTTTCCAGGCAAGGATACTGGAGTGGGTTGCCATTTCATTCTGCATTACTCACTTCCTAAATTCTTCATTATCCAATAACCATAGGAAAAAGAAGTATTCAGAGGCTAAAATGAATGGAAAAGTTCAGAGGATACTAAAATGAAACTATGCATCAATAGTAATTGAAAATGATAATTACATAAGTAAAAGCTAAGGAGGCATTGATTGATGCCAGAAAGGATTTTGTACAGGACTCTTTTTTTCAAGGGTTATAATCTTCCACATATTCTTTGCCTTCTCTCTTACATGACTACTTGTTTCCTTCTACCTGATTCACATTTTCACTGAAGGTGCAGCTTTCAGGTCTTGGCTTTGTGAAGAGATTTCAGATTATAACTTTTCACCCCATGAGGTCCAAGTCTTTGTGTTCAGTTTCTAAGAGACAATTAAAATTGAAATTCTAGTTTACTAAGGAATGGTAGATTTTTTTTTTCTCTTCAGCACTATTTTAACTGGTTTTTATTTGGGCTTTCATTCCTTCCTAGATCTTTGTGAATGTCCTTTACTTTCTTGCTAGCTCAGCAATGCATTTAATAACCTGTTTTAAAATACTGCACTCAGAATTTTTTGGTGTTTGCTAAAGGTTTATTCAGCTTACCTAACCCACCATATGATCAAAAGTGGAAATAATTTTTGTAAATGTAGGCAATGTGAAAGTATAATGTTAACTTGAAAATGGGAATCAGAGGGAGAAAACCGGATAAAGGAAGGAAAAATAGAATCATTTTTTCATCTTTCACTGTAGAATGTTAGTAGACACATTTTAAAATTTATTTTTAATTGGAGGATAATTGTTTTACAATGTTGCATTGGTTTCTGCCATACAACAATGTGAGTCAACCATAAGTATACACACATCCCCTTCCTCTTGAACTCCCTTCCACCCCCACCCCATCCCACCCCTCTAGGTTGTCACTGAGTACCAAGCTGAGCTCCCTGTGTATACAACTTCCCATTAGCTCTCTATTTTACATATGGTAATAGATATGTGTCAATGCTACTCTCTCAATTCGTCCCACCCTCTGCTTCCCCTGCTGTGTCCATACATCTATTCTCTATGTCTTCATCTCTATTCCTGCCCTAATATTTTTCTAGATTCCATGTATGTATTAATACACAATATTTGTTTTTCTCTTTCTGCTTTACTTCACTCTGTATAACAGGCTCTGGGTTCATCTACTTCACTAGAACTGACTCAAATCCATTCTTTTTTATGGCTGAGTAATACTCCATTGTGTATACACACCACAACTTCTTTATTAATTCATCTGTTGCTAGACATCTAGGTTGCTTCCATGTACTAGCTATTGTAAATAGTGCTGTGATGAACATTGGAGTACATGTCTCTTTTTCAATTATGGTTTCCTTGGGGTATATGCCCATTAGTGGAGTTATGGAGTCATATGGTCGTTGTATTCATAGTTTTTAAAGGAATATCCATACTGTTCTTCATAGTGGCTGTTATCAATTTATAGACACTATTTAAATACAAGCCACAGTTCCACATAAATGAGGTGATTACTAGAGGAACTAAAGCCAAACATTGTTAGCTTATCTCTGAGACCTGGAGAGGGGGAGGATATTAGGAAAGAAAGCCCTTTACTTTTGGAAAAGATAAAAGTAAAGTTGTCTTTATTCATAGCCAATGTAGTGGTTTACATAGAAAGTCTGATGGAGTCAATAAAAAAGCTACTAGAACTAATATGTGGTTTTTACAAGGTATCAGGATATAAGATCAATATAAACAATCAATCACATTTCTCTACACTAGCAATGAACAAAAGCAATTTTAAAACAGTTTATTTACAATAGCATCAAAATTATATATTTAGGGATACATCTGACAAAAAATGTGAAAGACTTATATATACTAAAAAAAGAAAAGCATTACTAAGAGAAATTAAAGAAGTCTTAAATAAAAGTAGAGATTTATCTTTGTCATGGATCAGAAGACTGTCTACTATTAAGATGTCAGTCATCACCAGATTGATCTATAAATTCAGTACAATACCAATCAAAATCCTTTTTTTTGTAGAAATTGATAAGATGATACTAAAATTCATATGGAAAGGCAAAAGACCTAGGATATCCAAAACAACTTTGAAAAAGAACAGCAGGAATGGAAGGTTAATACTACCTGATTTTTTTTTTTTGGTAAATTTAAAATTTTAGTATAAAGTTACAGAAAATAGATAAGATGGTATAGGGTAGAGATAGACATACAAATGGAACAGATAGAAGAATCCCCAGATAGACCCATACATGTATGAACAACTGATTTTTGACAAAGGTAGAAGGGCAATTTGTTTTTTTTTTAACAAATGGCATTGTAATAATTGGATATCTTTATAGTTAGCTGTGGAATTCAGCCCTTATCTCACATCCCACATAAAATTTAATTCAAAATGATTCACAGACCTAAACTTAAGATCTCAAATAATAAAATGTTAAGAGCTAAAATAACAAAACTTGGTTAAGAATATAGAGGAGAAAAATCTAATGACCTTGGGTTACGCAAAGATTTCTTAGATAAAACAGAAAAGGAACAAACCATAAAATAAACTATTGATAACCTAATAGATTTCATCAAAATTAAAATCTTTTGCTCTTTGAAAGATGCTTTAAAGGAAATGAAAAGGAAGCCATGTGTTGGGAGAAATACTTGCAAAATATGTACCTGACAAAACTATAACAAAACTATATCCAAACTATGTTCAGTTCAGTTCAGTCCCTCAGTCGTGTCTTACTCTATGTGACCCTATGAATCGCAGCACGCCAGGCTTCCCTGTCCATCACCAACTCCCGGAGTTCACTCAGACTTACGTCCATCAAGTCAGTGATGGCATCCAGCCATCTCATCCTCTGTCTTCCCCTTCTCTTCCTGCCCCCAATCCCTCCCAGCATCAGAGTCTTCCAATGAGTCAACTCTTGGCATCAGGTGGCCAAAGTACTGGAGCTTCAGCTTTAGCATCATTCCTTCCAAAGAAATCCCAGGGCTGATCCGCTTCAGAATGGACTGGTTGGATCTCCTTGCAGTCCAAGGGACTCTCAAGAGTCTTCTCCAACACCACAGTTCAAAAGCATCAATTCTTTGGCTCTCAGCTTTCTTCACAGTCCAACTCTCACATCCATACATGACCACAGGAAAAACCATAGCCTTGACTAGACACACCTTTGTTGGCAAAGTAATGTCTCTGCTTTTCAATATGCTATCTAGGTTGGTCATAACTTTTCTTCCAAGGAGTAAGTGTATTTTAATTTCATGGCTGCAGTCCATCTGCAGTCATTTTGGAGCCCCCCAAAATAAAGTCTGACACTGTTTCCACTGTTTCCTTATCTATTTCCCATGAAGTAATGGGACCAGATGCCATGATCTTCATTTTCTGAATGTTGAGCTTTAAGCCAACTTTTTCACTCTCCTCTTTCACTGTCATCAAGAGGCTTTTTAGTTCCTCATCACTTTCTGCCATAAGGGTGGTGTCATCTGCATATCTGAGGTTACTGATATTTCTCCTGGCAATCTTGATTCCAGCNTGCCATGATCTTCATTTTCTGAATGTTGAGCTTTAAGCCAACTTTTTCACTCTCCTCTTTCACTGTCATCAAGAGGCTTTTTAGTTCCTCATCACTTTCTGCCATAAGGGTGGTGTCATCTGCATATCTGAGGTTACTGATATTTCTCCTGGCAATCTTGATTCCAGCTTGTGCTTCTTCCAGCCCAGCGTTTCTCATGATGTACTCTGCACAGAAGTTCAATAAGCAAGGTGACAATATACAGCCTTGACGTACTCCTTGTCCTATTTGGAACCAGTCTGTTGTTCCATGTCCAGTTCTAATTGTTGCTTCCTGACCTGCATATAGGTTTCTCAAGAGGCAGGTCAGGTGGTCTGGTATTCCCATCTCTTTCAGAATTTTCCACAGTTTATTGTGATCCACACAGTCAAAGGCTTTGGCATAGTCAATAAAGCAGAAATAGATGTTTTTCTGGAACTCTCTTGCTTTGTCGATGATCCAGCGGATGTAACAACTTACAACTCAATAGGAATACAACACAAAATATGACAAAATATAGCAGCTATTTCACAGAAGAAGGTATAGGAATGGACAGTAAGCCCATGAAAAGATGCTCACCATCACTAGTTGTTAGTGAAGTGAAATTTGCTCAGTCATATCTAACACTCTGTGACCCCATGGACTATACAGTCCCTGGAATTCTCCAGACCAGAATAATGGAGTGGGTAGCCAATTCACTTCTCCAGAGGCTCTTCCCAACCCAGGGATCAAACCCAGGTCTCTCACATTGCAGGTGGATTCTTTACCAGCTGAGCCACCAGTTGTTAGGGAATTAACAAATTAAAACTCAAATGAGATATTACTACACATCCAATGGAATAACTAAAAGTAAAAGGATATTTTAATCCATGCCACAAAGACTGATGAAGATGTAGAGCACCTAGAACTCTCATATGTTTCTGATGGTAATACACAATGAAAAAGCCACTGAGGAAAGCCGTTCAGCAGTTTCTTACTCTTAACATGTGACAGAAATTACATATGTGGCTATCTACTGGAATAAAATGAAAATGTCTGTCCACAAGAACACTTATATGCAAATGTTCATAGTGGCATTATTTATAATAACAAAACATTGGAAACAAACTGTGGTATATCCATTCAAAGGAAAACTACTCAGCAGTAAAAATAAATGAATTAACTGGTATATACATTAATATGGATGAATCTCAAAAATATACTGCCAAGTTAAAGAAACTAGACTCCCCTTCAGATTTTTGATATTTTATTTTCCACTTAAATGACATTCTAGTAAAGGGAAACACAATAGTAAGGGTATGTCAAAGTTTTCCTGAAGTCAGAGGAGGGGATGGTTTGCAAGGAGAGGACTGACTGCAAAGAGCCATAGGGAAATTTTTGATGTTGATAGAAGAGTTCAGTAACTTTACTGTGGTGATGATCAAATGACTGGATACTTTGCTTAAACTTTTCTAACTGTATACCTAATATGGGTGAATTTTTCTCTATGTGAGTTAGAACTCAGTAAAGCTGTTTTCAAAAGACAATATAAACTTATTTCTACCCCAAGATGGCATAATACTGATTATAAATGTACTTTTCAAATGTCTTTGTCAGCTAGAAAAATTGATTACAAGGAGTAACTTTAATCTCTAAAAACCACAGTAAGTATAGGAGTGGATGCATTTCAAAATCCCATCCCCAAAAAAGCTATTCTTAAGGATCAGTACTGTTAATAGCCTGAAAGCAAATTGTGTGAGACATTAGAGCTCCTTTGCCTTCTGTGTTTCTGCCTTCAGAACTTCTTACTGCAAGTGGATAAATGGATCCCTTATTTATGCCTTATTTCTTTGCAGAATTATTGTGCATTAATATCCTCTAAGTAGATCCATTGGCCTTTCTGAAGCCTTTTATGTAGCCAGATGGGAAGGGAATACAACAATATCCACTGGTCCAGCTTTTCCTCTTCCCAAACAATTAAAAAAAAAAAAAAAAAGATGCCCTTAAAATCCTTTTTTCTACAATCTAAGAGAGGGCTTAACAAAGCCCAGTAACCATCTTAAAGCTCTCCTGCTGCTAAAGGGAGTACAACAGAGACTGCAACCATAAGGATTGACTCCTGACAGAGCTGAGTCTTTCTCAAGAGAAATCTGACAATTAAGCGCAGAAGTTGCCCCTGGATTGCACCAAAGAGATTAACCCAGCTGGTGTTCTGAGAAGGACTCTGGCCGAAAATGGCCAAGGGGAAGCCCTTCTGTGGCGTACATCTAAAACACCTTCTTGCCCTGTGGGGCTGATCACAGCCAGATAACTTGGAAGCAAATCATTTTAGATTTACAGAGCTTCACAAAAGTATCTAATGGTAAAAACCTCTTTAAAAATTAAGTTTATAAAGAGACATGTTGTAACCAAAGCTGTAGCAAATTCAGGGCTAAAATAAGCAATGCAAATAAGATTATAGGCATGTAGAAATCTTCACCAGAAAGTTTCCATTTCATCTGCTTTCCCTCCCTTGATAGACTGTGTAACATTGTTCCAAATTCAAGTAAGATTTTCTTCTTTAGGCTGTAGCTTTCGATAGCAACCCCATTCCCCATATAACAGATGATTTGGCATCAGACCAGAAACTAGAAGGAGGCCACTTGACATAGTGATTAAGAGAGCAGACTCTGGAGTCAGATTCTCTTAGTCTGGTTAATTCCTACACTCTACATGGTGTGTTGTTTAGGGAAAATAATTTAATATATTTAATATTAATATTTAATTAAATATTAAATTAAATTTAGTATATTATTTAATATGTGCCTATTTCCTTATGGAAGATAATAATAGCACCTACATATAGAAAAATGTGAAGAGTACCTGGCACATAGAAAATGCTTGTATTAATTAGTATTTGTTTTAGCTGTGAAACAAGCTGGCTGATTCTTTTCTCAGGTAAACATAGATAGTGCTGGGCAGGATAGTAGCCTCACAATCACTAGGGACCTAGTCCCCTGTTCTGTTGCCCCATGTGTTTGTCTTGGTCCCACTTTGTGGCATCCTTGTTCTAAGCAGCAGAATAGAGAAGGGGATGACCACATTAACAAACTGAAAAATAAAAACCATATGATTTTCTCAATAGATGCAGAGAAAGCCTCTGGCAAAATTCAACATCCATTTACGATAAAAACCCTCCAGAAAGCAGGAATAGAAGGAACACACCTCAACATAATAAAAGCCATATATGACAAACCCTCAGCAAACATTATCCTCAATGGTGAAAAACCTAAAGTCAGGAACAAGACAAGGGTGCCCTCTCTCACCACTACTATTCAATATAGTTTTGGAAGTTTTGGCCACAGCAATCAGAGCAGAAAAAGAAATAAAAGGAATCCAAATTGGAAAAGAAGAAGTAAAACTCTCACTGTTTGCAGATGACATGATCTTCTACATAGAAAACCCTAAAGACTCCACCAGAAAATTACTAGAGCTAATCAATGTATATAGTAAAGTTGCAGGATATAAAATTAACATGCAGAAATCCCTTGCATTCCTATACATCAACAATGAGAAAAGAGAAAGAGANGAAGAAGTAAAACTCTCACTGTTTGCAGATGACATGATCTTCTACATAGAAAACCCTAAAGACTCCACCAGAAAATTACTAGAGCTAATCAATGTATATAGTAAAGTTGCAGGATATAAAATTAACATGCAGAAATCCCTTGCATTCCTATACATCAACAATGAGAAAAGAGAAAGAGAAATTAAGGAAACAATTCCATTTACCACTGCAATGAAAAGAATAAAATACTTAGGAATATATCTACCTAAAGAAACAAAATATCTATATATAGAAAACTATAAAACACTGGTCAAAGAAATCAAAGAGGACACTAATAGATGGAGAAATATACCATGTTCATGGATCGGAAGAATCAAGGTAGTGAAAATGAATATAGGATCCAAAGCAATCTACAGATTCAATGCAATCCCTATAAAGCTACCAATGGTATTTTTCAGAGAACTAGAACAAATAATTTCACAATTTGTATGGAAATACAAAAAAAAAACTCAAATAGCCAAAGCAATCTTGAGAAAGAAGAATGGAACTGGAGGAATCAACCTACCTGACTTCAGGCTCTACTGCAAAGCCAGTCATCAAGACAGTATGGTACTCGCACAAAGACAGAAATATAGATCAGTGGAACAAAATAGAAAGCCCAGAGATAAATTCATGTACCTATGCATACCTTATCTTTGACAAAGGAGGCAACAATATACAATATAGAAAAGACAATCTCTTTAACAAGTGGTGCTGGGAAAACTGGTCCACCACTTGTAAAAGAATGAAACTAGAGCACTTTCTAATACCATACACAAAAATAAACTCAAAATGGATTAAAGATCTAAACGTAAGACCAGAAACTATTAAACTCCTAGAAGAAAACGTAGGCNACAAAAATATTCTTCTAAGAATTACTCTTACTTATATTGGATACTTCCTTAGTTTACTCTCAGCAGTGACAATGATTATTGAGATAAATCTCCATTTTAGATTTACTTATTTACACATCATTCAGCTCTGCCATCTCTGTAGCTGGTTCCTTTAGAAGTTGATATATTTGCTGGCTTTTCCAATAACACAGCACTTTGTATTACATTGTTGGGTCATTGCATCAGTACTTACTTGAAAGAAAATGACATGGTTATTTTATGTGATTTTACTTCTTTTTTATTTGATTTGAGCAAGAATTTAATCTTAAAAAAATACTCACTTTCAAAAATATGCATTTAAACCTATGAAAAATTCCTTGTCATATACTTTTATATATCTTTTAAAATTATTCACATTAACATTTCTTGTCTTTCATCAATTTTCAAGATAAATTAGTATTCTTTTTTAAGGGTTATTTCTTCTGGGTGAAGAATGATATCACATTTAACAAGAACTCTGTAATTAATGTGTCACACATTTGAAGCTACAATTAGGGTATCCCTGTAATGTAAATCCAATTGTCTTTATTATCTCTTTTATAATGTGTAATTTTATAATGAGGTAAAGATTGTAGTGCCAAATTAGGGTACTGAGTTCAAGTGCTCATAAGTCATCATCTCAGAAAATAATTTTTCAATTTCTGGTTATATTAGTTTTTTTCAGATCTTTGTGAAACTAGTCTCCATGAGTGCACTATAATTTTGTTATCTTAGGGTATTTTTTATTTTTTTGGTTAATTAACATCCCCACCCCCACAGGAAGAAGAACAAAGTCAAATTTTGTTAACTTCAGTTTTCCTACTGTATTTTAGGACCTTTTATTCATTGAGCATTATGTTTAGGACTTTATATATTTCTGTAAGTTTCTGAAAATGTTAGGGATCTGAAAAAAAAGTTGAAATATGAAAAGAAAGCTGCAAATGAAAATGAACAAATAATTAGGTGTCTAATAACCTAACAATATGCTATCTATAAACTCAATTCTTATTTATATTTATTTTATGTAATATATGGTATATTTTAAGATGTGGGACTGAAGAACTTCAAAACCAAGCTATAATCAGTACTTTCACATTAAGCCAGATCTATGGAAGTCTTAAAAATGACCTTAATCTCTTTTTATGAAAAAAGTAGTCAGTAAAATTTCAAACAGTGTTTGGAGGCAAGTGTTAAATGTTTCACACTACAATATGCATTTTTTATATTCCTTGTCCCTCAAAATAAAAATATTAGTAAGCAAAACAAAAATTTTCGAAAATATTCCACACACATAAATTCCCTCTTTTCAAACAAAAAGGCATCAAGAGACAAATCATGTAATTTGATTCAGTGATCTTTCTTTCACATTAGTGGCTGAGGTAAGTTGGTAAAAAATGAGTGAAAAACAGCCCAGTCATATATTTTAACAGTTGATGTAAGTATTCAAAAACAATTTAAAGGTAGGCTTTATAATGCATTGTGATGTTGGGGGTGAAGAGGGTGAGATGTATGACATATACCAGTGGGAAGATACTTTTTGTGCATTTAACATAGGAATAATGGCCCTACAGAAATTTGGGAGTTTTTCCCCCCATATTCTACATTACATTCGGAGAAGGCAATGGCAACCCGCTCCAGTACTCTTGCCTGGAAAATCTCATGGACAGAGGAGCCTGGTAGGCTGTGCTCCATGGGGTTGCTAAGAGTCGGACACGACTGAGAGACTTCACTGTCACTTTTCACTTTCATGCATTAGAGAAGGAAATGATAACCCACTCCAGTATTCTTGCCTGGAGAATCCCAGGGACAGGGGAACCTGGTGGGCTGCCGTCTATGGGGTTGCACAGAGTTGGACCCGACTGAAGCGACTTAGCAGCAGCAGCAGCAGCAGCTACATTACATTTAAGGGTAAAGGGTGGTGGGGTGGGGGTGGTAAGTAACAGGAGAGAGTCAACTTAAGAATGTCTTTAGCAGTTAAAGACTTTGAATCAATAAAATAATTTCTGATAAATGGTTTTTGATAATAACTGAGCAAAAATACTTTTCCGCATATACTACAGACATTAGTTGCTGATTAAGTTATAAGAATTAATCTCTAACTCCGTTCAAGTTCTGTGTCTTGTAAAAATCTACTTGGGGTTCACAATATTCTTAATATGTGCTAGTAAAATACCTGTTAACTTTATAGTATTTACTACACCAACATTATTTCCTAATTTTAGAAAAGTATTACATGTACATATGTTTTTAGCATTTTGAATCAATTCACGTGGTGTGTGGCACCCCACTCCAGTACTCTTGCCTGGAAAATCCCACGGATGGAAGAGCCTGATAGGCTGCAGTCCATGGGGTCGCTAAGAGTCGGACACGACTGAGCGAGTTCACTTTCACTTTTCACTTTCATGCATTGGAGAAGGAAATGGCAACCCACCCCACTCCAGTGTTCTTGCCTGGAGAATCCCAGGGACAGAGGAGCCTGGTGGGCTGCCATCTATGGGGTCGCACAGAGTCGGACCTGACTGAAGCGACTTAGCAGCAGCAGCAGCAGCCATTTCCGAAAATCCATGAAAATTAGAATTTAGAATTGAGATCATTGTAGTCTTTTAATCTGTTTACAAACATTTCCTTCTACCTCCAAAGGCCCTGAGTCTTTATTGTTACCTAGAGAGTTTACATCATTTTCTCTACCTGGTCATAGAGTTAGTACCAAAATCTCTGAAGTACTTCTATGCTACCTCAGAAGGTTACAGGATCTCCACCATGTTTAAGCTATTGTGATTCCAATAGGGAATCCAAAAAATCCTTTTTAATCACTTAGATTTGACTTTAAGCCTTCCAAAGCAATTTGTTTGGTTTCTAGTTGTATGAAAGATTATAAAGTGGCATAACTCATTTCTTTGAGCAGCAAACCAACATCATCTACTATTTAGCTACACTTAAACAGTTTTGAAAATTTGTCAAGGATAATTTTACTAGCTGTTATTTAGGTACTGTTGAATAAAAATATTAAGGGAAAAGTGGTTAATTAATACAGAGAAGGTAGTGGCACCCCACTCCAGTATTCTTGCCTGGAAATTCCCATGGTCGGAGGAGCCTGATAGGCTGCAGTCCAGGGGGTCGTTAAGGGTCGGTCATGACTGAGCGACTTTCACTTTTCACTCTCATGCATTGGAGAAGGAAATGGCAACCCACTCCAGTGTTCTTGCCTGGAGAATCCCAGGGACAGAGGAGCCTGATAGGCCGCCATCTACGGGGTCGCACGGAGTCAGACACGACTGAAGCGACTTAGCAGCAGTAGCAGCAGCAGCAAGAGCAATAAATATTTCTGTGTTTTCTGGGAGCAAGTATTATTGACATTCTGCATATATGATATACTATGCATTGTATTACAAATTTGACAATTGTAAAATGCTTTAATACCTTAAACAAGACCTAGAATAGCACTTTCTATTAGAACATCTGCAATAGAAATGGTCTATATTTGTACTGTCCCATTTGGTAGCCACTAGCCATATGTGGCTAAGGAGCACTTAAAATATAGCTACTGTGACTACAGAACTGATTTTAAGTTTCATTTGATTTTCATTTACAATTAGATTTTACTTTTTAGCTAGTGGCTACAAGTTGGAAAGCACTAAACATTTCCATCACACAAGATAGTTCCCTGCAACTCCTTTCCAGTAATTTCTCCTTTCCCAGCATCATAGGGAAACACTAAATATCTAATTTATCCTGTTTTTGGACTTTACCTAAATGGTTTTATGCAGAATATACACTTTGTACCTGGTTTCTTTTGCTAAACATGTTTTTGAGATGCACCCATGTGTATTGTTAGTCAGTTCCTTTTAATTGCCCAGTAGTATTCCATTGCTGGATGATTGAAAAAGCAAGAGAGTTTCAGAAAAACATCTATTTCTGCTTTATTGACTATGCCAAAGCCTTTGACTGTGTGGATCACAATAAACTGTGGAAAATTCTGAAAGAGATGGAAATACCAGACAACCTGACCTGCCTCTTGAGAAACCTGTATGCAGGTCAGGAAGCAACAGTTAGAAATGGGCATGGAACAACAGACTGGTTCCAAAAAGGAAAAGGAGTACATCAAGGCTGTATATTGTCACCCTGCTTATTGAACTTCTATGCAGAGTACATCATGAGAAATGCTGGGCTGGAAGAAACACAAGCTGGAATCAAGATTGCTGGGAGAAATATCAATAACCTCAGATATGCAGAGTTGACTCATTGGAAAAGACTCTGTTGCCGGGAGGGATTGGGAGCAGGAGGAGAAGGGGACGACAGAGAATGAGATGGCTGGATGGCATCATGGACTTGATGGACAAGAGTTTGAGTAAACTCTGGGAGTTGGTGATGGACAGGGAGGCCTAGTGTGCTGTGACTCAGGGGGTCGCAGAGTCTAACACGACTGAGTGACTGAACTGAACTGAACTCCATTGCATAAATGTATCACAATTTGTTTTCCCATCTTCCTACTGATAGCTATTTAGGTTGTTTCCAATTTTTTGTTTTTAATGCTGCAAATACTATATAAGATTCTGCATTAATTAAAGTGAAAAAAGCTACATGTATATCAAAACATACTTTGATGTTGAAAAAGAAAATCAACTTATGAAATTCTACTATGTTCTGTTGCTCAGGTAATTTTTTTTAACAAATGAATGGTGTGTGTGTGTGTGTGTGTTTGTGCATGTACACACAGGCACACGCTAAGCTGCTTCAGTCTTATCTGACTCTTTGCAACCCTACAAACTGTAACCAGCCAGGATCCTCTGTCCATGGGATTCTCCAGGCAATAATACTGGAGTGGGTTGCCATGCCCTCCTACAGGGGATCTTCCTAACCCAGGGACTGAACCCATGTCTTTACATCTATTGTATTGGCAGGCAGGTTCTCTACTTGGCTGGAAATTTAATTCCAGATTATATATAAGAACAGACATATCTCAGGACGGCTGAGTTAACAGTTGGTTTCTACTACCTAAAAATACAGTTAGAACGACAAATCTACCAGAAAAAATAATGCAGTATTTTCAAAATCAAAATATACTTTGGTTGGGAATGGGTAGAGTTAGGAGTGCTCCAGAGAAAAATAACAAATTATGTAGTTTTGAATTACTCTATTTAGTCTAGTTTTGGCCTCTATCACCCGATATCATTATTGATTATTATTGTATATCCACAGAACTTGAGATCTAGTGAAAGTGAAGTTGAGTCTGACTCTTTGGGACCACATGGACTATAGCCCACTAGGCTCCTCTGTCCATGGGATTTTCCAGGCAAGAATACTGGAGTGGGTTGCCATTTCCTTCTCCAGGGTATCTTTCTGACCCAGGGATCGAACCCAGGTCTCTCGCATTGTAGGCAGACATTTTAGGTCTTGAGTCACCACAGAAGTCCATATGCATACCATAAATACTCAATAAATAACTGGTTGCAATGGAACCATTCATTTCCCTAGTTGTCTAAGAGAACTAAGACTATAAGTGTCTCTCAATTGAAGAAAATCAGATATTATAATAAAGTGAAAACATTTTAAACAAGTGTGATTTCTCCTTTATAAAAGGATTCACCAGAAATTCACTGGTAAGTTGTCAGAGATCAATCCATTACCTTTTAAAACTCTCATATATACTATTTTGGGGAGTAAATCTATCATATTATCAGTATTTTGTCTTTTGCATGTAGTTTTTCCTTTTATAAGCATTAATGTTGAAGTAACTTATTGGTTCTTGACTATGCAGTATATATCAATAGTAGGAAATAACCTAATAGATAATACTGAAGAGGAAATTTACCCTTGAGAAGGTGCTAAAGTAATTTATAAAGTATATCAGTTCAGTTCAGTTGCTAGGTCATGTCTGACTCTTTGAGATCCCACGAATTGCAGGCCTCCTGTCCATCACCAAATCCTGGAGTTTACCCAAACTCACGTCCATCGAGTTGGTGATGCCATCCAGCCATCTCAACCTCTGTCATCTCCTCCTCTTCCTGCCCCCAATCCCTCCCAGCATCAGAGTCTTTTCCAGTGAGTCAACTCTTGGCATCAGGTGGCCAAAGTATTGGAGTTTCAGCTTCAGCATCAGTCCTTCCAATGAACACCCAGGACTGATCTTTAGACTGGACTNAACAGGGAAAGGACAGAAGGAAGCTTTGTGAGAACTGTTTATAGTGTTATTTGTGACAGTTATGGTACTTCTAAAGAGTTTTTTTTTTTTTCTTCATCTTCTCTGTTCGTTTTCCTTTGAGAGTTGAAATTGAAGTCAAGTTGTTCATAAAGAATGTATGAAGCTACTCAACTTGAAACGTGTGTATATTTCACTTTCTTTGTGGTTGTTAAGATCTAGGCATGTGTGTACTTAACAGTCTTTTTAATATTAGTTTTTGGTTTTCTTTGGACAGTGACTTAAGCCTGCTGAAGAGAGAGAGCTTTTTGCTTTTTAGGTCTTTCCTTCAAAATTCTATTTTTCTCTGTATATTTGAATATTTGTCAGTCCTCAAGTTATAGGCTCTTAGATACAGGTAACCCAATTTTAGAGATCCTGTAAATTTGTTCAATTTTCAGCGCAGTGTTTAATTAATAGATCATGAGTAAAGAGTTTGATAGTGTGTCCTAAGGCAAACGTAATGTACTATTTTATTTGCACATACTGAAGTTTCCAAATTGAAATTTTAAAATACTTACTTAGTCTTTTTTTTCTAACAGCAAACCATATATTGATTTACCCGACAGAACAGACCATGGATAATGTGACAGTATTAATTATTCTTGAAATTGTCAGTGAGCAGGTTGGGTAATTGTAATGCAATTTAAGGCTAATACTTTGTAAAATAAGAGTTAGAGTTTAAAAACTTCTCTTTTTTAAAATTTATTTTCTTGTGGTTGGTATTTTAAATGAAGATGATGTTGGTTCTGAACGAAGACTTTCTCAGAGCACTCAAATTTCTTTATATTTGTCGCCCCCTCCCCAACCTAGGTTTCATGCAAATCTGTAATACTAACCTGTATTTTTTTTCTGTTCAGGTGAGTGTCAAATGCCTGAACACTTTTGGATGGTGAAGTTCCTCGGTCCTTATAAACTTTGAAGTTAATAGGAGTTTTACTGTCTTGAGACAGTTTCAGACCTTATGCCATTTACATAATACATTTTCAGTTGAGTAGATTATATGCTATAATTTTATAGTTTAATGTTTTTATTGGCAGTGTCCAAGAACTTTTTTTAGGCATTTCACACATTACAACTATCTCAGGTTTTCTAAGTTAGATTTTCATTCACAAAGTGTTTTGAGAGCAGAAGTTAATTTGAATTCTATTACTTATCCGTTATTAAAAGCACATATGTGATATAAAAGTTGCTGCTAGAGATGCCTTGGACTCAGGTGTGTCAACATTATTCATATAGATCAAGTAAATAATAGCTAGAAATACTAACAAAGGATAAATTTTTAAATTTAACATACCGATAAATACTTGGTAACACTTAATTTTTTTTTTCCTGTGATATTTTTCCTAGGAGAGAGTATATTATGTGTTGGTATTCTCTTGTGTTTGTATTAGACTAAAAAAAAAAACTGAAGTGTCCAAACTTTAAAACTAAAATTATTAAGTAGGATTTACTTGTAACTTATTTTGAATAGCTGAGTATTTGTGATTCATTGTATGTCATAACGTTTGTCTCAGCCTTTTTATGTTATTGTGCCTATTGCATTAAATGGTATAGGCATATTTCTGTAGTACGTTTAAATGTGTAACAGTAAACTAAAATGCACTTCTCAAAGGCATCATTCCTCAATGTTTTCATTATATGGGATGATTATGCTAATTAAAAAAATAGTATATTATTCCTCCAGTATTCAAATACTCAAAAGGTTTGTAGTTAATAAGTTTAGGATGTGCAAAAAACTTACAGTTTATGAATTTAATATATGTTAACTCTAAGCAATATTTTTTATAGAAGCATTTAATGGTAAAAAGATATTGCTGTTAAAAATTAGGAATTGAAACATGAATTTTGAATCAAAGATTTAATCTTTTATTTAAATGATACATGTTACAATTTGATAACATGTTTCATTGTTCTTCAGAAGGTTGATGTTTTATGTACTCTAAACTGTCAACTGAAGAAATCAGTGAGTGGAGTTTGATTTTATATCTCAGAGTTTTTTGTAAGTATGTGTATATATGTGTGTGTATTTGAAAAAGAAGATAGAGTATCNTAAATGATACATGTTACAATTTGATAACATGTTTCATTGTTCTTCAGAAGGTTGATGTTTTATGTACTCTAAACTGTCAACTGAAGAAATCAGTGAGTGGAGTTTGATTTTATATCTCAGAGTTTTTTGTAAGTATGTGTATATATGTGTGTGTATTTGAAAAAGAAGATAGAGTATCAGATATGTAGGAAGAGTTTTAAACTTTCTGAACTGTGTAGTAGGAATGTTACTTTTTTTTTTTTTTTTGGTATCTCCAGTGAGTATGTTACAAGAAATGAGAATACCAAACAGAGAAACTTCAAATTACAAAGTCTTCAAAGACATAAACCTTTACATTATGAAAAATCTGCTGGGTTTTTTTTTTTTTTTTTTTTTTTTTTGCTTGCTTGCTTTGTTTTTATGCTGAGCATTAGGCTAAACTCTATATCTAGTTACTTTTAAAAATAAACAACTTAGTTTCCCTAATGAAAATATTTGTCTTTAACTCTTTGGTATAGCGTCCCAGTGGCTGTTGGAAAACAGATTTTAAATTCCTCTCTGTTCACAGGTGCATAGTGTTCCCATATTTTGGAAATCTAAGATTAAATGGATTTAACTAAATCTAGCTTTGTTAGGGACAGATGGCTGTTTTAAACAGGTGTCACTTTCGTTTCTAGTGCATTGTGTTGGGACTTCCAGTGGTTCACAAACGAGCTGTCTAAAGCAGGTGGCATCCTCTGCTTTTGTTCTTAGTAAAATATACTTTTGGAGTTAATTATTTTCCTAGGAAGAGTTGTTTTTCTTTTTAAAGTAAAGGTTTTGAACTATTCAAATTAAGATTCCTAATTTGATTAACATAACTTTTTTTGGAATATCATTCTATTTTTGAGCTGTATAAGCTGCAGGTCCTTTCAGAAAACACTTCAAATTCTTTAAACAGTTATAAATTACATTTGAATCCATAAAAAGTACTCAGGAGCACTTTACACAGTCAGTTTATCTGAAGCAAAAAGCCAAGGCAGATTTGAATAAAGTGAAATTAGAGAACATGAAATTAGGTAACTTTTGCTGTCCCATACTTGAATGTTTCTTGGGCAGCATTATTTTAATTTAAATATTACATGTTGAGAACTGGTGTTGTTTTGTTGGTTACTTTAAATATTATCAAGTGAAAACATTTTCCTGACCTACTTGGATTGTTACGATAAAGATTTTAGTGTTCTTTTTAAGTGAAAATTGTGTGTTCTTTTTAAGTGAAAATTGTTTTTAAGCATTAATGTTTAAAAATATGTACTGAAATAAAGAAGAATATCAATCTATTGATTTTTAAGGTTCATTTTTACTTGAATTCTATCCTTTTTTGGTGGAAATTTTATACATCTTACAACAGATGCACCAGAGGGTGCTATGCTGTTTGCAACAAGAGATTATCATCACAAAGAATGTGATCTGATTAGAACTTTTATTTAAAGAAAAAATTTAATTACATATGCATTCAAGCATATAATAGCCTTATTTCTTTGGAGTTTAAATTTAATATACTGTCTTAATTGGCAGTTTTATATCAAAGGCTATCTCTCTGAACTAATATATATTAGCATAGTATAAAACAATATCAAGATTGATATCTTTGGTATCATCTGAATGTCAGCATTTGTCCTATGGCACATACATTTATCTTCTTATGAAGGTATTTTAATTTGTATCTAAAAAAGTTAGCTAACTTGAGAATGTTACTATTTTGACAGTGTGGCTTTGTACTCTATAAATTGGTTATTGTTGCACCTATCAATATATTGTATATCCTTATAACATTTATATATGGCATAATTAGTGGTATGCTTTTCATGGTATAATCTAAAAAAAGCCATTTCAAAAGTATAAGTTATAATAATAGTTATCAGGCTAATTAACTCAACAGCAATAAGAATAGAAATTGTCTGGAGAATTTGGTCCCTACTTCATGCTGTTAGAATAGTCTAGTTTGAATGTTTAACTTGGCTTTATTATCTGAAAAGTTTTAGATTCTCTGCTTTACTCTGTGCCTTATACTTCTAAACTGGAAGTGACCATATATTACTTTATGTGTCTGAGTATTTGTTTAGGAAGGTTTTTTAGGAGAACACTTGAATTCAGTCTTTGCGGTTCTTGCGTCATTGACTTTACTTCTTCCGTAGTACGTGAACATGTAAGGTAAATACTGAAGCGGCAGTAGTCAGTGTTTTCCTCAAAAGCTTAGAAAGGCACAGTTATATCAAGTCAGCTTTTCTCCAGATGATGAATTTATGTGTACTGTAGTTCCACACTTAAGTACAATCAGCAAAATGATTTTTTTTTTTAAGTGCCGTTATAAGACATAGTATTTCACGTGTTGGAATGCCGCAGAGACTCCAAAACATCAATAGAGAATAACAATATTTTAAAGTATTAGTTTCATTAAAATAGGTTAGGCATTTCTCCTTAAAAATATGGTGCTACTAATTCATTAACAGAATTGGTTAATGAATAAATTATTAAATTGGCATAACCAGTTTTGCTGCTAAGAATTTATATTATGACATTGTTTCAAAACCTTTATATTTGATGTTTTATATTTCATATCAAACTATAAGACATATTTCATGAAAAATCAGTTAAAAAGTTGGGATGTATTTAGAGTATCAAATAGGTGTATGTTTTGTTTTTTAAATAGATTGAAGGTAAATATATTGGTTAAAAACACAAGGCTTTGGATGCAGATTTCAGATAATCTTATCAGCTCTGGAACCTTGGACAGGTTATTTCCCTTCCTTTGGCCTCAGTTTTCTCATCTCAAAAATGGATCAGTCTTAGCCTGCCTTACAGAGTTTTGTGAAGCGTAAAGGAGCTAATTCATGTAATGTGCTTTGCTCATTACTTGACACAGAATATATTCCCAGGGGCTCAGTGGTAAAGAATCTGTCTACCAGTGCAGGAGACATAGGAGATGTGGGTTTGATCCCTGGGTCAGGAGGATCATCTGGAGGAGGAAATAGCAACCCACTTCAGTATTCTTGCCTGAGAAATCCCATGGACAGAGAATCCTGTTGAGCTACAGTCTATCGGTTGCAAAGAGCTGGACACGATTTGGCAACTGAGCAAGCAGGCACCCATGCACACACATGTTCAATACATGTTAGCTCTTATGGAATACTGAGAAAATACCCAGTCTAAAATTTCTGCTATCTACATATTCTTTGAATATGCTTTTGGGTCCTAAGTTTTGAAAGATTTTTCTCACTGACCTACATATTAAATAATTATTCCCTTTCCCTTCTTTTAAAAATAAAGAGACCGAAGCTATCAACTGTCGGCTTGGATCACCATTTAATCACCAGTCTTGTTATTACACTGAATTAATAGGACGCTGGGGCTTCCCAGCTGGTGCAACGGTAGTGAATCATCTTGCCAGTGCAGGAGATGCTGGAGACCCAGGTTCGATCCCTGGGTCGGGAATATCCCTTGAAGGAGGAAATGGCAACCCACTCTGGTATTCTTGCCTGTAAAATCGCATGGTGCCTGGAGGGCTAAAGTCCATGGACTTGCAAAGAGTCAGACCCGAGTGAGTGAGTGAGCACACACAATAGGGTGCTAGCCCAAAGTTATGTTTTAGTTTTCTACAGCCTTATTATAATGGATTCTTTTTATGTTGGATACTTTTTCTGGTCTAGGGATCTCAGACTGAGAATTAATGGTGTAACACTTCATAAACTCTTACACTTCCCATTGTCCAATTTAAATTTTCCCTTTCACATCTATTATACATGAATTCATTTGAAAACATTTTGAGCCCTCATATAAATGCAGTCATTAATATATAATGATGACAATAGTTGTATAAAGATGAGTTCATCAAGGGGTTATTCCCAATTATAGCACACTGCTTAGAATTGTTACTGTAACAACAGTAAAAAAGTGTGTGAGGTCACCATTTATATACCTGTAGCAATAAGTAATTTTAGAAGAGTTTGCCAACCCAAATCTTGAGGTATAAAGTAACCTCAAGAATGTTATCTGGTAAAACATATACTATGAAGTTATAGAGGAAAAATAACACCTTTGGTTTCCTTTTGTAGGGCGTTAAAGATGTTGAAAGAATCATTTTAGTTGACTGCTATATCTAAAGTTACTGTTCAGTAAGCTTGCTATGTTTCTATTTTTCTAAGCACTTTGACTAAGAATGAAATGTTTTTCTCATTTTAGAGTGATCTAAATAGCCCCAATCTTTCTCAAAGTGGAAATATGATTTATCCATTACAGTTGAAAATTTGCCTGATACTGTGTGTCATCATTTTTGCTGAAGCATTGTATACTGTATAGGCTTTTTGCCCGTCAGCCTCATCTTACCTACTCCCATCCTTCCACTCCTGTTCAGTGTTCAATTAATTATATGACTCCTTTACAGTATTTTTATAGATAATTAGTCCCAACTTATAAAGTAGGCAGACTCTCAGCTCAGCCATCTCTGCTTCCTTTCGCCAATGAATCTAACATACATTTTCAAGGGAACTTTTGGAAAAAGGCTAGGAAATGTGACTTAGATGGTAAGATTATATATATCATTCTTACTAGTTTCATTCATCTATTATCTTTGTAAACTTTGTCCTCTTGCACGAATTCATATCCTTGTTCCACTAATGATGTAGCCTGAGCATAATTATGCACCACAAGTTTCTCTTCCTAGTCCCAGCTATGTACTGGCCTCTGGCTAAGCACTTTTGGTTGACTCTCTGGTCTAGTCCCAGAATACCTTGTTTGCATAGTCACATGTGTCTGCCCATTGCCGACTTTTAACTCCTGGATTCTTTTTTCTCTGCTTTCATTAGAAGCTGTAATTTGTTGTTGTTTAGTCTTTAAATCTTGTCTGACTCTTGTGACCTCATGGACTGTAGCCTGCCAGACTCCTGTGTCCATGGAATATCCCAGGCAAGAGTACTGAAGTGGGTTGCTGTTTCCTTCTCAAAGAGATCTTTCTGACCCAGAGATGGAACCTGTATCTCCTGCATTGCAGGTGGATTCTTTACTGCTGAGCCACCAGGAAAGTTGGCCAGAAGCTGTAATACCCAGTCAGTATTGCTTGCCTTGACTTCACAGTACCTGGTTGAGATTAAGAGAGGTCTTCCTGTTTAGGCAAAAATGGTCAAGGAATAATAGGAGCTAAGAGTGAGGCAGCTTACCTGAAAATGAAAGTACATTGGTTGAAGAGAGGAGACAAATACACTGACAGGTGATATGCAAGGAGAGGATAGGGGAACTAGGCTGAGAAATAAAGGTCTTCAAGCACCAGCCAACGAACAGTAAAGAGGAGGAAGAAAAGCTTCTGTGCTGATATGCAGTCTGCCACTAAGTGAAAAACCTTAAGCTAGTCATCACTTAACCCCCTCTAGGTCTCAGTTTCTCCATTTGTAAACTGAAACAGTAGAGCTGTGTGATCTCTAAAGCTGTTCCAGTGCTAATTGTCTATGATTCCATGGTGAAATTGGCGTGGGGAAAAGGGAAACATGCCAATAACATGGAGCCTGGAATCAGTGTTGCCTTTACTGATGGCATTTTGCTTGCCTGTTGTTTCTTCTGATAAGAACAACAAAGAAAACCCAGAACCTGAGTCTAGCATAATGGCCATATCTATGGCACAGTCTCAGAAGCTTCCACTATTTGAGTGGCCCCTGAGGGGAGCTGTGGCCAAGTGCCTTGATTTCCTCACCCACATAGGAATAAGCTGAGTATCGCAGCTTGAGTCCTGCCACGCCAGCTCCTTTATGTCTGTGTGCCAGACAAGTGTCTGACAGTTGGGGCTCCTGCCTGTTGCTCACCAATGTGATAGTTAAAATAGGACATGATTTCCCAACTCTGTGGATAGGCGAATGGACAGGGAGAGTGGGGGCATGGAAGATAGGCTCTCTCTGCGAGCTTTGTTCACTCTCATTTGAAGCAGTAAAAATTAATTTAGTTTCTGTTGGTCTCATTTTTCAATATTTCTTCCCCAGTTACTAAAGCCTTGACTTTTTTGTTCGTTTCATACTATTCAGCTACTTCTGAGAAGAGCTAAAATCCTGTCAAGGAGTCTGAGTAAGTTCTTGGGCTTCTTAACTGCTTTTGGGGCCATGCTGTGGGCTGCATTGGCAATCATTGTTACTTTTTGCTTTCTGAATATTGTTTATACTTGGATATGCATTTTTTAAATTCAGGTTTGTTGGCAGAGAAATTATGTCTTTTGGTCAAGAAGTATGCATTTTCATAACTTAAAATCTTTATTGGAATATAGTTGACTTAAAATGTTGTATTAGTTTCAAGTGTATAGCAAGATGAATCAGTTAAACACACATATATATCCACTCTTTTTTAGATTCTTTTTCCATAGAGGTCATTACAGGGTATTGAGTAGAGTTCCCTGTGCCATACGGTAGATCTTATTATCTGTTTTATATATAGTAGTGTGTATATGTCAGCCCGAGTCTCCCAGTTTAATCCCTTCCTTCCCCTTTTCCTCTTGATAACCATAAGTTTTGTTTTCTACATCAGTGACTCTGTTTCTGCTTTGTAAATAAATTCATTTATACGATTTTTTAGATACCAAATATGATATTTGTCTTTCTCCATCTGACTTACTTCACTCAGTACTTTATTCGGCAGGTGCGCTTACAAGATCTTAGAGGCTTTTTCATGAGTTCATTAATATAAGTCTTATGTTCTGCTCTATCTCACCTTACCTCTTACCAGTTTAATAAGGGGTATATGAAAGATTAACAGATTTTAATCATTACTTTTTATACTTGAATGCTATTTTTTATTGATTAATAGAAATGTATTCAAGTTTCTGAATTACAGATCTGAATGCTTGATGGCTTCAAACATTTCAGTATAAAACTATCATCCTTAAAAATGCATCTGGCCCTCTCAGTCTCAATCAGCATAGTTTATGTTAACATGCAATTAGAAACCCTTTGCTTCTCAGTTAAATTTGTTTCTTCAGTGCTTTAGTTATGAGGGTGGTGAGGCAGGCTGCTAGAGCAGAACAGGAAGAAAGAGATAACATGTAGAAATTATATCCTGTTTCCATGATTGAATATTAGTGCTTTGCATACTCTATCCAGTTGGTTTTCTGGACTGTAAAGTTTTGGTGGAAATAAAGATTAGAGTGGGGATTGCAGGGTATGTGGGGTGGGGTGGGGAACAGAAGTGACTTAGATGACCCAGTATTTCTTACAGATCTGTTTCCTTTCCTGTGTTGTAGTATTAATCAGGGTATGTACACTTTTGGAGGATGGGCATATTATTATTTCATGTTTATCTGATTCCTTTTCTCCTAAAACTTGACTGTATCTGTATATATATATCTTGTATATACAACACCTTTTGTATATTGGTATGCAGTAATAGCTTTCTCTTTTAAAGAGTCTATATTGTGATTTAGTCATGCACAGATTTAGAAAGGTAGGAATAAGTAGTGAGAAAATGTAGTTTCTGTGCTATATAACAGAAATGATTCCTTTCCTCTCTATGTTTACCTCTACGTTTTTCTTTGATAGATTATTTTGTGGATATATATTTTTTGCAATCTAGATTTTTCCTCTATTCCTACTGAGGCTTACATTTTAAAAGAACCAAAGAGTGTAGTCTGTCACATCAGGCTTTCACTGATTGACATCTGATTATATCTGATAACAGTCTTGGAGATGAGTTTTAATGAAGTGTCAGCATAAGAGTCATTAAAAAAATACATGAAAAGATACTGTATTAATGATCTTAAAATCACTTTTACATCTTAAATATACAAGATGCATATTTTGACGTGCTGTGCTGAAAACCCAACATGAAATACTAATACACAGACACCAGATAAAGTGAGATTATTTGTTTTGATCATGTAACATGATCACATTAAATGCTTTTAAAAGACATTTTAAAACATGATATTTTGTTTAACAAGTCATATTTCTAGGGTGTACTTTCATTAAGAAAATTGGATTTTAGCTTATATGTAGTGTTTTGTGTATATGTATATGTTTGTATGTAGACCTTTAGAAAATCATTTTTAATTGATACTTCATCACCTCGGTCAACACTGTTTTTGCCCACTGGTTTTTGTATTTTGTGTATCTTAGAACAATATTAGTGTCATTTCCTTGAAGCAGAGAAAATTAGGGGACTTTGTGGCTTAAGTTCTTTGAATGACCTTTCTGTGAATTGGGGAACAGTTTTTAACAGTGCCTCACATTATACAGTGATATTTAAAGGCTACCTTTACTTAACAAAGGCCATGAATGCTGAAATTGAATTGAATTGTTAAAGGCAAAAATTGTAATTCTGATTATAGTAGGTTAAGATAATGTGTTGCTGGATCAACATTTGATCTTTTATTTTCAAAAATCTGCCTAGTTTTGAAATTTAAAATCTTTTAAATAATGTTGAATGAGTAGAACTGTATAATAGATGTGGATTTATATTTCAGCAAAGGTTTGAGAGGTAGATGGTTTAGAAGTCAGGTGGGATTTTATCTTTGAAATTTGGAGGTGATGTATTTTAATATTTTTTGATTGGATTAGATTTACTTGAATACTACTGGTCTTGATAGAAATGCCAGTGACTGTGGAATGGAGATGA
Source organism: Neotragus moschatus (assembly GCA_006410615.1). NCBI lineage: Eukaryota > Metazoa > Chordata > Mammalia > Artiodactyla > Bovidae > Neotragus > Neotragus moschatus. The sequence continues at coordinate 1,194,499 of SJYA01001284.1, forward strand.
TCAGAGATGTTTGTGGGAGGAGGTCATTGTAGTGATCCTGACACGTCACTCAGCCTTCCTTTGTGCTGTCCTTGATAAACTTTAAAGTGAAGACATCTTTTTTGGATAATATGAACCTATGATCTTGTGTTTTTGTTAATTTACATAGCTGTCTGGAATTTCCCAAATCCTACCACAGGCTTATGTGATGCATTGTCCATGAGCTTCGGAAGCTCCAGCATAAGTTTTGGTTTATAAATCTTAGAAAGAATGATAATTGATGACTAAGCATGCCTAGCAACCCACTCCAGTGTTCTTGCCTGGAGAATCCCAGGGATGGAGGAGCCTGGTGGGCTGCCATCTGTGGGGTTGCATAGAGTTGGACACGACTGAAGTGACTTAGCAGCAGCAGGCATGCCTAGAGCAGCACCTTAATCTGAAGGAATGGGATAAGATGAGGGTAATTTGGTAATTTCCAATCATACTTGGAAAAATTAGACTAGGAGTAACGACTCGTACAGTATAGAGAAAAAGAAGGGTGATGTTAGGGGCTACATAGGAAATTCACTTGGCAAGATTAAGCATAGTTAGTAACATTATTTCTAATATTTTATTCTAAAATATTCTAGCAGAGACATAAGCACACTTTGAATGTTAGTCTATAAGCTTGTAGTTTTATATCTTTGTTCTTTAGCTTTATTTTTGAATGAGAAATTAAGGATGTATATCAATGTGTATTTAGTGCCAGTACTGTTTTGGTTAATTTAGGAATCCTGAAATGGCTTGACTTTCTATTGGGTTTTAAGGAGTATTTTGAAAGAAAAGCGAAAATTTAGGGATTTGATACAAAATTAGATATTCTTGGCTAGGTGGACATATTTTTTAAGATCTGAAATTTTAGAAGGCAGAAATTATCGAGATGATATTTAGACATCAGGAAGGATTAAAAACAAAGGATTGGAGGAGACATTGAGAATGCAGTTAGATGAAACCTTGAAATAAAGGTTAAAAATAAGGTGAGATGGATAAATCAAAATAAGAGTGGTGTAATAATTTGTTAGATGAGTAATCACTTCTTGGCCTTACTATGATTTTAACAAATAGAGGAAGCTGAGAAACAAATTATACTTAAGTTTCTTATGGGCACCACATTTATTTTTTTGTCTAACATATTTACAGTAAGATCTGGGACCTTTAACTATTATTGTATGGGACTTCACTATTAATGTTATATATAGAAAAAGAATTAAACTGAGAAGTTACACCAGAGTTTTCTTGTAATTCTTTTATTGTTACAAAGTTAAATGTTAGTATAAAAGTTAATATATTCCATTAGAGTGCTGATTAGTATATATGATATCCAAAGCAGTTAACATTTGGGAAGCCAGTGTGTAGTGAAAAACTATGTACCATAAATGTATATATTCTTAAAACTTTCTTATTTTGAAACTTTAAAAACTAATAGTGGAGAATATAGAATAGTATAGTAAACCCTCATGGGTCTGTCACTCAGACCTAACTATTATTATGTTCTGTTGTTCTTAAAGCTGTATAATATGAAATAATTTGTTTATTGAAATGAACTTGAATCACACTTTGTTTTACATTGCTCTGAAGAAGTTTTAAGTCAAATGTTAAGAACAGATTCAGTGTAGCCTTGAAACCATGGAAACCACACTTTCATTAATTTAAGACAAAATATTTAAGAGTGATTGATCTTCGTGTTGTTTCTTCTCAGCAAGCATTTGTACATCAGGAAGTTTCTTCTCATTTGTTGGTCAAGTCCTTTGTTTATTAATTGCAGCCTCTTCTACTTGGAATCTACCTGTCACTACTAAAGGGAACAAGTGCACAGCTGCAGCCCTTGTTCGCTGCTGCTGCTAAGTCATTTCAGTCATGTCTGACTCTTTGTGACCCCATAGATGGCAGCCCACCAGGCTCCCCCGTCCCTGGGATTCTCCAGGCAAGAACACTGGAGTGGGTTGCCGTTTCCTTCTCCAATGCATGAAAGTGAAAAGTGAAAGTGAAGTTGCTCAGTCGTGTCTGACTCTTAGTGACTCCATGGACTGCAGCCCACTAGGCTCCTCCATTCATGGGATTTTCCAGGCAAGAGTACTGGAGTGGGGTGCCATTGCCTTCTCCGGCCCTTGTTCGCAGGGCACAGGAAAACAACTGTCTTTTTATACACCTGCTAGAGGTGAAAGGGATTACTGTTTTGTACATCATTCTTTTAACTTGTTTTTGGGTAGATTTGGATGAACTGTTAAGAGCCATTTTGTAAGGTGACAGAGAAGAGAACCATTTATCTTCTGGAATGTTCCCTTCAGAGTTAGCTATTCAGTTACTTGGCTATAATAGAACATAAAGGAAGAGACATTCATTGGTAAGAGTTAATATACTGAAAACTTATGACATCATTCAAAGCAATTTAATGTTTTTTATTATCTTCAGAGAATGAGGAGAGTCCCTTAGTTTTATTATTTGACTGAAGTCTTGTTGTTTAGTCACTAAGTTGTGTCTGACTCTTTGTGACCACATGGACTGTAGCCCACCAGGCCCCTCTCTCCATGGGATTTCCTAGGCAAGAATTCTGGAGTAGGTTGCCATTTCCTTCTCCAGGGAGTCTTCACAACTGAGGGATCGAACTTGCATCTCCTGCTTTTCGCAGGTGAATTCTTTACGAGTGAGCCACTAGGAAAGCCCGTGGCTGAAGTCAGGTGGTATAAAAGAAGCTTATTTTCCAATGCTGGAGTCTATTCCCCCACACCAAATCCATTATTCATGTTGAAAATTATGCTGTAATGAGCAGAATAATATGTGTAACAAATAATGATTAATGTCATTTTGTATGTTGATAAGGAAGAAAACAACTATCTTTATATTTTAATGTAATTTAGAAACTAAGCAGTTCCTAATGTGAGAAAATCATGTTGCTCTACTTACTCTCTATTGGAGTAACTCCCCAGTAGCAAACAATGTTCTGATTTGGGAGAAGACCATGAGAAGGAAAGCTTTGTCAAATAATTGACTTCTNGACCCCATAGATGGCAGCCCACCAGGCTCCCCCGTCCCTGGGATTCTCCAGGCAAGAACACTGGAGTGGGTTGCCGTTTCCTTCTCCAATGCATGAAAGTGAAAAGTGAAAGTGAAGTTGCTCAGTCGTGTCTGACTCTTAGTGACTCCATGGACTGCAGCCCACTAGGCTCCTCCATTCATGGGATTTTCCAGGCAAGAGTACTGGAGTGGGGTGCCATTGCCTTCTCCGGCCCTTGTTCGCAGGGCACAGGAAAACAACTGTCTTTTTATACACCTGCTAGAGGTGAAAGGGATTACTGTTTTGTACATCATTCTTTTAACTTGTTTTTGGGTAGATTTGGATGAACTGTTAAGAGCCATTTTGTAAGGTGACAGAGAAGAGAACCATTTATCTTCTGGAATGTTCCCTTCAGAGTTAGCTATTCAGTTACTTGGCTATAATAGAACATAAAGGAAGAGACATTCATTGGTAAGAGTTAATATACTGAAAACTTATGACATCATTCAAAGCAATTTAATGTTTTTTATTATCTTCAGAGAATGAGGAGAGTCCCTTAGTTTTATTATTTGACTGAAGTCTTGTTGTTTAGTCACTAAGTTGTGTCTGACTCTTTGTGACCACATGGACTGTAGCCCACCAGGCCCCTCTCTCCATGGGATTTCCTAGGCAAGAATTCTGGAGTAGGTTGCCATTTCCTTCTCCAGGGAGTCTTCACAACTGAGGGATCGAACTTGCATCTCCTGCTTTTCGCAGGTGAATTCTTTACGAGTGAGCCACTAGGAAAGCCCGTGGCTGAAGTCAGGTGGTATAAAAGAAGCTTATTTTCCAATGCTGGAGTCTATTCCCCCACACCAAATCCATTATTCATGTTGAAAATTATGCTGTAATGAGCAGAATAATATGTGTAACAAATAATGATTAATGTCATTTTGTATGTTGATAAGGAAGAAAACAACTATCTTTATATTTTAACGTAATTTAGAAACTAAGCAGTTCCTAATGTGAGAAAATCATGTTGCTCTACTTACTCTCTATTGGAGTAACTCCCCAGTAGCAAACAATGTTCTGATTTGGGAGAAGACCATGAGAAGGAAAGCTTTGTCAAATAATTGACTTCTGTTTTAGAACCTGAACCTGTCTGCATAACAGCTAAGCTTTTGAGTCTGAAGCTGGAGCTTCAGATCGTCTAGGAAGAATGTCTTCCTTTCTCAGGCACCCAGTTTCAGCCTTTCTCCCTGTTTCTACTTAACTACTCTATATTCTTCTGCCTCTTCACTATGTCTGGTCAACACAGCTGACCAAAAGGGGTAGCCAGGATGCTAGAGTAGAGATTAAAGAGGTGAAAAGGTCTGTTGCTAGATTTACACATGCTTCCAGGTGGCACAAATAGTTTCCAGCAGAGACGTAATTAGGATGTTTTATTTTAGAAACAAAATTTTTAAGTTGGAACAGACTGGAGGTTATCTCGTTCAACCCTCCATCCCCCATTTATGTGAAAGAAAATGGAGGTTAAGTGACTTGGAAGTCCAACATTTATCAGAGCTGGGGCTCTTGAGCTTCAGACTCTTCCCTCCTTGACCAGTGTTCTCATGCTGTATATTTCTTATGCTGTATACTTAACTTTCGTTAAAGGCTGGCAACTCAAATGTTCTGCCTTAAATATTCACAGAACTTGCTTATTTTATCTACAAGTCTGAGCTCCATATTTTTCCTAGAAAAAGTAAAGTTTTATAATTCTGTATTAAAAATTTGAATATATATCTTAATGTAATCATGTTATTGTTGTTTAGTTGCTAAGTTGTATCTTTTGTGACCCCATGGACTGGAGCCCGCCAGGCTTCTCTCTGTCCATGGAATTTCCCAGGCAAGAATACTGGGATGGGTTGCCATTCCCTTCTCCAGGGGATCTTCCCTACCCAGAGATCAAACCTGCATTGCAGGTGGATTCTTTACCACTGAGCCACCAGAGAAGCCCAGTTTTTATCACTGTCAACTATAATTTTTGGTATACAGGTCATTATTTAATTGTTTTATTTAAAAATGACATAGAAATGCAATTTAAAATGTTTTCCAGGCTCTTAAATAGGCTGTATTCTAAGGGGAAGTACCATATTTGTTTTTTTTTTTTTTTTAAGAAAAATAGCAGATTTGTAATCTCTATCATTTGTACTTCCCCTTTCTGGGTGTTAGTGACGTATGTCATAATAACTATATTAGTGTACATTATCTTCATACTTGGCATATACCTCTTTACTTGATGAAGTAAGGGTGATTCTAATCATTCTAAAGATTGTTATAAAAATTTAATGAATTATTAATTATAGAAATTGAAATATTTGTTCCTCTAGGTATCTCCCTTGAGCAAAAGTAAAATTACTGGCAGCTGATACTGGCTATACAAGTTGAGACTTGCCTAGCTGGGATTTAAAGGTGCTGCAGCACTCTTAAGTCAAAGAAGCAACAAATGAGAATGTGAAGAGACTGCCCTGTATTCCATAGCAACTAGAAGCAGTGTATGCAGTCATGCTGTTATATGACTTCTGATTTTCTTAATCTGAGTTTTTGGAAGGATCTATTGTTTATTGATTAATCGTTTGAGACTGTGGCAGGAATAAGTAGTTACCAAGATTTTGTCTTATTTTTCTGTGTTTGTGTATGTGTATTAGATTTGGAAGTAAACCTATGAGGTTAGGCTTGAATTTAGTTTTGGTATCCTGTTTTGTGATAAAGATGAACAGTTTGAGCACTAACCCTGTTGATTATTTGAAAAAATCCACTTAAGAGAGACTGAGAAATTGACAAAACCCCTGAACTTTCTAGCAGTAACCTGGTACTCTTACCAGATTTATTTGTGGCACTAAATTTTAAAGGATGCATTTATATAAAACAAGAGTAGGTTTCCTATGGGGGAAAAGCATTTGTCATTTGCTCTTAACAAGGTAAATCTCTATGGACAAACGTTTCTTATAAAACTGTTCCCCTTGGATTTCTTTTCTCCTTCAATAAAAAAGGAGCTATGATAAACAAAGGTATGATGAAATATTAGTTAGCTCTTGCATTTTTGCCTAGAAGTTACTCATTCTTAATCTTTATGGTTTTATTTTTTTAATTTAATGAGCATTAAGAATCAGGATGCAGTGCACTAAATCGACTTAGTGTTAACTGAAGAAAAGGGGTTTTGTTTTTGAGTGAGTGTGGGGGGTGTCTTAATCATTTACTTTTAGACTTAACTATAGTCCTAATTTGCCAGCATATTCCTACTGGCCCATAAAATGGATCAGAAAATGCAAATTATTCAGATTAAAAAATGCTAATTACTTGAAAGTCTAAATTGAGGTTTCAGTATAGAGTTACCAGTTACTAAATATTAGACTGCTGGATTTGTTGGATATAAAGGGGAAGAATCTGAAACATGGTGTGTGGTCTTAATAGCTTATGAATTTATAATCTGGCTAATTTTTTTTTAATTAAAACTGTTTCTAAATATGAATTAATAGAATCATCTAAATAGAAGGTACTTTGGATGTTCTCATATAGCCCAGAGTGTTTTGTCGGTGTTGGCGTCTTTCATTGCCTATTTGTCAGAATTCTTTAAGAACTGTTTATTGAGTGCCACAGATCTGCCATAGATTGTGTTTTTAGGAAACTCACAGTTTAGTTTAAATTTTCACACTTACATTTCATCATTCTAGTCTGTAAACTGCTGTTTTCTGGCCAGCCTGGTTTATGATTGTAACAAATTAAGAGCATGAACTTCAGAATGGACAACCCTGGGTTTGAATTCCAGCTCTGCCTGCTGCTGATTAGTAGTTTAACCTTAGGCAGTTTTGAAACTGTTGTTTCAAAAAATTACAATAGATGTCTTAGGCAAATGGCACTGTGTCTGACATCTAAGTGCTTAGTAAGTGGCAGTTGCTGTTACTACTCTGTACAGTCTGTACCTGAATTCTGACTTGTCCTTCTTTTACTGTTACTTGGTTCTCATCATTTATTCTATGTAAACTGTGTTCCTCAATCTCCCCAAATTCATCTCTCCTAAACTTACAGTGGTCTCTAACTTGATGAGTTTACTTTTAATGAATTTCTTATTAACACAGCTATTGATAGGGAATTGTGATTTAGATTTATGTCTATAAATATTTGATCTTGCCAAATTGTTCCTAAGATTCCAGAGGGTAAATGACTACATAATAGATTTTTGATCTCAGCACAAAACCCAGTATCTTTTCCTAATAGAAGCAATCAATGAATAATTATTAAATCTCAGATTATCTTTAATCAATTATAAAAATCACTTTTAACCTTTGAATAAGTCAAGAAACACCTGGAGTAACAGGAAAATTTGGCCTTGGTGTACAGAATGAAGCAAGGCAAAGGCTAATAGAGTTTGCCAAGAAAATGTACTAGTCATAACAAATACCCTCTTCAAACAATACAAGAGAAGACTCTACATATAACCAGAAGGATATCACCAGATGGTCAATACCAAAACCAGATTGATTATATTCTTTGCAGCCAAAGATGGAGAAGCTCTATACAGTCAGCAAAAATAAGACCGGGAGCTGGCTGTGGCTCAGATCATGAACTCCTTATTGCCAAACTCAGACTTAAATTGAAGAAAGTAAGGAAACCACTGGACCATTCAGGTATGACCCAAATAAAATCCCTTACAATAGAAGTGAGAAATACATTCAAGGGAATAGATCTGGTAGACAAGAGTGCCTGAAGAACTGTGGATGGAGGTTCCTGACATTGTATAGGAGGCAGGGATCGAGACCATCCCCAAGAAAAAGAAATGCAAAAAAGCAAAATGGCTGTCTGAGGAGGCCTTACTAATAGCTGTGAAAAGACAAGTGAAAAAGCAAAGGAGAAAAGGAAAGATATACGCATTTGAATGGAGAGTTCCAAAGAATAGATAGCAACCAGAGAAAAGAAAGCCTTCCTCGGTGATCAGTGCAAAGAAATAGAGGAAAACAATAGAATGGGAAAGACTAGAGATGTCTTCAAGAAGGAGATACCAAGGGAACATTTCATGCTAAGATGGGCTCAATAAAGAACAAAAATGGTATGGATGTAACAGAAGCAGAAGATGCTAAGAAGAGGTACCAAGAATACAAGAAGAACTGTACAATTAAGATCTTCATGACCCAGATAATCACGATGGTGTGATCACTCACCTAGAGCCAGACATCCTGAAATGTGAAGTCACATGGCCCTTAGGAAGCATCTCTATGAACAAAGCTAGTGGAGGTGATAGAATTCCAGTTGAGCTCCTTCAAATCCTGGAAGATGATGCTGTGAAAGTGCTGCACTCAATATGCCAGCAAATTTGGAAAACTCAGCAGTGGCCATAGGACTGGAAAAGGTCCTTTTTCATTCCAATCCCAAAGAGGGGCATTGCCAAAGAGCGCTCAAACTGCGACACAATTGCACTCATCTCACATGCTAGTAAATTCCTAAAATTCTCCAAGCCAGGCTTCAACAATATGTGAACTGTGAACTTCCAGATGTTCAAGGTGGATTTAGAAAAGGCAGAGGAACCAGAGATCCAATTGCCAACATCCATTGGATCATAGAAAAAGCAAGAGAGTTCCAGAAAAACATCTACTTCTGCTTTATTGACTATGCGAAAACCTTTGACTGTGTGGATACCAACNACTGTGAACTTCCAGATGTTCAAGGTGGATTTAGAAAAGGCAGAGGAACCAGAGATCCAATTGCCAACATCCATTGGATCATAGAAAAAGCAAGAGAGTTCCAGAAAAACATCTACTTCTGCTTTATTGACTGTGCGAAAACCTTTGACTGTGTGGATCCCAACAAACTATGGAAATTTCTTCGAGAGATGGGAATACCAGACCACCTGACTGGTCTTGAGAAATCTGTATGCAGATCAGGAAGCAATAGTTAGAACTGGACATGGAACAACAGGCTGGTTCCAAATAGGAAAAGGAGTACGTCAAGGCTGTATATTGTCACCCTGCTTTTTGAACTTCTGTGCAGAGTAAATCATGAGAAACGCTGGGCTGGAAGAAGCACAAGCTGGAATCAAGATTGCTGGGAGAATTACCAATAATCTCAGATATGCAAATGACACCACCCTTATGGCAGAAAGCGAAGAACTAAACAGCCTCTTGATGAAAGTGAAGGAGGAGAATGAAAAAGTTGGCCTACAGCTCAACCTTCAGAAAACGAAGATCATGGCATCTGGTCCTGTCACTTCATGGCAAATAGATGGGGAAACAGTATCAGACTTTATTTTTTAGGGCTCCAAAATGACTGCAGATGGTGACTGCAGCCGTGAAATTAAAAGATGCTTGCTCCTTGGAAGGAAAGTTATGACGAACCTAAACAGCATATTAGAAAGCAGAGACGTTACTTGGCCCACAAAGGTCCATCTAGTCAAGGCTATGGTTTTTCCAGTAGTCATGTATGGATGTAAGAGTAAGCTGAGCGCCAAAGAATTGATGCTTTGAACTGTGGTGTTGGAGAAGACTCTTGAGAGGCCTCTGGACTGCAAGGAGATCCAACCAGTCCATCCTAAAGGATATCAATCCTGGGTGTTCATTGGAAGGACTGATGTTGAAGCTGAAAGTCCAATATTTTGGCCACCTGATGGGAACAACTGACTCATTGGGAAAGACCCTGATGGGAAAGATTGAAGGTGGGAGGAGAAGGGGCCGACAGAGGATGAGATGGTTGGCTGGCATCAGCGACTCACTTGACATGGGTTTGGGTAGACTCCGGCAGTTGGTGATGGACAGGGAGGCCTGGTGTGCTGCAGTCCACAGAGTTGCAAGAATTGGACACGACTGAGCAACAGAACTGAACTAAGTTTGTCTAGCCCTGATTTTATAGTGACCATTTGAGCAATGCAGTTATAGTATTCCAAATGGATTTTTTAAAGTTCCTGTTTTTTTAAAATTGATTTTGTGGAATGAAATGATTTCATAAGTTTTTGTTATTTCTTCAAGTTAGCATCATCAGGGAGTAGATTTGAGCTGACCTAATCAAGGTCTCTTTTCCTGTTATGTTTTCACGTGACATTTTGTTACCTAACTCGGTATCTATATATGCCTTGCATGTGTGTGTGTGTGTTTGTGTATGTGTCTCTGTGTATAAAATTTCAATTTTGCCTGGAATTTCCTGTCTAACAAGAGTAGTTTCTTAGTTTCAGAATTTGGAGAGTGCCTTGTAGAATCCAGTACCTTCTTCCCATTTTCTCCTTGTTGCAGACTGTGGAAATTTCTCATGCTGCTTACTGTGGGAGAGACCTGGGGGACAGTTTTTTTTGGGGTGGCTACTTTGAAAACCCTCAGACTCTTCAGTTTCTCCTTTTGCTGCCTATCTTCACTGTTCTGCTGAGATGTCCACAAAGGGCAAAATTAGGGCTTGAGTTCCAAGGTTTTACCAATGCACTTGGTGTCAGAGTGGATTATTACAGTAGTCAGATCTGTGGTTGCACTTGTGATGTTCCACTACAGTTGCACTATGAGATGTTACAATTGGCTTTGATGTCTACTATGGAGACTTTACCCTGAAGAATGTTTTTATTTTTAAGGAAACTCATCCATAAATACATCCAGCTCTTTTTTTAACCAATATATTTTCATTCTGTATCATCTCTTGAGATTTTGTTTGGTAAATTTGCTACCAGTTATAAAGTCATCTTGACCTCTCTTCAGACTTAGGGGGTTCCCTTCAATTTCTGCAATCAGTTTAGGTGTACAAGTTTGTTTTTACTGTTTATATCTTCAGTTATTTATTGAGTAAATATTGGCACCTACTTTATGGGCCAAGCAAAGGAATGCTGTGGAGCATACAACAGTGAACAAAATTGATCAGGTCTATGCTCTCAAAGAGTTTACAGTTGAACAATTGGCAATGAGAGAGAGAAAATAAATGAATATTATAATAAATGGTTATAAATGTTATAGGGAAAAGTAGAGTAGAAAGGATAGGTGATGAGAGTGAAGGAAATTTTAAATAGGGAAATTAGGAAAAACTTAAAAGAAGGTGACAAAGTGTTACAGAGGTAAGTTTTTATTTCTTCAAATGTGGCTTCATGTATTTATATTGATGCCTTGATTGATGCTAGCCTTCCTTCTGTAAAGGAAGAGCTACAGAACTTTATTTTCATCTGTAAATACAGAGCCTTATCTGTTTACATCTGTCCTTCATAGTACTTTTCTTTCTTCTTTTCTGTTTGCTCCTTTTATCCATTTTATATGCTTTTCTCTGAATATACAACCTTTTCATTTATATATTCTTTTGAAGTTGTATTGACTAAAACTGTTGACTGAAAACTGGTTTCTATAAGAGATTGGGAAGATTAAAAATCTCTTTTAAAACTTTTATTTTTTTTTGGAGGAGAGAGGAGATTTTCATTTCTTTAAGTTCACCCTACCTGCTTACAAGTTAGAGGTTCTTCTGAAACACGTGTAACCGTCACTAAAGTATATATTTTAAAAAATGGAAAGAATTGATGCATGAAGTAAACAGAAATTACTCTAGCCAAACTGCTTATTTGTTGATTATGCTATCAGTTTACTTATATGGCTAATTTAAACAGAACCAAGAATATTTGCATATAATGGTTTCTGTGGTCAGTGTTTTAGATATGAAACTGAAAAGTCCTTGTTTATATAGGCTAGATATCTGTCCTTATCCAGTCATGCTAATTGTGACTTCTCATAGGTTTATAAATTGAATTTATTTGTAAAACTTTGTATATGCAAAAAGAGATAAATGAGATTATTTAGACAAAAGTTACTAATGGGGGAAATTGTCTTGAATTCTGTTATTTTGACAAATAGGTTGTCATACTGATATTTTTTCAATAAAATTTTTCAGTGTACTAATGTCAAAATTGTATTTCTATCTCAAATTCGGTGTCAGATATTCAACACTATGTGCCTGTCATCCATTACGAAATGTACATATGGTTTGACAGTATTTGAGGGTATTGTACTGTATTGGAATACTTAAAGATGGTACAAAATATATAAAAGTATAGTTCTTAATGTATTTAAGTTAAGGAAGTGGAAACTACTGTGGAATTTTAATCATATTAACTACATTTCTCTGTTTGAATTTATGTGACTTTGTATGTAATATTTATTTCTAATCCTGGTTTCCTCCTTGAAGGTTGGTTAAATGGTTATACTAGAAGATATGCCCAGGCATTGTGTCTGAAGTGAGTCATATATTCCCACATTTTAGCAGCATGTAGTTCAAAGTTTATTGAACTTGAGTACTTGCTATTTTTGCCATTAAACATATAAATAAATAAAGTCAAATTTAGTATCACCGCTTGTTTGTACCATCACCATGTTTATGAAAAAATATGTAAGCTGTATAAACAATTTTGGAAAGCAAGTCTGCCCTCATATTCTCCCCTACCTAGCTTTTCATTAGGGAAAAATGTTAAGATACACAAAGATAGAAAATATGATGAAATAATGAAATGAATTCCTATGTATCCATCTCTCTGCTTTAATTAGTAAGTTGTGGTTGGTTAATCTTACTTCAGCCATTCCTCCTCACTGCCCACCGACTCCATTACTGTTGGCCTCACTTTTTACCTATGAAAAGGGATCTAACACAGCTGAGTCAGGCTTAGTGCTCACACTGCCAGTCCTTTACCCTGCTTTGCCATGTTGCGTCATCTCCCCAACCCCTGGAAATAGAGGGATGAATGGGAAAAAAAATCACAAAAAGAATAAAGGTTAGTTTCCAGGCAAGTATCATTTAAGATTTTGAATTGTGAACTTTCATATTTCTTGTCTCTGATTTTGAGTTGGAATTAAATATTATCTTGCAAATTAAGTGTAGACTCCACAAAGTCAGTTTGTTAGTGCTCTGCGCAAAAGTAACATTTTTCTTTTTACAAAGATGGTATTTTTATTTTTTCTAAAGATTTTCTATGTATTTGCTTTCACACAAAAAATTGTGAAATATGTATCTTTGAGATTTTTGGCATTTATAATGTGGTACAACTGAAATTGGCCCTCAGATTTATAGAATGTACTTCAAGATGCTTTTTCAGTATCCTGTTATGCATTTCAAAAATCAGTTGATCCAGTTCCTTTTTGCCCATAAATTCAATATTTTTTTCAAGTTTTTAAATGATAAAAGTGATTAGTAGTAGCTAAAAAGTAAAAGTGATTTTTGAGTTTTTAAAACTAGTTTTTAACTGATAAGCACTCTTCCAGTCAGATGTTGTATCACGATCATTTAATAAATCTTAATATTAAAAACTCTTCCTTTGTCCATCAATATCCTTTTGACCTTGGCTAAATAAATTACAGGAAAGTTTTGAAAAAACATATTTTGGGAAGTATTCTGTCAGTAGATAGGAGCTGATAGAAGCAAGAAGGGCCATGTATTTGGGGCTCTCATAGTGATTTTTTTTCTTTTTATAATTAATAAGATGATTACTAAAAAGAATTCTAACGTGTAAGTCATTGGCTACCAACCCTAGTTTTGTGATTTATTAAAAAGCCTATAATTCTTGACAAATGCTTATGAAATTTTAAAAAATTCAGAATTCAGTTTTATTCAGCAACTTTTGTTGAGGATCTTTGATTTTGGGGGGAAAGGGGTTGGTATGTAGAAATGAAGTGTGACAGGGTGTTGCAAAGCCAAGCAAACTTGAATGTGCAAAAGACAGGCCAAATTCCATAGATAAATATGTGATTCTCTGTAGCTGCGTACTCCTGGTTCTTATAATGAAGCCACACTTTATGATTTCTTGTGGCTTCATAACTTGAAAGAACACCTTAATGGACACCAGAAAGCTCTTTTTCAACAACACTTCTACTATAAAATATCCATTCTCATTTAACAATTTATTATTATTTATTTTACTCCATTGCCTTTTAGATAACACTGCCTGTGAAAAGTGAAAAATTAAAGTGTTAGTCCCTCAGTTGTGTCAGACTCTTTCTGACTCTATGGTCTATAGCCTACCAGGCTCCTCTCTTCATGGAATTCTCTAGGCAAGAATACTGGAGTGGGTGGCCATGCCCTTCTCCAGGGGATCTTCCTGACCCCAGGGATCAAACCCCGGTCTCCTGCATTGCAGGCAGATTCTTTACTGTCTGAGCCACCAGGGAAGCCCAGGTAACTTTTTGATTCTTCAGAGCAGATTCTCCTAGAGTTATGTAATACATACTAGTAATTAACCAACTATTAAATAATTGCTTTAAAATAAATGTATTTGCCTGACACAGGCCCTGTGAATGGTATGCTCATAAGTAGAATCTGACTTTAATGACTTTATTGGGTACTGTGTGTCTGTGTGTGTGTATATTCTAATGTTTTGTTGAAAAAAATCAATTTTCATTACTTGAGAAAGGTTTTCATATATTATTAATAGGTTCTTAGTTTTAGAATTAAGTTTTTCTAATCCTAAATGAGAATTGGAAAGTTTTCAAAGTTCTAAACTGTAAAATTAAGTTGAATGTTCAACTTAAAGACCTGCTTTTTTTTTTTTTGGATTACAGTTGTTAATGATGATCACTGTCTCTTAACCTTTTTTTTTTTCTGTGTTGTCGCTTGACTTAAGAAGTAAGAACAGTCAAGGAAAATACAATTATTGAATGTAAAATTTTTCATCTTTGTGTTTTTTTCCTTTTTTTTTCAGTTATAAAATGAATCCTCATGTTTCTGCAAATTTTCTTTCAGTTCTTTTTCTGCATTCTTGTCTCTCTTTCTTATCCTTTCTGTCCCATTTTCCCCTTTTGCTTGGTTCTACTCTGCTTGGCTTTCCTTACAGGCTTTTTCGGCTCTGAACCTTCTCAGCCAACCCATCCTGCCTCAACCTTGGTTTGTTGCTCAAATGCTGCCTTTGTACCTCTCAGCCTGCTTCAGCTCTTCTGTTATTGAATTCTTTGTTTTTGGAATAATTGTTCTGCATTCCTGTTTATTGTTTCTTGGTACGTTTGGAGAAATAGCTAATTTCCTTTATTGAGAAGAAGAAATAAAAAACAACAGTTGAAGGACAGGTGCTGTTGGCTCTTTAAAAAAGAATAAGATGATGCACTTGACAGATTATTTTAAACAATGCTCCCAGTTTGGAGTAGATAGAAGGGCTAAATGTTGCTGTGAATGTAAAAAATGAATGTTGTTGTTTTTATTTTTTTAATTTTATTTTTAACTTTCAGAAGTTACAAGCAATATTAGTATAGCCAAAATATACTTGGAAAGTTGGATTAGATGATTATTGTAAAATCATGTATTTTTTTTTTATTTCTCTGATGGTCTTTGGTATTTTATAGTAGGCCAGCATCTATTTATGTCTTTAAATACTTTATGAAAAAATGCCTATCATACATAACTAAATAAACCTCAATACAGTTTCTTCTTTTAAAGAAGGTAGAAGTCCCTACTCACGTTTCAAATTCTGTTTCACATAATTTGTTTAGCAGTATTTTATTGATAGACTACTATTTTTTCTCTTTTGTTTGCATTTGCATTGAAGTAGTACTAGTTGTAATTAATTTATGTCAAATAGATTTTGGAGTTAATATAAAATTATTACCAAAAGGGGTGACAAGAAAAACAAAAATCTGGTTTTATAATAAAATGAAACTTAGAATTTCTTTAGTTTTTTGATGATTGTGTGTGTGTGTGTGTGTGTGTGTGTGGTGGGGGACTGCTTTTACTTCATGACTTCTGGGTTCCTAGGTTTAATTTACTTTTATAATATTGGATTCTACCTAATGCCATTTTTTTAAATCAAAGTTGAAGATGCTTAATACTGCCTTTTCTTTTTCCTTGAAACTTTCTTAGTTCATCTGTATCCATTATAACCTTTTAGGAGACTGCATGGAAATAAAAACTTGGGGATGCTAGGTGGTATAATTGAAATGTAGATCATAATCTGTTCTTTATTTGTTTTACCAAATTAGTTAGGGATTCTAAGGATACATTTTGAATATTTGTGTATGTTTAGCATTTTGTCCCTTTGTTAGAAATCTCTCAGTGTGACTTATTTTTAATAGGATATGTCTTGAATTGTGGTCCAATCACTCTTGAAAAGTACTAAGCCCCTTAAACACACTGGTCAGATCCATAGAGGGAAGCCTACAGGTTTATTAGCACTCCTTAGCCTGAAAGCACAGCATACCCTTCTAGGTTGCACAGCAACAGACTCCTAGCAACCATAATAGATTGAATTTCTAAGAGTGACCATGCCGGATGTAATAATAAAGGAAGAGGTACAAACAGTTGTCATGGTTTTCTTTTCACAGTAGGCTAGTTTGATTTAGGGAAGCTTAGCCTTTAAAAAATGGGTAAACTTCTTATAAAACTACTACTATTTGTACCTACGACTTCTGGTATTAAAATAGCAATAATAATACCAAATTTAAAGAGCCACTGATTTACAAAATGTATGCTCAAAATAGAAAAGTAAAAGGAATATCATGTAAAGGAGTTTTCAGGGAGGTGTTTTTAAAAAAGACATATAAAACCAAACTGTATCCAGACAGTCATATTGAATGCTTGTTAAAAATAAAAATTGCGGTATTTGTGCTCTCTTTTGGGGATCCTCTGTTTTAATTTTTCAGCAACTCTTTGTAGTTTTATGTATGCAGTTTAAGTGATGAGCATATAAAATTGATGCTTATGATAAACTTAAGAATTATCAAAGAAACCACACTATTTGAACTATATATAAACAGTGTTGTTTGAAATTATGAGCCAACAACCAATGGAGCAGAGACTCTATTGAGGAAAAAAGAATGTACAATATTCCACAGTGAGAGTAAAAGTGTCTGTGATATTCCTAAAGGTATAATACTGTGCTACAACTTTGTTAACATTTCTCCTCGGTATTTTTTAGTCTGTATTTGCTTACCTAGCCATGAAAAAGAGATTAATTCAGATTCATTCACAACCTGAAACAGGATGCCTCCATCAAAAGAAGTAGATTCTCATATAGCTACTGAAGTTGAACTGGAGCCCTATAGCCTTTGACAGCAATAAGCTGTAAATATACACACATACTAATACCCTTGATTTGTTCATCTTTTGTGTCAGCATTTGGAAGAGATTGTTAAAGTGGCAGTTTTAGTACATACTGGCAATTACAGTAAAGAGCAGAAATTAGGTATTTGTGACCTATTATATTTCATTAAAAGACTTCCTTATTAAAATGGCACTGCTTTTTCTGATTACATGACAGCTGCCCTAAACAGATTAGAAAATACACAGCTTTAGCTAAAAAGATAAAATCAACCTCTTAAGCTCATGGCATAGTATGAGTAAATGGTAAATAGTATAAATGATTTTTTAACAATAAATTTTCTTTAGGTAGAAATTTATATCAGTGATTAAGTGCCATGCTTTTTGTGTGTGTGTGTGTTTGTGTGTGTGCATTTCTATAATAATAGCTTATCCACAGTGGCATTTTCCCACTGAGGTATTTTAATACACCCACCTAATGTTCTACTAGCTTCCTTGTAGAGAATGATGTTAAGAGGTGTCATAGACCCAGGGATCAGCATGGCATCATCAAAGAAACTTTTTCTGCTCCTTGGTGAATTAGAGTCCTAATTCAAATTCAGTGTAAATACTACCTTTGCCAAGCAGAACTAGATTCTTCGGAAGTTTTACCACTAGAGTATCTGAAATATTAGTAATCCACTAGAGCCACAGTGAGTTTAATACTTGAATTTAGGCATTACTTGTACGACATTGAATTGTCTGCTTTCCTAGGGAATAAATTTATTATATAGCTCTTTTTTACAGTCAGTGATATTTCTGAAGTGTTACTTTATTTTGTAAAGTGACTGAATATCACTGTATAGAAGTCTCGCCTATATTCTGAATTGTAGTTCAGCTGTTGGGTAGGCTGACCTGCCACACATTCTAATAGTTAACAACTTGGTCCTCTTCCACATCGTGAGGCATGGGTGTGAAATGTAGTTCAACCTATGAGTATGAAATCACAGCTCATTCTTGAAGACACAAAAATGATTAGTATGAAGCAGACTTCTGGAATGATTAACTTCTTCAACTAATCTTGAATATAGATTTTTGTTGGGATTGTCCCAATGTTAATAGAAGTCTATTGGGGTACTTGCATGGAACTGTAAAGTTTCCACAGAGACCCAAAGTATGCTATGTGAGACACTCATGTGCATTTCACTTACACAAATATCCGTGGCTACTTATGTCTTTAGCTGAAGAAAATAAAAATATCTGATGCATGTTGCATGAGCTTTGTCAACTTGCAAAATTGTTAGAGGAAGATGTGAGTCCTAGCCTTTTGAAAATTAAAATAGACCTGAGTTCAGTTCCTGGCTTATCATTTGATGATTAATTATTTTTAAATTCTTCAACTATTTTAAGCCCAGATTTTTAATGTAAACATGAAGATATTGCATATATAGGTTCCATTATAAAGTAAAAATAAGGTGAATGATGTGTCTATAGAGAACTTAGCATGAAAGTCTATATTGGCACTCAGACTGGTAGCTAGTATGGTCATTATCCTTCTAGCTTACTCCTTGTGGGATGTGAAGAGGGTTTTGCTGGAGAGGGTTGCAGCTGAAATAGAAACATGAAATCGGAAAATAATGGTTTTCCAAGAGGAATATGTATGTATATTTTATTAAGTCATTTTCAGTATTAGGAATTTGTTAGAATAAATAGTTTATAGCAATCCCTCTTGTTCACAGATTCAAATATTGGGACAGCATCTTTAAAGATTATAGAGCAATAATTGATAAAAATATACACTGGTCAGATGAAATACTAATTACTCTAACATAGGGTAGAATTTAAAGGATAAAGCAAGTGTATTTTAGTAAGTATGTATGGTGATCCTTATGTTATTTAAACATTTGACTTCTCTCCATTTTTTTCTTCCATGTAAAAAGTAGGACAGAAGTGAGTAAACTGCCCAGCCTTGTGTTAGCACCTAATACTAATGATAAAGGAAAACTGAAAATGAGTTATCAGTAGCATCTGCTAAGAAACAAAGCAACAGTAGAGTCCCATAAAAATCTGACTACCTGTGGTGCTTTTTGGCCTACCCTTGAAAAAATGTTCAATATACTTATGCTTGATTTACAAAATACAGTTTAAATTTTAATATATACTGTTGTTGCTAAAGGGCTCATAAAGGCATTTAATGAAAAGATAATATTTGCAAAAGAATAGAAGTGTTTTGAAATGTAGCATTTTGAAGTAGCTAGTGGGACTAAACTGGTTTAGGCAGTAACTCTCCTATTTCAGTTCTTTGAAGAAGGTAATTCTAGCTGAAGCTTAAGTAAAGGAGGAGGTAAGGAACATACTTAACTTTGCCTTGATATTGTCAAAGGGAAAAAAATACCAGGCTATAGTGATACTTAGAGCCAAGGGAAAATAGCACTTACTGTTAAGAATATACAGTTTTTTAGATAAAACTACTGGCTATTGCTTGTAGTTCTATAAATTTTAGATTGAGTATGACTTATGTATGGGCTTCCCAGGTGGCTCATTGGTAGAGGATACACCTGCAAGTACAAGATATCAGGCTTCGACCCCTGGGTCAGGAAGATCTCCTGGAGAAGGAAATGGCTGCCTATTCCAGTATTCTTGCCTGGGAAATCCCACAGATGGAGGAGCCTGGTGGGCTATAGTCCATGGATTTGCCAAAGAGTCAGACAGGACTTAGCAACTAAACAACAACAATGACTTCTGTGCTCATACTGTTAAACTGTTTAACAGTAACAGTATCATTTTGAAGTAAATATTGCTAAAAACATTAATTTGAGAAATATAAAATTTAACCAAAATATAATTCTGTTCTCAAACTATTTTTTTATATCAGTGAATATGTAGCTCTGATTTGTCATTTTGTACATATGGTGCCATTGATCACTTGTGGAAACAGAGGATAATTGTACCTTTTATGCTTAACTGAAGATTATGGCCAACTCAGTGAAGATTCATTTGTGAGCTTCATAAATATTCTCTGTGTAAATTTTTTTCTCCTGAAAATGAAGTTTCTACTTTATAGTTACATCTTCCTTGATATTCTTTGTACTTTGAGTTGTTGAATTGGGAAGTATATTTGCATATATATGTGTATGTATATATATGTAAATATACACAGGAAATAGCATAAACTTTCTTCTCAGTACAGACTAAAGTTAGAATTTTTCTTATTTAAATAATTGCTAAGTGAGAAAAACTTCAACTACTAAACTAGTCCAAACTCTTACTATTGGTAAGGTCTTTTCACACCACAGTCTTCTATATAAAATGTATGCTGCATGTGAATGCTGCTCAAACTATGAATGGAGGGCCCCGGGGCGTGGGTAGGGGGTGGTCACCAGTCCCAGGAGGTCATTCCTTTTCAACTAAATATCTATGTGAGGCTGCATTTATTTTATATATTTCAATCAAAACAGCAAGTTGTGTGTAAAAGTAAACCTGAAAAGCCAGTTGCTTTCTATTAATATGTTAAAGAAGTTTATGAAACTAAAATAATGCCTACAGACCTGTCTCCTGAGAAGCTTGTAGGCAGGGCAAGAAGTAACAGAACTGGGCATGNCATTTATTTTATATATTTCAATCAAAACAGCAAGTTGTGTGTAAAAGTAAACCTGAAAAGCCAGTTGCTTTCTATTAATATGTTAAAGAAGTTTATGAAACTAAAATAATGCCTACAGACCTGTCTCCTGAGAAGCTTGTAGGCAGGGCAAGAAGTAACAGAACTGGGCATGGAACAATGGACTGGTTCAAAATTGGGAAAGAAGTATGTCAAGGCTGATTACTGTCACCCTGCTTATTTAACTTATACGCAGAGAACAGCATGTGAAATGGCAGGCTGCATGACTTGCAAGCTGGAATCAAGATTGCCAGGAGAAATATCAAAAATCTCAGATAGGCAGATGATACCACTTCACTGGCAGAAAGCAAAGAGGAACTAAAGAGCCTCTGTTTTTGGTAAACACTAATTTTTTTAAAAAGCTTATTTTTTTTAGTTGAAGGATAATTGCTTTACAGAATTTTGTTGGCTTTTGCCAAACATCAACATGAATCAGTCATAGGAATACATATGTCCCCTCCCTCTTGAGCTTCCCTCCCGTCTCTCTCCCATCCCACCCCTCTAAGTTGTTGTACAGAGCCCCTGTGTGAGTTCTGAGTCATACAGCAAATTCCCATTGGCTATCTATTTTACATATGGTACTGTAACTCTCCAGGTTGCTTTCTCCACACATCACCCTCTCTTTCCTCCCATCCCCCCACCATGTCCATAAGTCTGTTTTCTATGTCTGTGTCTCCATTGCTACCCTGTGAGTAACTTTATCAGTACCATCTTTCTAGATTCTATACATATGTGTTAGTATGCAACATTTTTCTCTCTCTAAAGAGATGAAGGTGAAAGAGGTGAGTGAAAAGACTGGCTTAAAACCCAGCATTCATAAAACAAAGATCATGGTATCTATTCCCACTTCATGGGAAATAGATGGGAGAAAAGTGGAAACAATGACAGATTTTATTTTCTTGGGCTCCAAAGTCACTGTGGACAGTGATTGCAGACACAAAATTAAAAGATGCTTGATCCTTAGAAGAAAAGCTATGACAAAACTAGAAAGTGTGTTAAGAAGCAGAGACGTCACTTTGCTGACAAACGTACAGATAGTCAAAGCTGTGGTTTTTCCAGGAGTCATGTATAGATGCGAGAGTTGGACTGTAAAGAAGGCTGAGTGCTGAAGAATTGATGCTTTCAAACTGTGGTGCTAGAGAAGACTTGAGAGTACTTTGGTCAGCAAGGAGATCAAACCAGTCAATCCTAAAGGAAATCAGTCCTGAATATTCATTTGAAGGACTGATGCTGAAGCTGAAGCTGCAGTACTTTGGCCACCTAATATAGAGAGTCAACTCATGGAAAAGACCCTGATGATAGGAAAGATTGAGAGCAAGAGGAGAAAGGGGTGACAGAGGATGAGCTGGTTGAACGGTATCACCAACTCAATGGACATGAGTATGAGCAATCTCTGGGAGATGAGGACAGGGAAGCCTGATGTGCTGCAGTTCATGGGGTCACAGAGTTGGAGACAACTTAGGGACTGAAGAATAGAAAAAACAATGCTACTTATTTCATAAAACTATGACAATTATAAGATGCAATGGCTTTATTAACTTCTCTTTTTTTATTCATGTAGTTTTAGGTGTCCAACATAATGATTTGTTATTTGTATACACTGCAAAATGATCAGGACAGTAAGTCTGGTTACCAACTGTCCCATACAAAGTTACAAAATTTCTTTTTTCTCTTGATGAAAACTTTTAAAATTAACTCCCTTGGCAACTTTAAAATATACACTACAGTATTATTATAGACTATAGGCACCGTTTGTATATTACATTCCCTTAACATTTTTTATTTGCAAGTTAGTACCTCTTTAGCAGGTCACCCATTTGCCCACTTCCAATCCCCCTCCACTTTGGCAGTCATCTGTGTTGCTTTTATTTATTTTTTTAATGAATTTGTCTTGTTCATTTGTGCTGTCTTTTAGATTCTATATATAAGATCCTACAGTTTGTCTCTTTCTCTGTCTGACTTATATATACACACTGTCCTCAAACAGTGACAGTTTTACTTGTTCCTTTTCAGTTTGGATGCCTTTTGTTTATTTTCTTGCTTAATTGCTCTCACTAGGACTTCTATTACCACCTTAAATAAAAGTGGTTAGAGTGGTGAATTCAGCCATCAGTCCGGTAGTTTTGGTTATTTTGTCAAAGAATGGGTTTTTAGGTTCATTGATCTCTTCTGTTGCCTTTTTAGTCTCTCTGCTCTGATTATTTTTATTTCCCTCTTTCAACTTACTTTGGGCTTTATTCTTTTCTAGTTCCTTTGAAAAGTGGAGAGCGTTAGTTGCTTAGTTATGTCTGACTCTTTGCGACCCCATGGACATAGCCCATCAGGCTCCTATGTCCATGGAATTCTCCAGGCAAGAATACTGGAGTGGGTTGCCTTTCCCTTCTCCAGGGGAACTTCCCAATGCAGGGATGGAACCTGGGTCTCTTGCGTTGCAGGCGGATTCTTTACCACATAAATCACCAGTGAAGCCTAGTTCCTTTAGGTGTAAAGTTAGATGGGTTGAGATTTTTCTTTTTTCTTGAGGTAGACTTGTATGACTATTATATTCCTCTTAGAACTGCTTTTGGAAATGGCAACACACTCCAGTATTCTTGCCTGGAAAATTCCATGGACGGAGGAGCCTTGTAAGCTACAGCTCATGGGGTTGCAAAGAGTCAGACACGACTGAGCGACTTCACTTTTTTCACTTTATGTTTTGGTACATTGTGTCTCAAGGTACTTTTTTCTTTTGATTTCTTGACCCATTGGTTGTTTAATTGCATGTTGTTTAATCTTCACATTTATGAGTTTTTCAGTTTTCTCATAACGTGTAGATGAGCTATTCATTTATGTAAATGGGTTATTAAAGTTCTTTAATATTATTGTATTTCCATCACTTTCTCCCTTTAGGTGTTTTAATATCTGTGGTGCTTTTATGTTGGGTGCATGTATATTTATAGATACTGTAGTCTTCTCTTTAGATTGACCCTTTTATTATTATGTGTGTGGGTGTTTGTGTGTTAGTCACTCAGTCTTGTCCAACTCTTTGTGACCCCATGGACTGTAGCCCACCAGACTCCTCTATCCATGGGATTTTGCAGGCAGAAATACTGGAGTGGGTTGCCATTCCCTCTCTAGGGGTTCTTTCTGACCCAGGGATCATACATGCGTCTCCTACATTGCAGCAAAATTCTTTACCATCTGAGCCATCAAGGATCCTGTATCATTATGTAATGCCCTTCTTTCATTGTAGTAGATGTTTTACAGTCTATTTTCTTTTTTTCTGATAGAAGTATAGCTGCCTCAGCTTTCTTTTGGTTTCTATTGGTGTTCGATATCTTTTTCCATCCCTTGACTTTTCTTTGTGTGTGCTTATTTACATTTATCTTTTACTCTTTTTCAAACAAATTACTTATCTCTGTTTCACTGAGATTTTTGTTGTTAGGTTTTTTGTTGTTCTTCCCTTTCAGACTTGTTCTTCTCTGTCTTCATTTTGCTTGACTCTGTTTGTTTCTATATATTAGGCGAAACAACTACCTTCTCAATCTTGAAGGAATGGCGTTGTGTTTTGGAGATGAACTGTATCTTTCACTCTCACCCTAGGTCTTGGTTGTCTGTTGAACCTTTGTGGTTATCCAAGCAGCCTGACTTATTCCTGATAGTTCCCAGTTGTTGAGGCTGTGTCCATAACCTATCAGTGTTCCAAAGGGAACAGTCAGCAGCTATCTTTAAGCTGATGAGAAGCTAGGCCTTCAGACAGCTTTTTAAGAGCACAAATATATACCGTCCTGTGGGATTGCAATCATAAACACTGCTGGTAACCTAGAGGTGTCTTGAGCATCACTTGCAAAAATCGAGGCTTCGGTCAAGTGTATAAGCTGTTTTCTGGTACATAATAGAGAACTGTTTCAAGGTCAAGGGACAGCACAAAGATGGTATTTCCCAGCCTGTTTTCACTGGGCAGCTTTGTATCTCTAGATGTGTTTGGCAAGCCTTAGTCTGCCCCTCAAGCTAAAGTTATAGCCCCTCAAGCTAAGTAAATTCTCCCTTTTCACTGAAAGATCTAGGATATGTTTCATTCTACTGACTCTGGTGCCTTGAGGATGATGCCTGCCACAAGTATCTTTCCAATTGTTAATAGTCCTGTGGGACCCAAGAATGCCAGCCCCCTGGCCAGATCGGTGAGCAAGGAGTGTTCCCTGTTTGTATTGCCCATGCCTGCCAACTTCATTGAGACAGCAGGAGAGCTCAGGACTTGGGTGAGCCCACCACTTTTGTCAGGGCCACAAGAGAGTACAGGGTCAGGATGTACCTGCTAGCACCTTCATGGCGGAGGGGAGCAGAAAAATGACCAGCTCCTGGTAGCTCAGACAGTAAAAAATCTGCCTGCAATGCAGGAGACCTAGGTTCAGTCTCTGGGTCTGGAAGATCCTCTGGAGAAAGGAATGGCTACACACTTCAGTATTACCTGGAGAATTCCATGGATAGAGGAACCTGGCAGGCTATAGTGCATGGGGTTGCAAAGAGTTGGACACAACTGAGCAACTTTTTCTTTCTGTCTCCATAGAGTTCAATCAGGTCTCTGTAGATGTTTTGAGACTATGAGTGCATCTTATTCACATACAGTCTAGGAGTTTTCAAACTGCTGTTTTTGTGCTGGTGTCCAGAGAGAGTGAGTCTGAGCTCAAGCCCTTTAAAGTATCCCAGCTCCCTACAGTCCTTTGGGTCTCTTGGATGTGAGCCCCGTTGTTTTTCATAGCCAGATGTTTTGGAGGCTTGTCTCTTTGTTTCATGTCCTAAGGGTTGGGGTGCCTGATAAGGGTCATGCACCTCTTTCTCCTGAGGGAGAAGCTCTGGATTTGTGAAATCTGCCCAGTTGCAGGTTGCCGTGCTGGGATGAGGTTGCTGGTGAGGCTGCCTCTGCTCCCTGTTGTGATCTGGCTTTTTTACTGTTCCCTGGCAGAATTTTTAGTTTTTTTTTTTTTTTTCCCAGAGGGAATTATTCCATATGTAGCTGTAGGTTTGGTTTATCCATGGGAGGAAGGTAGGATCTTCCTATGCCACTATCTTGGACTTTCTCCTTCCATTTTAATTTCTAATATGATAAATGAACAGGCATAAACAATAATGAACTGAAACTCCTCTTAATCGCTGGAGAGAGCCAGTGTTGTTCATATCTTCTTAAATCTTTATTCAGATGCCATATTGCTAACTTGAAACTAGCCATGTTGGGAATATTTACGTTATGCAGTGAGTCAAAACTACAAATTTGGCATTTTTGAGGGTGAAGGGAGGAAAGGTGGCTGATGAATGTATCAGTTTCATTCAGTCGCTCAGTCGTGTCTGACTCTTTGCAACCCCATGAATCCCAGCACGCCAGGCCTCCCTGTCCATCACTAACTCCAGGAATTTACCCAAACTCATGTCCATCGAGTCAGTGATGACATCCAGCCATCTCATCCTCTGTCATCCCCTTCTACTCCTGCCCTCAATCTTTCCCAGCATTAGAGTCTTTTCCAATGAGTCAACTCTTCGCATGAGGTGGCCAGAGTACTGGAGTTTCAGCTTTAGCATCATTCCTTCCAAAGAACACCCAAGACTGATCTCCTTTAGGGTGGACTGGTTGGATCTCCTTGCAGTCCAAGGGACTCTCAAGAGTCTTCTCCAACACCACAGTTCAAAAGCATCAATTCTTCAGCACTCAGCTTTCTTCCCAGTCCAAATCTCACATCCATACATGACCATTGGAAAAACCATAGCCTTGATTAGACGGACCTTTGTTGGTGAAGTAATGTCTCTGCTTTTGAATATGCTATCT
>SJYA01001284.1:1222831-1352554 GCA_006410615.1 Neotragus moschatus
TCTGGAACTCTCTTGCTTTTTCCATGATCCAGAGGATGTTGGCAATTTGATCTCTGGTTCTTTTGCCTTTTCTAAAACCAGGTTGAACATCTGGAAGTTCACGGTTCATGTACTGCTGAAGCCTGACTTGGAGAATTTAGAGCATTACTTTACTAGCGTGTGAGATGAGTACAGTTGTGCAGTAGTTTGAGCATTCTTTGGCATTGCCTTTCTTTGGGATTGGAATGAAAACTGACCTTTTCCAGTCCTGTGGCCACTGCTGAGTTTTCCAAAAGTGCTGGCGTATTGAGTGCAGCACTTTCACAGCATCATCTTTCAGGATTTGAAACAGCTCAGCTGGAATTCCATCACCTCCACTAGCTTTGTGCGGAGCATCACTCCACCCTAGCACTAGCTTTGTGCTAGTATCACTAGCATCATAGTGATGCTTCCCAAGGCCTTCTTGACTGCACATTCCAGAATGTCTGGCTCTAGGTGAGTGATCACACCATTGTGATTCTCTGGGTCGTGAAGATCTTTTTTGTACAGTTCTTCTGTGTATTCTTGCCATCTCTTCTTAATATCTTCTGCTTCTGTTAGGTCCATACCATTTCTGTCCTTTGTCAAGCCCATCTTTGCATGAAATGTTCCCTTGGTATCTCTAATTTTCTTGAAGAGATCTCTAGTCTTTTCCATTCTGTTGTTTCCTTTATTTCTTTGCATTGATTGCTGAGGAAGGCTTTCTAATTTCTCCTTGCTATCTATTCTTTGGAACTCTGCATTCAAATGGGTATATTTTTCCTTTTCTCCTTTGCTTCTCGCTTCTTTTCTTTTCACAGCTATTAGTAAGGCCTCCCCAGACAGCCATTTTGCTTTTTTGCATTTCTTTTCCCTGGGGATGGTCTTGACCTTGTCTCCTGTACAATGTCCTGAACCTCTGTCCATAGTTCATCATGCACTGTCCGTCAGATCTAGTCCCTTAAATGTCTTTCTCACTTCCCCAGTATAATCATAAGGAATTTGATTTAGGTCATACCTAAATGGTCTAGTGGTTCCTACTTTCTTCAGTTTCAGTCTGAATTTGGCAATAAGGAGCTCATGATCTGAGCCTCAGTCAACTCCCAGTCTTGTTTTTGCTGACTATATAAAGCTTCTCTATCTTTGGCTGCAAAGAATATAATCATTCTGATTTCGGTGTTGACCATCTGGTGATGTTCATGTGTAGATTCTTCTCTTGTTTTGCTGGAAGACGGTGTTTGCTATGTCACTGCACAACTAGGTGTAATACACATAAAAACTCTTCGGCATCTCGGAAAATTTAAGATCAAGATGGGCACTGGGACCAAAAAGCCAGCTAATCATAAAATTACTTTACAAATTCAGTTCCAAAGTCTGTGCTAATATATGATCAAGGCAGATTATCAACCGAGGGTTTTGTCTTTAGAGCCACTTTATCAGTTTCCTCTATAGAAAGTGAAAGTGAAGTCGCTCAGTCGTGTCTGACTCTTTGCAACCCCGTGGACTGTAGCCCACCAGACTCCTCCATCCATGGGATTCTCCAGGCAAGAATACCGGAGTAGGTTGCCATTTCCTTCTCCAGAGGAATCTTCCCAACCCAGGGATCGAACCCTGGTTTCCCACATTGCAGGCAGACGCTTTAACCTCTGAGCTACCAGAGAAGTAGTTTCCTCTATATTGCCTTCCAAAAAGATTAACTTCATAAAGTGACATGAAGATACATCATATCTTTTGAAGTTTACTCCCTGCTAAGTTCATAGCTAGTTACTTGTTGAGTGATCAGAGATTCTCAGTATTACAGGGATATAGAACATTAGGCATGAAAAAAGATTCTGGGCTTGAGTAGTCAGATAAGTCTTTAGGAAGGAGGCAAAGTATGATGATATGGATCTTAAATGTTTTTAGGAAGGTGTGTTGGCTAGGGATATGGGGAAGGGCTGGCTTACATGGGAACCAAAGGCAAGGTATGATTTTGGTGTGAAGAAATTGAAGACTATTTTAGGAAATAATGAACAGGTGGATTTGAAAGAAAAATCAAGCTAAGGCCTTTAACTTAACTGAGTAGAGCATAACCAGCAGTGTATATTTAAAAAAAAAACTGGATCAACTGTTAGGGTAAAAGAGATCTTTTAGGGAGATTAATCTGGCAGATCTGTACAGATTAGCAGGGAGCAGTCTGAAGCCAGGTAAATCTCTTAATCATCTGAAAGGAAGTGTAGTGTGAAGAACCTGGGCTGTTAATTTAGAAAGACCTTGATTAGAATCCATCTTTTGACACTGGGGTACTTTCAAGTCATGGATAAGATGAAGATAACTAGTTAGTTGGGTTGTAAGTAACACAAAGGGTGTGAAGGAGTTTAGTAAAGATTAAATGCTTGGTTCTGTGCTAGGACTCAGTGAGTGGTATCATCAGTGCTACTTTTGCTGCTACTGCTGCCACTACATTTGTAACATTTGATGGATTATAATGAAGATTAAAACTGGTGAACCATCAATGGAAATAGGATATAGAAACCAGGCCCATCCTTATAACTTATGGATGCAAGAATACACATGGAAGTTCCCTCATTATGTGTCTGAATATTTACATACTGCAAATCAGTTAACTGTTAAATAAATGCACTCTCAAATTAGGGTTCTAATTTGACCGATACAGCTTTAATGAGGTTTTAGAATTTTAGGATTTTTAATGTGTTCTGTTGTGGAACATAGTGGCCAAGGGAGAATTGGCCTCTGTCACCTGATTTTTATCCTGTACTCTCCCTCCTTTTCCCTGTATTCTAGGTTCTTTACCATAGCATGTCCACATGCTCACTCCCAGAGCAGCCTTGCCTTACCCCTTGCAGACTTATCTTTTGACTACCCCTTGGGCTAGAGGTGGATATGCCTGTGTGTCTGTCCTGGGGACACTATTCCAGGGTTCTCGGCCTGGCAATTCAGAATCTTGGGAATCTGCTGTGGTACAGTCAGAGAGGTCAGAAAGCATTCCTTGGACTCTGCAGATCTTTTACTTCATGAAGTACCTGGACAGAGGTCAAGAACGGGTTCTCTAAAGTGTGAGGCCCAAGGCAGTGACCACTTCTGCCTGGGTCTCAGGATGGTACTGGAAGGGACCATCTGATATGAGTGGCAAGTCAGAATTTGTTTACTATTAGTTGTGGAGTATGAGAAAATGAGAGTGAAAAATGAATACCAGGAGAATCAAGTGTTAAAGAATCTGCCTGCAATGCAGGAGACCCAGATTCAGTCCCTGAGTTGGGAACCTCCCCTGGAAGAGGGAATGGCTACCCCTACTCCACTATTCTTGCCTGGAGAATTCCCTGGACAGTTGAACCTGGCGGTCTACAGTCCGTGGGTCACAAAGAGTCTGACATGACTGAGTGTCTACTATAACATAAAGGACAATTATAAAGCCACTGAGAAAGTTATAGTATGTGGGAACAAATGGTGTGGGACCTGAATACAAAAAAATACTGTGTTTTGTTTGTCATTAAGTACCTAATCAACTTCTAGCATATTACTAAGCACATAGTAGTGACTCAGTGTTAAACGGCAAGATGAAGATACTTGGATTATCTGGACCAGAGATGAGAAGAAGGTCATTGTAGAGTATAGAAGGGAAATAAGTTCTTGTGGAGCCAGTGTGGAGTTTTGAAGGTGGGAGCATCTTGCTGTTATTGTCATGGCAGTGAGTGAGCTGCTTGTGTGTGTGGATCATGCATATTAAATATTTGTATGTGTTGCACCTAACAGTTGCAATTCTTTCTTAAATGAGTAATTGAATAATATTATATAAGAACAGGCTCTAAGAAATGAATTGGATTTTAAAGTTAAAATCATAAGTGGCAAAGATTTGTATTATCAGTGAACTGATACGGAGGCTGAGAAACTTGTCATAATTCAAGACATGAAGAGATCCTGAACAATTATGTTAGTATCAGAATGAGGTAGTGGAATATGTCTTCAAAGAGGAGATGTTACTTTTAACTTGTCTGGAGAGGAGTAGAAGACACAGATAACTGTAGACTAGCTTGACTTTTCTTACTTGATATTCAAGTTAGGTACTGGTGAATGTGGTTGAGGAGAAGAATTAGAGCTAAAGGAGTGGGTAGAATTATCTTAGAAAAATCTAATTGTAGGATGTATAACTCATAGTCATTTTGCTCATAGTTATTATGAAGTATTTAGTCACTTGTGTGTGTACATGCTAAGTTGCTTCAGTCGTGTCTGACTCTTTGCAAGCCTATAGAGTGTAGCCTGCCAGTCTCCTCTCCCCATGGGATTCTCCAGGCAAAAATACTGGAATGGGTTGCCAGGCCATCCTCCAGGAGATCTTCTGTACTTACAGATAGAAACTGTGTCTCTCTATGTCTCCTGCATTGACAGGTAGTTCTTTACCACTTGCGTTACCTGGAAAGCCCATTTAGTCATTTAGTTTATAATAAATATGTACAGTAATGTCTCATGTCAGAAAATATATTTCATAATGATAATAAAGTAACAAGAAAATCTGATAATAGGGTTAAAAATTGCCAAGTTATTTTCGAGAACTCTGGTGTGTTAATTAGTGTTGATTATTGCATTTTTGCTGTAACTGACTTGTAATCACCTAAATACACAGCAAACACCTGTGATCATTTTAGTGATCCTTGTCTTGTCTTGTTCAAGTAACCCCGAAAATGTGTATTTAGACTGTTCCCTGTTCATATATACTCAGCTGTGCCTGTTTGCTTTGTTATTGTTCAGAGTTTAATGGACCGACATAAAAATTTATGGCAACTGTCACTTAATGTCACCTTTACCTTTAAAGAAAAAAAGAAAACAAGCAAACTAAAGCATGCCAGGCAGCTATGATGTTGTTTACAGTTGATTAAGTGGTTGAATACTCTATACCTAATTTATATCTGATATTATGGGCCAAATTCAGGGCAAAAAAGATGTGAACATATATAAACAATACACTTAATAACATTTTTGTTTATCAGTGTTACCCTAAATTGATTAGCCAATAAAAATCATTAGTTTTAAAATAATCTTGCCCATTCTTCTCCAAACCAAGTATTTCTTTTTAAAATTTCCATAAAACTGAATAATCATTTATAGTTAGTTCTCCAGTTTGTAAACTGTTTGTATATTATTTCTGGTTTTTTTATTTTTAAGAAATAAATCTTATTTAATTATTCTTAAGGAATGAATAAATATATATTATCTGCTAATCCGTTCTCACTTTTGCTTCTCTGTATCAGGCTGCTCTCAGAATTGGCTGGTCTGTCATCTTCACAATTTATTATTATTTTTTTCCATTTTTCTACATTAATTTTGTTAGTTTTTTTTTTTTTTTTCAGTTTTATTTATTTTTACTTTACAATATTGTATTGATTTTGCCATACATTGACATGAATCCGCCATGGGTGCTTGGGGCTGGTGCACTGGGATGACCCAGAGGGACGGGATGGGTTGGAAGGTGGGAGGGGGGTTCAGGATGGGGAACACCTATGGTGGATTTATCTTCACAAATTAAAAGTTTAGATTTTTTTTCAAAGTATTCTTCTCTTCATTATTTTCCCTCACTTATATTTTTTCCTAATTATTATGTTCATAATGTTTACTTGCATTCTAATTCTTTGAAAAATCTCTCTCCTTTTGTGCAAAATCAAAAACAGTACTTTTTTGGCTACATTGGAAGCTTTAAAAATATACAAAGAAATACAATAATTCATTTGTATGGTAATTAATATTTAGATTTAATAATTTAAAGTAATCATATAATTTCTACATATCAAAGAATTCATTTTTAATGTTAACCTAATTCTTCTTGCTTTTAATATTTTAGGCCACTTGGTCATTCTGGCATTTTATGGTAGAGAATACATTGAGTTTGGCTCATGGAAAGAATATGAGGTAATTGATCCATGTTCTCTATAAATTATGAAGTAAATGTACAAAAAACCTAGAGTACTTTAATATGTCAAATATGGAATCTCATGTCTGAATTTTTTCAATAACTTTTAAAATATGAGATTTTGAAATAGGTTTTTCATTTCTTAATGGTTAACAGTAGCTAATATGGTAAGGAACTTTATTTTCATTTCTACTTTATATATTTAAGACAAAAAAATATTAGAACTCTTCTTCACATTATATGGTTACAATTAATATTTTTAAATGCTTCAGATAGCTTGCTCTCTGTGGGGCTATAGAAACCACAAGGGCATGCCTCCTTCCTATCCTCCTCCCCATCCCCCTTTAAGCAGAATTAGAGGCATGCTGCACTGTGAAATACTAACAGCTAGCACACACAGTTTATGGGGGAAGTAGTGAGAAAGGGCGTTGAGGCTCCTATAATGTGAAATTTCTAGGCGTTTAGAGGGTGGTCTAGTGAAAGCAATTGTGAGGCTCACAGGTTAGTCTTTTCCTGTTCCTTTAGTATCCTTGTATCACCCTGCATGTGCCTGTGTTTGGTTAACCCTGAAATGACACTCAGCTAAGTGCATATGCCACATTCATTTCCATAGTTGTTTCATAGATTACTAAGCTTCAAGCCTGTATCAGAATTAATTCAAATTAAAGATAGTAAAATATAGCAGCTATCCTTATGAAATCCAGCCAATGGCATGGGGGTATGAGAATCAGTAGATATTAATTATGTGGTAGAATAATAGGCTAACCTACTGCTGATGTCATAATTCCCCTACTCAGTAATCTGTTGGTTATGTAAGAAGGTGCAGCAGTTTGTGTGAACTTCTGCTTCCACTACAGCAGTACTTTAAAGAGAGGCTTTCCATCAGCATTCAGAAAGGTGAAAAGTGCAGAGGTGGTGGTGGCGTGGGTGGTGGGAGGGGCATAAGAAGGATAGGAGTAGAGTCTGAGTACATGTATGCTGTTCCTCATCACTGGGCTTTGAGACTGTGTTTGTTCCCGAGTTGAATTACATTTTTACCTTCCCACATAGTTAGAATGCAGCTAACATGCGGCCTGTTCAAGGTGGTAAAACATTGCTCTTTTGACATTTCTTTAGTCTTCAGCTTCTGTGGGAAGATAACCACACAACCTGCTGCTTAAGAGACTTAACTAAGACTCAGAAATAAGCTGGAGCTATTTCCTCCATTTCAAACCTGTGGTTTTATAAAAGTCCACAACAGGATGCACCGAAAATTTCCCTATGTGTTTTTCAAAATTCTTGATCAATATGAGGTTGCAAGAAAGATAAGGTAAATAGTTCTATGTCTAAGATCTTTGTAATATGATTTATAACAAAAGCTCTGCACTCATGTATGGGAGTTATGATTTAAGATGTACAATCATCGCTGATAGTACATTTAAAGAGACTCAGTGCCAACTCCTTCAAATAGTTTTCCTAGGAAATTTTGCAGCTTTATCATATTTCTTAAACCATTTGAATTGTCTTCTAATGAATGAGTCTGATATTTATTCCTTATCATTCATTTTTTATGATTGAGGGCTTCGGATATAGACATTGATATTATATCTAGTAATTGTGAAAGCTTGTGTGGGCCTAGAGAAAAGGGTTTCCATAATATACTTTGGTTAAAAATGCTTGCAAATAATGTTTATGAAAGATAACTTGAATTATCCTGAGAAGCCATATAGAATAAGTGTATATGTGCTCTCCTCTCACTTTTTCCTTTTAATCTGACTTTTGGACTTTGTTTCATTTTGATAGTCTTAAACTTCTTTGTTATATGTGAAATAAGTAAATTGTCCTGGGAAGGGGAGAAGTAGGGAAGGAAAAATTCTCCATCTTTGCATAACATACGGGATGTAAATTATAATACATTTTACATTTACATTGTAGATCACACTTCAAAAAGTATAAAGTTCTTCTGTGTGGACAGCATCTCACTCAACTTTCCCACTAACTAGTTATATGGGACCATATTATGTACGTGAAAACCCAAGTCCAAGAGAAGTTAAGATACACGTTTGAACACAGTTACACATCAGGTAGCGGAAAGTCTAACATGTACACCCAGATCTTGTGATCTACAATGTTCCTGTCCACTGTATTAGTAATTTTCAAACTGTATTTTCCAGTCAAGTTCTACAGGAGCTGCCTTGGGGAATGTTGGTGGCTGCAGAGCAGGTCTGTTTTTGTTTCCTTTTTTTTCAGCCTCTGTGAAGTATTTCACTAGGAGTAGGATACACAAGATACATGAATTGCTGGCTTTTTATGAGGGCCAATGACAATTGGCTTGAAAGTAGTAATATAGTTTTTAATAAAAATTAAAATAGAAACTGTTCATATTAAATATATCATCTCTTTGTTGTAAAGTGACATTTATAGGCCTTATCATTTTTATATAATTTAAAATATTGATTGTACTTAATAATCCCAAGCCTGGTGGTTAAGCATGTGTTAGTCGCTCAGTGTATTCAACTATTTGTGACCCCAGGGTAGCTCATCAGACTCCTCTGTCCATGGAGTTCTTCACACAAGAATACTGGAGTAGGTAGCCATTCCTTTCTCCAAGCAATCTTCCTGACCCAGGGATTGAACCAGGATCTCCTGCATTTGCAGGCAGATTCTTTACCGTCTGAGCCACCAGAGAAGCCTCAGTTAAGCATATTCATTCTTAAAAGTTGTGTCATCAGCTACTCGCTATGTATTAGAGCCTTGAAAATTCTAGATTTTATTAGCACTTATGAATAATGCTAATAGTGTCATGGAATGTTTCCTTCATCATATTACAGAACTCTAGAGTCTTTGATAATAATGGATTCCAAAATATGTATTTGCCTTAACCAAGCCTTATTGTAACAATCTATGAAATTACATATCTGCAAATAGAAAATAAATTTCATCAGTGATTCAGCAAAAACATGAAATTTAATAATGGTTGGCAGAAAGTGAAGGAAAACTAAAGAGCCTCTTGATGAAAGTGAAAGAAGAGAGTGAAAAAATTGACTTAAAACTCATTCAGAAAACTAAGATCATGGCATCTAATCCCATCACTTCATGGCAAATAGATGAGTTAACAGTGGGGACAGTGGCAGACTTTATTTTTGGGGGCTCCAAAATCACTGCAGATGATAACTGCAGCCATAAAATTAAAAGACGCTTGCTCCTTGGAAGAAAAGTTATGACCAACCTAGACAACATATAAAAAAGCAGAGACGTTACTTTGCCAATAAACATCTGTCTAGTCAAGGCTGTGGTTTTTCCAGTAGTCATCTATGGATGTGAGAGTTGCACTGTGAAGAGAGCTGAGGGCGGAAGAATTGATGCTTTTGAACTGTGGTTTTGGAGAAGACTCTTGAGAGTCCCTTGGACTGCAAGGAGATCCAACCAGTCCATCCTAAAGGAAATCAGTCCTGAATATTCATTGGAAGGACTGATGCTGAAGCTGAAAGTCCAATACTTTGGCCACCTGATGCAGAGAACTGACTCATTTGAAAGACCCTAATGCTGGGAAAGATTGAAGGTGGGAGGAGAAGGGGACGACAGAGGATGAGATGGTTGGATGGCATCACTGACACAGTGGATATGAGCTTGAGTAAACTCCAGAAGTTGGTGATGGACAGGGAGGCCTGGTGTGTTGCAGTTCATGGGGTTGCAGAGTGGGACACAACTGAGCAACTGAACTGAAAAGTTTATCACATTTTCAAGAGTAATTGTTTAGACTCATAGCATTCATAGACTCACACATTTAATGTGTCAACAGTTTTTTACCTTTTTTATTTTTAAATTTTTTGATTGAGATATAGAATTCCCTGGTGGCGCAGAGGTTAAAGCATCTGCCTGCAATGTGGGAGACCTGGGTT
Source organism: Neotragus moschatus (assembly GCA_006410615.1). Classification (NCBI taxonomy): domain Eukaryota; kingdom Metazoa; phylum Chordata; class Mammalia; order Artiodactyla; family Bovidae; genus Neotragus; species Neotragus moschatus. The sequence goes on from SJYA01001284.1 coordinate 1,232,612, forward strand.
TGATCCCTGGGTCAGGAAGATTCCCCTGGAGAAGGAAATGGCAACCTACTCCAGTATTCTTGCCTGGAGAATCCCATGGATGGAGGAGCCTGGTGGGCTACAGTCCATGGGGTCGCAAAGAGTCGGACACGACTGAGCGACTTCACTTTCACTTTCATAGTTGATGTACAGTATTATATAAGTAAGTGTACAGCATTATGATTCACAATTTTAAAGGTTATACTCCATTTATAGTATAAAATATTGGCTCTGTCGTACAGTATATCCTTGGAGCTTATTCACTGTATACATAATAGTTTGTACCTTCAATGCCCTTACCCCATCTTGTCCTACCCTCCTTTCCTTTACCCACTGGTAATCACTAGTTTGTTCTCTATATCTGTGAGTCTGTTTCTTTTTGTTGTATTTACTAGTTTTTCTTTTGACATTCCACACATAAAGGACATTGCACAATACTTGTCTTTCTCTGTATGGCTATGTAATATGAGGATAATAACTTTTGCCTTGCATCCTTATGCAAATTAAATAAAGAATATATATGAAGTACATAATCCAGTGCTTGGTACAGCATAGTGGTTGCTAAATAATACAGTCATGCCTGGGAGATACTGCATATTCAGTTCCAGAGCATTGCAGTAAAGCAAACATTGTAATAAAATGAGTCACACGAGTTTCTTTTTATCAGTTTGCATATAAAAGTTGTAGTCTGTTAAGTGTGCAATAGCGTTATGTCTAAAAAAATAATGGATACCCCTTATATATGCAAAGTATTTCTTATAGAGATAGCACATTTATATTATGTATAGTTTGAAGCACATAAATATGTCTGCTTTGCTTTTATTTTTTAAGATAAATCTTTAGCAAAATTAAAAATGTTAAATGATTTGTAAGAAGAAACAGCTGTGAAGGATTTATGATTTGAAGCTATCATTTGGAAGAGGAATAAAACTAAATTTTCATTGTGACCATATTAACTGCTTTTTAATCAATATTTTATATTAAAGGTAATAATATTTGAAAGTTTACAGAGCCTCAGGGTTATGACAGTTGACATTATTTTAAATGAAAATTATTTTATTATTTCAAAAGTTATATATGCTTAATATAAAACATTCAGAAAATACAGAAAGGCTTCCCTGATGGCTCTGATGATAAAGAATCTGCTAGCAGTGTGGGAGACCTGGGGTCAATCCCTGGGTCAGGAAGATCCCCTGGAGAAGGGAATTGCAACCCGCTCCAATATTCTTGCCTGGAGAATCCCGTGGACAGAGGAGCCTGGCAGGCTGCAGTCCATGGGGTTGCAAAGAATCAAACACGACTGATTGACTAGACACACACAAAGGGAATAAAAAAAAAAAATATTATTCTCCTCAAAGCTTACTACCCATCTGCTCACAAGATTGCTGTCACATCTCAAAATTTCTTTAGTGAGTTTGTATGGCATTCTAGGATATGCTTCTGGCCACACAAGTGCATGTTTCCTTTCCCTTATAAACACAGAAATATGTGCATATTCTCTTAAAAGTTGTCATGTGAGTTGTTTTTTAACTTTTAACACTCATGTTCTTTCATGATAATAATATTGTATGGATTCTTTTTGGTATATCTGCTTAAGCAGCTCTCTAGCTAGACATTTAGGTTGTATTTTGAATTTTGCGTTTATGGTTAATTACTGTACATACATCTTTGTGCTTCATCCAATAATTTTTTTAAATGAGTTCTTAGGAATGTAATTGCTTGGGTAGAAGGCTGTGTACAGTTCAGTGTTTTGCTCTCTAGATGGATCATGCCATTTCATATTTGGAACAGTAACACTTTAATGTTTCATTTCTTTCTTTGCTTTCTGCTACTAGGTGTGATCAATTTTTGTAATTTTTTTTTGTATTTATGCCAGTTAGATAGTTGGGGGTAAAAATCTCACTTGTATTTGCATTTATTTGTGGAAAATTCTGAAAGAGATGGGAATACCAGACCACCTGACCTGCCTCTTGAGAAATTTGTATGCAGGTCAGGAAGCAACAGTTAGAACTGGTCATGGAACAACAGACTAGTTCCAAATAGGAAAAGGAGTGCGTCAAAGCTGTATATTGTTACCATGCTTATTGAACTTCTATGCAGAGTACATCATGAGAAACGCTGGGCTGGAAGAAGTAGAAGCTGGAATCAAGATTGCCAGGAGAAATATCAATAACCTCAGATATGCAGATGACACCATCTTTATGGCAGAAAGTGAAGAGGAACTAAAAAGCCTCTTGATGAAAGTGAAAGAGGAGAGTGAAAAAGTTGGCTTAAAGCTCAACATTCAGAAAACGCAGATCATGGCATCTTGTCCCATCACGTCATGGGAAATGGATGGGGAAACACTGGAAACAGTATCAGACTTTTATCTGTCTAGGCTCCAAAATCACTGCAGATGGTGACTGCAGCCATGAAATTAAAAGACGCTTACTCCTTGGAAGGAAAGTTATGACCAACCTAGAGAGCATATTGAAAAGCAGTGACATTACTTTGCCAACATAGGTCTGTCTAGTCAAGGCTATGGTTTTTCCAGTGGTCGTGTATGGATGTGAGAGTTGGACTGTGAAGAATGCTGAGGGCTGAAGAATTGATGCTTTAGAACTGTGGTGTTGGAGAAGACTCTTGAGAGTCCCTTGGACTGCAAGGAGATCCAACCAGTCCATTCTGAAGGAGATCAGCCCTGGGATTTCTTTGGAAGGAATGATGCTAAAGCTGCAACTCCAGTACTTTGGCCACCTCATGTGAAGAGTTGAGTCATTGGAAAAGACTCTGATGCTAGGAGGGATTGGGGGCAGGAGGAGAAGGGAACGACAGAGGATGAGATGGCTGGATGGCATCACTGACTCGATGGGCGTGAGTCTGAGTGAACTCCGGGAGTTGGTGATGGACAGGGAGGCCTGGCGTGCTGCAATTCATGGGGTCGCAAAGAGTCGGACACGACTGAGCAACTGAACTGAACTGAACTCATAACTAATGGTAATTTAAAAAAAGTACATGAGTCAGTTTATTTCTTTTGGTGGTTGTCCATTTATATCATTAGTACCCTTTCCTGGTGGACAGTGTCTTCTTTTCCTCCTCCTTCCTTCTTTTAAATTTCAAGATTTCTTCATAATAGAGGGACATAAACTTTTATTTGTAATTTGTACTCTACATATTTTGCCTTTTAAAAATATTTGCTATTTTAGTCTTTATGGTTCTTTTAGAAATATTTTAGAATGTAAATGGACTATTTTTTTCAATTGATACTCAAGACCATTATAACTCATGATTCAGTACATGGGTTAAAGATTAGATATTTTAAAAAATGGTGGTAGTTTACTGATTGGAAACCATTTTGCATATGGCTCATATTAGTTAGATATGTTTGCTGTAATTCCAGTTTCAACTGCAAATAAAAAAGAATTATGTTTAAGAGAGATATTTTGATGGAGGTAGTTGTAGTTACTTTAAAGCCAGATAATCCTGAGTTTGTTTATTTCTCTTTAATTTAGATGGGAAGCATCTATCAAGCGCCTATTATACATTAAACATTGAAAATGGATTTGCCACTTACTAACTTGTGTGACTGTTGGCAAGTTACTCTGAGTTGTCAGTCTTGACTCAGTTTATTTATTTGAAAAAGGGAGATAACTACTTTGTTGAATTATTATAAGGATTCGTTATAGTTTACTTGGAGTATTTAGCAGCACCTGAAATATAATCAGAAAACAATAAATCATAGTTTTAGTGTTTTTGTTCTTTATATTAATGATAAATAATTTTAGCCCATTACTATATACAATAATATTGCTGTGATAGTATTATAATTTAGCGTATTGGGTAATTACCTATGATTATTATAATTTTGTTAAGAGAGAATGGTGCCTAACTAGATTTACTATACCTAGAATCCTGTCAGATAAATATTACTTCCTTTTATTTGTATAGCACTTTTGTTTTCAGAGCTCTTTCTCATTTCTTGTTTTATTTGCTCTGTACAATCTTCCTATAACATATGATCTTACATTTTCCAGTTGAGGAGCTGAGGATTGTAGAGAATGAAAGACTTGTCCAAGGTCGTATGGCTTATAAGTGGTTTTCAGGTTCATTTCCTTCCACCTGTAATTAAGATTCTCACAGAACTTAGATTGACCTTCAGAATGGAAAGGAACAGAATAAAATTTGACAATAATTGCCAGGTCTTCATTTAACTCTTCATTTATAGTTTCTTGTGGTTGCTCCCATTCTAGTCATCTGAACATTGGCTTTAATGTTTTAATAGTCTTTTACGTTGATGGTGGTTACAATGAACCATATCTGGGGTATTCACACCCTTGTGAACTCTTTTTTCTTTCAGTTTGAATTAGGCCTTACATGTGGCTCAGCTGGTAAAGAATCTGTCTACAATGTGGGAGACCTGGGTTCGATCCCTAGATTGGGAAGATCCCCTGGAGAAGGGAATGGCTACCCACTCCAGTATTCTGGCCTGGAGAATTTCATGAACTGTATAGTCCATGGGGTCGCAAAGAGTCAGACACGGCTGAGAGACTTTCACTTTCATTTTCTTTACTTAACAAACAGAATGCAACAGAGTTAGAGCTGTTTGAAGTCTGGCATAAACCTTAATAAAACTAGGTTACTTTTATGTTTCTGGGAGATCTAAACCATTATGTCAGAAATCTGGCTACCTTCCTAGAGGAATCATGTTGAACCGAGGCCACATGGAGAGAGAGGAGGGAGAGAGGGAGAGAGAGAGGGAGGAAGGAGCCAGGGAGGAAGGAGCCAGGGAGGAAAGGGAAGGAGGATCAGAGAAGCTGTGGAATTATGTAGAGACAGAAGCCCAGCCATCATAATCCTAGTATTCTAGTTAAGCCCAGTTCCTATCTTCCAGCTCAAAGCAATTGTGTGTGAGTGACCAGATGAGCAGAAAAACTGCCTAGCTGAGCCTGGCCTAGTTTACAGAATTATGAGCAAAAAATAGGTGTTTTTGTTTTTTTCTTTTTGAACAGTAAGTTTTGAACCCAGGTTGCAGAATTATGAGCAAGTAAAAATTTTTGAGCAGTGAGTTTTGGAGTGGCTTGTTGCACAACAGTAGAAAAGCCTGAGAAGTTTGAGATGTACTTGAAAATAAAAATCTTGCTCAAAAGTGTCTCCCTTTCTTGGCCCATTTTGACACTTTTGGTCTTTTTGTGGTTTGCTAATATCCAGGAGTGTTGAAAAGAGATGACAATAGTGGGTAACTTTGCTTTCCAGAAGCTCTTAAATGCATAGGTTTGGCAGGATACTTGGATAAAACTGAGGTAAACCCTATTTCTGTGCTGAGTCTCTTCAGAGAAGTCTCAGGAGCTATGGTTGCTTCCTCGGTTCAGATGTCAGATTCTCCTTTGTTGAGTTTCGCACTCTGTCTTTTGTGGCTCTTTTTATCCCTATCAAGTTGAATTGGATTTGGCCTAGGTTAGCCAGTTAAGAACTAGATAGAATAGTCTTTCTTCCTCTCTTGAACTCATCTGAAAAGACATGGGAGGCCTTTTGGTTTGAGAGTAAAACTATGACATGGACTCACCTTTATTTCTGATCATTCACATATTGCTTAACAGGAAAGATATATTACTGTGAGACATTACTTATGTAGTCTATCTTTTTCCTCTCATAGATCAGTTTCTTCCTATTTAACTATAAATATTGCATATTTTATTCTACAATTTTAAAAATTATAAAAATAAAAACATTGCAAAATGTTTTATAAGTTCCTACTAGAGATGAGAACTAGTGATCTAAATGCTTATAATTTTAAAAACAATTTTGTTGTTAAAATGCTTTTTGTTTTTAAAAAATACATGAATATTTATAATATTACAGAGCTGATTGGCTTCTAGATTGCTGGAGTGAAGGCCTCAGGGTACTCCTTGTCTGTATAACACAACTAAAACATGGGCTGCACAACTAAAATCAGTCATTTCAGAATTGTGGCTGTTGATCAGAGCCAGAGGATGAACTAAAAGTTGTCTGTCCAAGAGAAAACTACTGAAATATGGGCGATGGCAGTGGCATCTGATTTCTGTCCATTCCCATTTTCCCTCCTTCCCCAGCTTGTGGTATAGCAAAAGCTGGCAGTGTTGTAGACAATGGAGAGATCTGACCATTCCTGGAGGCTCGTGAAAAGCACCATATCTAGAGCACAGTTAATATTTTGCCGGAACTTGCAGCTCCCTGGGAAAACCCATTTCTCAGAGAGAGACTGGCTGTTGAGTTGATTAAGAGCTCAGCTCAGTTTGGGGGAAAAAAGGCCTACACTCTGGACTTTGCTGAAACAGTAGCCACTCTTGGCAACATCTCCACCATTTAAGGCTGTGATTTCTGGTGGGGCAAACAAGAGCCTAGCCAGGAACTTAAAAGGAAATCCTTGAGGATTAGCCAACCACAGGGAACTTTGAAATGCTCTAAGTCTTTCTAAGATACCTAAAAGACTATGGGATGTGCAAGGCTTTGTAAGTGCCCAGGAAAGACGTGGGAGAGGAGAGGATCTACCTCTGGCTGGTTTTGAGGCTCTGTACAAGAAGGAAGTGAAAGCTATGGCCGTCTTAAAAGTTACCTGAAGTTAAAAGGTGTAACTTCTCACCTTTGTTTCTTTGGCAAAGAGTGGACGATACACAGTTAAAGAAATCTTCTGGCCAATCATTGGTTGATCACTAAATTATACTGATCCAGGAAGCCAGGCTTAAAAATAAAAACCTAAAATAACTCCAGTCCAGTTCAGTCGCTCAGTCATGTCCAACTCTTTGGGACCCCATGAATTGCAGCACGGAAATGGCAACCCACTCCAGTGTTCTTGCCTGGAGAATCCCAGGGACGGGGGAGCCTGGTGGGCTGCCGCCTATGGGATTGCACAGAGTTGGACACGACTGAAGTGACTTAGCAGCGGCAGCAGCAGGCCTCCCTGTCCATCACTAACTCCCAGAGTCTACCCAGACCCATGTCCATCGAGTCGGTGATGCCATCCAGCCATCTCATCCTCTGTCGTTCCCTTCTCCTTCTGCCCCCAATCCCTCCCAGCATCAAAGTGTTTTCTAATGAGTCAACTCTTTGCATGAGGTGGCCAAAGTATTGGAGTTTCAGCTTCATCATCAGTCCTTCCAATGAACACCCAGGACTGATCTCCTTCAGAATGGACTGGTTGGATCTCCTTGCAGTCCAAGGGACTCTCAAGAGTCTTCTCCAACACCACAGTTCAAAAGCATAAATTCTTTGGTGCTCAGCTTTCTTCATAATCCAACTCTCACATCCATACATGACCACTGGAAAAACCATAGCCTTGACTAGATGGACCTTTGTTGGCAGAGTAATGTCTCTTATTTTAAATAACTCAGTAGCCACATAATATAGGGGGTATATAATTAGTTCATGGAAGTACTAAACAAATAAGCAGCACCAAGAAAAAGAACAGAGCTAGTGATTAAAAAGCCTTAGTGGGGCACTGTGGAAGATTCTGATACCAGAATTGTTAAAATGTGTTATTTAAAATGGCTAGGTTTCAACACAAAAATTATGAGATCTTTAAGAAATAGAAAAGTGTGCTACATACATGGTAAAAAGTGAAAAACTACCCAACAGAAAAGTACTCCTGTGGGAGTCTAGATTTGGACTTCAAAGACAAAGACTTTAAGTCAGCTATTGTAAATATGTCCAAGGAACTCAATGAAACCATGTGTATAGAACTAAAGAAAAATGTGAAATTGTTATCTTACCAAAGAGAATATGAACAAGCATAGAAATTAGTTTAAAAGAAAAATATAGAAAATTTGAAGTTTAAAAGTATGGTGACAAAAATGAAGAATTTACTACAGGGGCTTAAATAACTGATATGAATTGGTAGAAGAAACTATTAGCCAACTTGAATGTAGCTCGTTAGAGATTACTTTCTGAGGAGTAGAAAGGAAATGAAAGTGAAGACAACTTCAGGAGACCTATGGGACATTGCAAGTCACATACACATAACACAAGTCCCATATCAACATACACATAATGGGAATCTTAGAAGGAGAAGAGCGGGGGGAAAAAAAAAGGCAAAAAGAATATTAAAAGAAATAATGACAGAAAAATCACAGTCTTGCTGGAAGAATATTAATTTATGCATTAAATAAACTTAGTATACTCCAAGTAGAATAAACCCAAATATAGACAAATCATAGACATCAAAGTCTAATTTAGATATCATAGTCAAATTTATGAAAGTGAAAGACAGAGAAATCTTAAAAGCAACAAAAGAAAAATATTGATAGCTGACTTACCAGAAACCATGGACACTAGAAGACATTTTCAGAATGTTGAAGGGAAAAAAAGACTGTTAATCAGAAATTCTGTATCTTGCTAAAATCTCTTTCAATGATGGAGAAATTAAGATATTTACAAATAAGCAAAAACTGAGTTTGTCACTAGCAAACTTGCCCTACAGGAAACATTATGGGGAATATTTCAGGTTGAAACAAAAGGATACTGGACAGTAAACATGAAGAAATAAAGAGCAATAATAAATTGATGAGATTATAGCATACAGACAAGTAGTTTTACAATAATAATAAGACAGGCAAGGAAACAGGCATATTGGAGGCAAGTTTTAAATTATTATTAAAATTTTAATGTTAATCCAAACTCAGTTCAGGTCAGTCGCTCAGTCGTGTCCCACTTTCCACGACCCCATGGGCTGCAGCATGCCAGGCCTACCTGTCCCTCACCAACTCCAACAGTTTACTCAAACTCATGTCCGTTGTGTCCGTGATATCATCCAACCATCTCATCCTCTGTCATCCCCTTCTCCTCCCACCTTCAATCTTTCCCAGCATCAGAGTCTTTCCCAGTGAGTCAGATGTTCACATCAGGTGGCCAGAGTATTGGAGTTTCAGCTTCAGCATGAGTCCTTCCAANATCACACCATCGTGATTATCTGGGTCATGAAGATCTTTTTTGTATAGTTCTGTGTATTCTTGCCACCTCCTCTTCATATCTTCTGCTTCTTTTAGGTCCATACCATTTCTGACCAGAATGTTTTAAATTAAAATGATAATTGTAATTTCCAGAGCAACCACTAAGAAAATAAAACATTGTAGTGAAAGAAACAACCAAGGAATAAAAAAAGTACACTAGACAGTATCTATTTAACACAAAAGAAGGCAGGAAATGATAAAAAGATAGTGTAGAGTTCAGTCACTCAGTCGTGTCCGACTCTTTGCGACCCCATGAATTTCAGCCCGCTAGGCCTCCCTGTCCATCACCAACTCCCGGAGTTCACTCAGATTCATGTCCATCAAGTCAGTGATGCCATCCAGCCATCTCATCCTCTGTCGTCCCCTTGTCCTCCTGCCCCAATCCCTCCCAGCATCAAAGTCTTTTCCAATGAGTCAACTCTTCTCATGAGGTGGCCGAAGTACTGGAGCTTCAGCTTTAGCATCGTTCCTTCTGAAGAAATCCCAGGGTTGATCTCCTTCAGAATGGACTGGTTGGATCTCTTTGCAGTCCAAGGGACTCTCAAGAGTCTTCTCCAACACCACAGTTCAAAAGCATCAAGTCTTTGGCACTCGGCCTTCTTCACAGTGCAACTCTTACATCCATACATGACCACAGGAAAAACTGTAGCCTTGACCAGATGGACCTTAGTCGGCAAAGTAACGTCTCTGCTTTTCAATATGCTGTCTAGGTTGGTCATAACTTTCCTTCCAAGGAGTAAGCATCTTTTAATTTCATGGCTGCAATCACCATCTGCAGTGATTTTGGAGCCCCCCAAAATAAAAGTCTGACACTGTTTCCATTGTTTCCCCATCTATTTCCCATGAAGTAATGGGACCGGATGCCATGATCTTCATTTTCTGAATGTTCAGCTTTAAGCCAACTTTTTCACTCTCCTCTTTCACTTTCATCAAGAGGGTTTTTAGTTCCTCTTCACTTTCTGCCATAAGGGTGGTATCATCTGCATATCTGAGGNCATGAGGTGGCCGAAGTACTGGAGCTTCAGCTTTAGCATCGTTCCTTCTGAAGAAATCCCAGGGTTGATCTCCTTCAGAATGGACTGGTTGGATCTCTTTGCAGTCCAAGGGACTCTCAAGAGTCTTCTCCAACACCACAGTTCAAAAGCATCAAGTCTTTGGCACTCGGCCTTCTTCACAGTGCAACTCTTACATCCATACATGACCACAGGAAAAACTGTAGCCTTGACCAGATGGACCTTAGTCGGCAAAGTAACGTCTCTGCTTTTCAATATGCTGTCTAGGTTGGTCATAACTTTCCTTCCAAGGAGTAAGCATCTTTTAATTTCATGGCTGCAATCACCATCTGCAGTGATTTTGGAGCCCCCCAAAATAAAAGTCTGACACTGTTTCCATTGTTTCCCCATCTATTTCCCATGAAGTAATGGGACCGGATGCCATGATCTTCATTTTCTGAATGTTCAGCTTTAAGCCAACTTTTTCACTCTCCTCTTTCACTTTCATCAAGAGGGTTTTTAGTTCCTCTTCACTTTCTGCCATAAGGGTGGTATCATCTGCATATCTGAGGTTATTGAGATTTCTCCCAGCAATCTTGATTCCAGCTTGTATTTCTTCCAGTCCAGTGTTTCTCATGATGTACTCTGCATATAGTTAAATAAGCAGGGTGATAATATACAGCCTTGACATACTCCTTTCCTATTTTGAACCAGTCTTTTGCTCTATGTCCAGTTCTAATTGTTACTTCCTGACCTGCATACCAATTTCTCAAGAGGCAGGTCAGGTGGTCTGCTATTCCCATCTCTCTCAAATATACCCTTATAGAATTAAAGTTATTAATGTATAATGTCTATGTAATAGCATATTTATATAATCTTTAAGAAAATGTTACCATAGAGAAAATAGGTCAATGCTTAGTTTTATAGTACTATCGGATGCTTATCTATAGTTTTTAGAAATATGGTATAAGAAAAATACCCTGACGTGAAGTTAGTGTGAAAAGATTCAATTAACCCTGAGTTCTTAAAATGTAGCTTTGTTTGCTTGGAAATCAAACAGCAATGTATGGAAATGACAGATACTCTATATTATTTTTTTCTGAAAGTTTGAGTGTAGAAAATTTAGTTCTTCACCCTCCTCTAAATATGGAAAAGAAACAGTGAGAAAAGTGCTTTGGGTAAGAGAGGAGATCATGGCAAAAAGGCATCTTGAGATAAATGTACATAGGAAAGGGCTGTTAAAAAGAGTAGTGTTCTGGACACAATATTTCAGAAGTCTTGAGAGGTATTTCTGCCTGCATTTTCCATATATTGTTGGTTCTGTTCTCCATTGGTGCCCAAACGAATATGTGATCTCATAACCAAGATTGTTCATTGTTCAAGCAGCCACATTTATTAAACAGTGTCTTTCATATGCACTCAGAAAGTATAACACATATTTAGTTTCTTAGTGTGAAGAAAGTTTAATTATATCAAACACTACATGTAATTTCCTTATTATAGGAAAAGTGATTAAATTGAATATTTTTATTACTGATTTAAACTATCATTTAAATAAAAACATAATTCTCAATCTGTTTAGGGTCCCAGCACAGTTGAAGAATATAGCACAGTTGCCTCAGTATTGATGGCTCACTCTACTGGGAGCATCTCTCTGGGTGAGAGTAAGAAATATTTTAAAAGTCCTCCAAGTAATTCTGATATGCCATATCTCTTTCCATTAGAAGTGATAAATTTAAATCATAGGTTCCTAGAATTTTATAGAAATTAGTGTTACTGAGATTATAATGATTAATATTGAATCTACTCTTGTGAGCTTATTTTATTTCTTAAGCAAGTTAGAGTGAACCTTTTCAGTACTTTTTCTGTGAACTTACCAAAGTTTTCAAGATGTTTTTGTTTCTGTGACTTTTCTCTAACCAGACTAACCATTTTCAAGTACAGTACTACATTTACTGTATGTGCATTGTTGTATAATAGACCTCTAGAACTTCTTCAGCTTGCAGAACTGAAACTTTACACCCTTGAAGAATAATTCTCCTTTCTTCCTTCCCCTTAGCCTCTGGTAATGACAATTCCACTTTCTAAGAATTTTACTATTTTAAATATCTCATATACATAGGATCATTCAGTATTTGAGATTTTGTGACTGTCTCATTTCACATACTGTAGTGTCATCAAGGTGTTGTAGAATATGACAGGATTGCCTTCTCTTTAAAGTCTAAATAATGTTCCATTGTATAAGCATACTTCATTTTATCTGCTCATCTCAGATAGTGCACTTTTTTTTTTTTTTTTTTACAAATTGAAGGTTTATGACAACCCTGCCTCAAACAAATCTGTTGGTCACATTTTTTCTAACAGTGTTTGTTCATTTCTTGTCTTTGTGTCACATTTTGATAATTCTCCCAATATTTTAAGCTTTTTCATTATTATTTGTTATGGTGACTTGATATTCCTATTGCAAAAAGTTATGACCCACTAAAGGCTCAGATGGTTAATATTTTTTAGCAATAAAGTATTTTTTAATTGAGATTTATACATTTTTTAGACACAGTGGTGTTGCACATTTAATAGACTGTAGTACAGTGTCAATGTAGCTTTTATATGCATTGGAAAACCAGAAAAATCACATGACTCAGTTTGTTGGCAATATTCAGTTTATTGTGGTGGTCTGGAACCAAACCTGCAATAGCTCCCAGGTATGTGTTTATTTGTATACTATTTATGCACTTAAAAAAAATTTATTTTATTGAAGTAATAGTTTTTTCTTCAGTAGTTTTTTAAATTGAGGTATATTTGACTTAGACTGTTAGTTTCTGCTGCATAGCAAAGTAATTCAGTTTACACATGTATATATTCTTTTTCACATTCCTTCCCACTGTTGTTTATTACAGGATATTGAATATAGTTCCCTGTACTATATAGTAGGACCTTGTTTATTCGTTTTATATATAATAATTTGCATCTACTAATCCCAAACTCCCAACCCATCCTATCCATTTATTTATTAATGGGCATTTAGGCTGCTTCCGTTTCTTGGCTATTGTGAATAATGCTGTAGAGAAGATGGGTGTATAAATATCTCTTTAAGATCTTGTTTTCAGTTCTTTTGTGTATATGCCCAGAGATAGGATTACTGGATCATTTGATAATTCTATTTTTAATTTTTTGACTAACTTTCATACAGTTTTTCATAACAACTGCACCATTTTACATTTCTACCAACAGCACACAAGGGTTTTAGTTTCTCTACATCCTCACCAACACTTTGTTATTTTATGTTTTTGGTGTGGTTTTGTCTTATAATGAATGACCACCCTAATCATTTCTAGGTCTATAGCTTATTGCTAACATGATGTTAGGCCTTTATTTACTTCTGAATCACTTTCTAAAGAAACAGAATAGTTATTGCAAATCTTCACAAACTGTTCCCTAACCTCAAATACTACAATACTAATTGGGGCTAGTGTTCTAAACATATTACATTGAGTGTGTAAAAGTGGCCATTTGAATTCTTCATACTTTATCAAATATGATCCTTTTTACTTTTGCAATTCATATGATACTACATTACACATCAGCACCTTCTAAGGCAAAGATAAAATGCTTTTGTCTGCGCCTCTAATTTCTAAAACGGTGAGCTTGCATGATCATAATGGTGATTGCTGTCACTGAGTCGCTTGTTTCGAAGCAGTCCATAACTGCCACATCTTCAGATGCATTACTTCAGCATATACCTAGGCTGCTTCTTTTGATGCTCTCTGAACATGGTGTTCTCCATTGCACTTACCCTACTGCATCTGTCTGTGAATTTTTCTGTCATCTGTTCTCCACAGATTTGCCTAAACAGAGTTGTGTTGCCAAAAACTTTGCTTCAGTGTGGGTAGACGAGCCCTCTTACAATGCCCTATATTGAATAAACTAGCCATTTAATAGTAAGTATGTCTTTGGGTGTGCTTACAGTCTTATTCAAAACAGCAGATATAATGCTTATAGTTCATCTAGTTTTAAATAGCTGAATGAATTTCGGCATTTCCTGTTTTGCAGACACATAGATTGATTGGGAGCTAAATGTTGTTTCTAATTTGTCTTGAACTTTTCCAAAGATCATACTGCCATGTTGTAAGGTTGGAGGAAAAGCCACTTTGAATATGAGGATGGATCTCTATTCAAGGCTGGACTCTGCCACTTGGCTGACAACGTATATTTCTAATCCTCCAATGCAGAAATCTCATAAGTAAGTCTAGATAGTGATACATAAATTTTTATTTTAAAGACTTCACTGATACTGTAAGCTTGTGTTTTTAGCAAATTTTTTAACCAATTCTACACATTAGAATTTTCCTTTTACAAATAGTGAAGATGAAGGAATTTTTGTTGTTGTTTAGTTGCTAAATCATGTCTGACTTTTTACAGCCCAACGGACTGTATCCCGCCAGCTTCCACTGTCCATAGGATTTCCCAAGCAAGCATACTGGAGTGGCTTGCCATGTCCTACTCCAGGGGATCTTTCTGCCCCAGGGATTGAACCTGCGTCTTCTGCTTGGCAGGCAGATTCTTTACCACTAAAGCCACCTGGGAAGGGATTTTTAGACTCTGGTAATACTTTTATCACTGGTATCTGACAGGAGGTCTCTTCTGATGCGTTTGTTTCTCATAGTTTGTCCATTAATTGAAAAAGTCAGTACAGCTCATAAAAGATGATGTATATGTTCCACTAACATCTTAACTCAAAACATAAATGTCTTTGAGTTAGGGCCAAGGCCTTTCCTTTGAATGGGTGTGCTGACTGGAACAATGTGTCTTTCTTAAATCTATTACATTTATAGCAAATCATTTTCAGTTTATACTTTGTTTCTGTAATGTAGATTAAAACTTTAGAGAATTGAAAAGCAATAGTTTTCAAAGTGTGGTTTCCAGACGAACAGCATCAACATCACATGGGGCTTTCTTAGCATGCAAATTTTTGTTTTCACCCTAGACTCACTGAATCAGAAACTAAGAGTGTGGGGCTCTACAATCTGTTTCTATAAAGCCTCCAAGCTAAAGTTTGAGAGCCATTGTTCTATATTTTACGGTTTTCATCAGTTTTTTATTTTTCTCTTATCTTTGTCTATTCCAACACGAGTGTTACATAGTGAGTTGCCTTTATTAAGTCTATCAAAGCTTTTGAAGAAGTTTTTAAAGATACTTTAGCTTTTGTTTTTGCTTTCACTATTTGTCTAACAGGTAATTAAATTAATTGCAGGAACAATAAAACTCCTCTAATTAGCAAATACTGATGATTTGGGGAGAAGAGACACTCAGCATAGGGGAGCAGGACTATAAGGGGTGGACCAGAGAGTAGGCCACATTCTGTGAGCTTTCAGCACCCTGTGGGCATCTGTCCCTGTAGAGGGAGAGGAAATGGAGAGTGTGGGTTCAGTTAGCAAGCTGGGTAAATGAAGGCTGGTCAAGAGAGTTTCTCATATATTGTGATATTTTTCTGTGTAAGCTTATCAATTTTGTGATCTTTACCTTTGTAGCCCTTAATTCAATATTTGAATATTAGACTTCTGTTAATAATGAGTAATCTTGACTGGAACCTGAAGTTTGAGATTTGTTTTTGATGACTCATAGACCTCTTAGGTCAATGTGGAGAAAGCAGAGAATCCAGCCAGCAACACATGGAGGAGATGGACCTATTCTCATTGACAACAAGCAGGAAACTGCATAGCAGCTGATAGTTGAAGTAGAAAAGATAGAAATGTTGCTTCCTAGCCTGAGACTATAACTCTTGCTCCAGTTTATAGGGCATACTTTGATTTGGGAGGAAGCAGTTAGACAGTGTGGGGATAATACAATTCAGCACATCATGATGGCTGTTCCTACCAAAGTGCAGGTGAAATATTTGCCCATCATCGAGATACAAGACTTCCCAGGTGGCGCCAGTGGTAAAGAATCTGCTTGCCAGTGCAGGTGATGCAAGAGATGTGGGTTAGATCCCCTGGAGTAGGAAATGGTAACCCACTCCAGTATTCTTGTCTGGAAAATTCCATTGACAGAGGAACCTAGTAGGCTACAGTCCATGGAGTTGCAAAGAGTTGGACACGACTGAGCATCTGTGCACGTGATGTGAGCTACAAAAGGTATTATGTAAGTCATTCTGAAATCTGGCCTGCTGAACTGAAACAGTGCTGTTTGGCTACATTCCGGATGGAGTTTCGATTGAGCTGCTTTTCTAAATATATGTTTTAATAATTTGTATGTTTTTAGCCACATTGCTAATCTCCCATAGGAGAAGGGCATAAATAACCTGTGTGTATCAACTCTGGATTTTCTTGTTACTGCAATAGTTGGGTCATAGTACCGCTATGAAACATGGATAGAAAACTACCTAATACAAAGAAAATAACTATCGTATAACAACATCAGATACTGAAACAGTTGTTCAGTAAAACAGCTGTACTAGACACACTGAAGTTCGGATGCAGATTTGATACTGCTTAGTATTCATTCTTGAGTGACACAGTAACTCTTGTCATTCTACTTACAAAGTAATGGCTGCTATAAATCTGATTTAAAAAAGGAGTGACCGTTGCTTAAATGCTTAAGATAGACTGGGAGTTTTGTTAAAGATAGGCTCTAAATTCATGTATTTTATGTGCATAGCATAAATTGTAAGTCTATATTTAAATTCCACTTTGTTGTCTGGAGAAAGATTTAATAAAAACAATGGAACTTTAATTTCATATCAAACTAGAGTAAAAGGAGAATGAAAGTTAACATAATAATTGCTGAATAAGTTTTGAATGGTAACTATAGACTGCTGCTGCTGCTGCTGCTGCTGCTGCTAAGTCGCTTCAGTCATGTCCGACTCTGTGCGACCCCACAGACGGCAGCCCACCTAGGGATGTGTAAGTGTTAGGTAATATTGTTATTACAAATATTCTCCTAGAATGTTATTATCTAAGTTTTATAGATGGGTGAAATGAATTATGAAAACTGCTGCCTTGCCCAAAGCCACTTCTCTAGTAGGTGGTGGAGCTAGGGTTTGAACTGTGTCTGTTTAACATCAGAGCCCAAACTTTTAAACACTACTTTACACCTTAATATACGGTGCTTTAATATTCCTGGCCTGCTTTCAGAAACTTCTCTCTTCCTGTCAGTTCCAGAGATAACATTCAATAACTTGACAACAGTGACCTTTCTAAACAAATATAGAGTGTTACAGAACCAGATGGCCCAAGATTATATTTTATTTTTCTGGCTCAAAATGAATTGCCTGCTCTTGGAATGATAAAGTCCAAAAAAGAACCTTCTGTGGCCCCAGACTTTCATCAGGCCACAGGACCAGCTAGTGCCCTTTATCATGAACCAGCCATGAGTACAGGGCCTTATGTCTTTATACCGTAATTTAGATAGGGCTTAATGAAAGGGCAAGAAGCTGCTTTACTAAATGAGATTGTTCTGGCCTTCGGTAATGTCAGTGCATTTGGGTAGAAAGATTTTGAGGAATTAATGACAAGAAGGCAGTACTACTGACTGTCCTATTAAGTGGATATAAGCAAGGAGAAGTCTGATTTATAATTTAACAAACTCCCAAATTAGGCATCTTTTTTTTTTTTTTTTTTTTTGGTGGGATTCAAGTAGGATTTTTCTAATGTGCAGAACCTTGTTCTTCATCATTCAAAATCTGAGTGGAAATCTTTTTGACAGTCATAGGCAGATATCTTTGGAAAATAAATTCTGTATTGGAAATGTAAGTTATGTCACATGTAAGTGTAAACATGATGCCTTCATGGGCTCAATTCCATTGAGTAGACTTCAGAGTTAGATCAGGTTACACAGTGTGGCATAAAAATGTTTTAAAGATACGTTAAAGCCAACTTGTAATTGACAATAAAAATTACAATGACAAAAGAAACACTGAACTTGGAGTCAGGAAGGCTGTGTTTAAGACTTCGACATTACTCTGAAGGATCCTTCAGCAAGTGGTTTAAATTTCTCTCTGAGTCTCAGTTTTCTCATTTGTAGAACGAGGCCAGAATACGACTGTTACCTGCCTTGTTTCATTACAGGGCTGTTTTGAGAACCAAAAGATGAGCATGTAACAAAGTTCTGCTGCTGCTGCTGCTGCTTAGTCGCTTCAGTTGTGTCTGACTCTGTGCAACCCCATAGATGGCATCCCATGAGGCTCCCCTGTCCCTGGGATTCTCCAGGCAAGAACACTGGAGTGGGTTGCCATTTCCTTCTCCAGTGCATGAAAGTGAAAAGTGAAAGTGAAGTCGCTCAGTCGTATCTGACTCTTAGTGACCCCATGGGCTGTGGCCCACCAGGCTCCTCCGTCCATAGGATTTTCCAGGCAAGAGTGCTGGTGATGTACAGATAGACTCTGTTATTATGGTGGCCTCTAGTACCTGATGGGAAGTATCCTGAGTTGTGAGTAGGGCAGACCTGCCTTTGGAATTACTGTGTTATTTAGTAGTTTGTTGATTTGTGCTGAGTTACCAAAATCTTGAACCTAGTTTCTCTCACCTGTATACGATAGTAATCCCTCTAACGGAGCTGTGAAAATTAGTTTTAGGTGCTATTTTTAGGTTTTTATAAAATAATCCATCAGTTGGGAATTATAATGTTACCTTGAACAGATGTCAGAAAGTAAGAAAGAAATAGCCAGAGGCTTCTTATCTGTTCCCAAATGTTTTAGCAAGATAAATAATCCAAAGTATATTAGAATGTTAGTGCTAAAAGGACCCTGGAGGGTCACTTATCTTATCCTCCTCATTTTAAGACAAAGGATTGTTTCCCAATCATATTTTTTCATTTCTGCTTTGTGCATTTGGATAACACTCACCAGCATCATCAATTGTACAGGATGGCAACCATTGCTCAGTCTTGATAGATACAGATTTTTTAAACTGTAGAGTTAGAAGAATTCTGCTTGGGGATAGTATTGTGTTATGAAAAGAACCTGGGCTTTGTTGGCAGAGTTACAATGGAATTTTGATCCTGTCAATTGCTAGTTAAGGGACAGTAGAAATCTTACTTCATGTTTGTTTGGTCCGTAACTGTACTATTTCTTTATCTATCGCACAGGCCATGTCTTGTCTGTAGCTTAGCCATTTCCACATGTGAGTCTTAGGAACTGAGATGACTTTGCTTTTTATGCCATTAAAGATTCTTGACCGTTTCTCCCTTGTCTCCTGAAAATACAACAGTGATTCCTTTAGATGAAAGGGGGAGGAGTGGTGGGTTAGATGTAGTTAGAAAAGACTTCTCTTTAAGGCTGGTTTAGGGACTTAAACGTGAAGCTATTCTTTGTAAAACTAATTTTGTTAGGCTGTTTGTTAGAATTTTTTCTTACGTGATTGAATTTCAATTTATGTTGATTTTGCTTATATTAGGGGGTACATAGGTTTAATTCTCTAGAAAGCTAAATGCATAGTGTTTTAATATGGAATATTAAAATACTGTTAAGTGTATTCTTGTGAGAAGAGCCCTTAACAAGAAATAAAAGAAAAATGTTTTATCACTGAAAACTCAGTAAGAGCAAATGTGGAGAATGTTCATGTTCATAATCAAGAATAATGGCCTTTGTATACTATTCCATAGGTTATATAGTGATTTTTTTTAACTTATTAAGAGTTTTCTTTTCATTCTTGTTTGATATTTTCTGGATAAGAAATATACAAACTAGTTATTCAGTTTTAGATTTTAATGGGACTAGATTGAAAAATGTAAGATTGATAGGTAAAAGACTACATGATACTACATAGAAGGTGGTAATTCAGTGTGAATTTTCTGTTATTTATCAGCATTTTAACTTTGGAATGAGTTTTTCTTTCTCTTCATTAAATAAATGGCTAAAATTTCTCCTTTGATGATCTTAACATAATTTCATTGCAACCACTAGTCTGTGGGGTTTCAATTGAATTTTTTAAATATGGATTTTATGTGGAGAGAGTTGGTATCTTTCTAAATTTTGACTACACTAATTAGAGAATGGATATTACAAAGAATTGGCAGTCAGTTTTTTGAGTATTAAAATGAATTGGTTTTGAAAAGGGATACAAATGCTTAGTCTTACATTTTGCAACTTGTTTTTACATTGTCCTTCAGTATGTTTAATATTTCATAATGAGATATGTTTTTTCGGAAAAAGAAAACAATTGGGCAAAAATATGAGAAATGTTTTCAGTTGTCCAAGGCTAATGTTGACTTAAATAGGTCTAGGTCTTCATGGTTGACAGCTGCAGATAATTAGCTTTTTCTTTCTTAACAAAGAAAGCAAATGGAGCTGCAAGACATTCATTGCCTTTTCTGTCATCATCATAATAATGTATGTATTTAACTTCTGCAGTTCCTTAAATTGATTTAGTGCTAAGCTGCCTACATTACATATAATAGGAGTGACAAGTGAAAGCTGCAGCACATATTTGCGTGGCAAAAGAGAGCTGTGATTGACAGCAGAGTTCTTCTCGACAAGAAATAGCAGTGTTGTGGAACTCAAAAAGGGCCAGATACATAATTCTTAAAATTTTTGAGCAGATTCATGAAATGAATTTTAAGAATTGATTGCCACTTGGTATATTTGAGTGTCTGTGTTCTTGGCTCTGGGTGAGGGGCACAGACGGACAGAATCTCCCCTGACTGCTGAATGTGAGGAAGTTCCTTTTAAGCCTGTTAGGACTGGTAATTTAAGATTGATACTTACAAATTATAGATCAAATTATGACTCTGTATTCAGTAACTGAAAATTCCTTCAGCTCCAACCTGTTCCCTTTATTTGAAGGAAGTCAAATAATACATCTATTCAAACGAGAATTTTAAGACCATAAAGCAAACTCTTTTTTCAGTGAAAATACTCATTTTCACATGTTTCTAAAATCTGAACGATTACTTCTGGAAAGATAATTGTGTAACACATCGTGATTTCTTTTGACCAGAGAGTGGCTAAGTGTCATCATCTTTCAAAAGTACTGAAAATACCCTGCGGTTCCTTTGTTTGTTCAACACATGCCCAGAAGCTATGGTTGAAAAGATACTTGGTGATTGCCGTTGAATAATATTCTTTGAGGAGCCCAGAATGCTGGGCTTTATACCATGCCCTGGGAAATGCGTTTTGTTTTGGTGGCAACACCTTGTATGTTTGTGAGGTGGAGGGGAGCCCTATAGGTCTTTGTACATTGGCAGCCTCTACTGGCCTTGCAAAAGTGCAGTGTTGACCTCTGTTCTTTCCACCCTGGGCTGCATAGGATTTTATTTGGCCCCAGCTCTCTGTTGTTGTTCAGTCTCTAAGTCATGTCCAATTCTTTGCAACCCAGGGACTCAGCACGCCGGTTATCCCCTTGTAAGAACTAGCTTATCTGTTGGATCTCAAGTTATAGCTATTAAAGAGCTACCAGTCCGATGCTTTTGTCAGTAAACTAATATAAAGAATGGGATTTTTTTTTAGAATCTTGGGAAAGGTTACACATATAGCCCTGCCCTGAGAAATAATTTCCAACCAAGAGGTAAGATAGATTTGATCTTTTTATAGATTTTAAAATACTTTCTCAGTTGTGTGCTTTTGAATAGGAATTTACTTATTACTGATAAATAACTCTGGTCTCCTGGAAGAAAGCCTTGACTCAATGATAGTTAATTAAACAGATACTTATTTGTTCTTTAGTTTTAGGTGTATCAACTATTTTAAAAGTTTCCAGAAAGTGGGCATATAACTCTTACTGGGCTTTGTGACTGTAGATACCTGTGGGGATTTTTGGAGGGTTTGGACTGTTTAGAATATAAATTACAAATATCTGTAAATAAAGGATCCACGTGCAGTAAACCCTGCATTATTCTGGCTTTAGTAGCAGAGACTTGTATGATGTGTTTATCTTTGTGTTTGGGAAATAATTTGACCACAGTAGATGATTTCCTCAACAAAACAGATCTGTTATGACATTTCAGTTTTGTAAGTGGCTCTAGTAGTCTTCTGCTTATTTTTTAGTCTCTTGGCATTTCAAATAAGATACCTAGTTGAATCTTTGGTACAGATACTGACTTTCATTCCTATGGCTTCCACTTATTCCTGGACTATTAGAGTACTAGATCTCTTTGCTACCAGGTTCTGTGCATTCTAATTCAACCCATACATCACTACCATATGTATTTGACCAAAATACTACTTTTCACATCATGCTGTTTTTTTCTTTAATGATTTATTGTTTTCTTGAGAAAAAAGAACATAATAGTATGGAGAATGGAGCAACAGAGGAGCACTCAGGTAAGTGTAGAAAGATCTGGGTTTTTTTTTTCTCTCCTTCTCTGTTGCTGTAATACTTGAAGCATAAACATATACCTTCCAAGTCTCTGTTTCCTGATTCTGCAAAATCATTTTTTGTGAAGATTGGTTGAGATAACATATGTGAAATTGCCGTGAGCTCTGAAGAACTCTCTTTACTTTCACTGGCTACAGAGTAAAAAGACCAAATTCCAAAGACTAGAATTTCTCCCCAAACTGCTCCATTTCTGTACTGTGCCTGACATATAATAGGTACTCAATAAATGTTGCTTGGATAAATAAATCCTATCTTTCCAACTTACTTTGTACTTCTTTTTAATCTTCCAATTTAGGTAAGTCTTTCTCCGTTGAAATTGTTGTTCACATAGTCATATCTGTGTCATTCTCATGTTCATCTTTTTCATATCCATGTTCAAGAATGATCAAGTCCCTTATATCTCAAATAAAAGTCCACTTTTGCTTTCTTTCTTACCCTAGCAGTCTTCCAGTCCATATATATATATATATATATATATATATATATATATTTGGCATATGTATTGTATTGTTAATAAAAGTGTCCTGTATGTATGCCTTCTCTTTTCAGGTGTACTATAAGCTCTGACAATACAGGAATATTAGGTTTTTCTTTGTAGTTACTCTTTAGGAATATTTTAATATGACTTGTACTCAGATTGATAGATTAGTAAGTATTGGTTTATAATGCACATGCCAGGAGATAAAATTTAAGACAAGGATTGGCAGGATGTTAGACGTGAGATACTAAGATACTTTCAGACCACCGATAACTCTGATTTATAAGGGTAAGATTCTGGGAAAAAATAACTTACATGTTATTAGTTTTCTATTTTATTAAAATGTCCTTTAGAATAGATGTCTTAATTAGTAAGCCGGTCCTCATATACTAGTATAGATTCTTTGCAAATATAAATGAAGTGATAAAAGGCATAGAAATCATAGGGATGCTAGAGTGACTGACTTTTCCACTGATAACCGTTTGGGGTTTTTTAGCATTTGGAGTTTTACATATTCAAATCAAACAAATTGCTATTATTTCTTGAATAGGTAAGTTACCAGACATTCTCACTAATGTATGTCTTCAGCATATTTTTGAGTGTTTTTATTTTTAATTGGTTTTATTGAGCCATATTTTACATATAATTCACCCACTATCACCCAACAAGAACATTTTCATCACCTCAGCAAGCTTGTTTATGACCCTTTAAAGTCAATTCTTTACCTCATTCTTGGGCTTCTGGCAGCCACATCTCTGCTCAGTGTCATTGTTGTCTTGCCTTTTTTAGAATGGAATCATACAGTGTACAGTTTTGGTACCTGCTTTTTTTTTAGATTGTACCTGTACGTGTGTATCATGTAGTTTGTTCCTATTCATTGTATGGCTGTGCCAAAATTTTTTGTTTTGTTTTGTTTTGTTTAATAGTTGATGGCTCTTTGGAGTGTTTCTGGATTTGGCTCTCATAAATAAAGCTATTTTATACGTTTGGTACAAGTCTTCATATAAGCATATGTTTTTGTTTCACTTGGGTAAATGAGTAGGAGAAAGATTGCTCAGTCTTATGATGAGGAAATATTTTAATGTTACAAGTGACTGCCAGACTGTTTTCCAAGTGTACCGTTTTTGCGGCTCTTCTGGTAATGTATGAGTTCCAGTTGCTCTGCATCCTTGCTAATACAAGTATTGACAGTGTTTTTAATTTTGGCTCTAGTTACATTGAGTATGTAGTAATAGTAGTAGTTTATTGCAGTTTCAATTTGTATTGCATAGAGTGACTAATGATGTTGAACATTTTCACATACACTTATTGGTAATTTATGTATCCCCATTTGTAAAGTATCCATTTACCATTTACATTTACTTTAAAAAAATTTATTTTTAATTGAAGGATAATTTCTTTACAGTATTGCATTGGTTTCTACCAAAAATCAATATGAATCAACCATAGGGTTACCCATGTCACCAAAAATCATGTTTTTTTGTCTCCTTATTGAGTTATTTTTAGATATTTACATATTCTGAATACAAACCCTTTATCAAAAATATGTTTTGTTGGTTTTTCCCCTCACATTGATGTGCTTGCCTATTCATTTTCTTAAGTGTGTCTTTTCAAAGAACGGAAGTTTTAACTTTGATGAAGTTAATTTATCAGTTTCTTTCTTTGGGCTTTCTGTAGAGTATTAAAAATTTTGTCTAACCTAATGTCATTTAATTTGTTTTCTTCTCAAAGTTTATCATCTCTTTAGGTTGATGATACATTTTAAGTTGATTTTTATATATGGGATAATGTAACTTTCATGTCTTTCCATATGAGTATCCAATTTTTTCAGCATCATTTGTTGAAACCACTGTAATTTCTTCATTGAATTACTTTGACACCTTTATTGAAAATCAATTCATGATATATGTGTGGGTGTATTTGTCTTTTTGTCTTTTAGTCTGTTAATCTGGTAAATTACATTGATTGATATTCTAATATTAAGCAGCTTTTAAATTCTAGGATAAGTCCCATTTTTATCAGGATTTATTACATTTTTTATGTGTTACTGGTTTGATTTCTTGGGGTTTTGTTACAGACATACTTGTGTCTGTTTCTTTGAGAAATATTGGTATTGATTAAATTTTCTTAAAATATTTTTGTCATTTTCAAAAAATTTAGAATCATGCTGGCCTCATAAAATGAGTTGGTGAATGTTCCCCCTCTTTTATTTTCAGAAATAGTATAAGCACCAATTGATTTATGAATTGGGAAATACAAAAGTTCACTTATGTTACTCTAACAACTTATTTATTATCACAGAAATAAATATTTTCATATATATGATATAGGGCATGTTATTCCTTTCAGATATTCTCCAAATGGTTATTTCTTTCTAAAACCAAGATAAAACAATAAAATAGCTTATACAGGTATGTTCATGCAAATATTTGCAAAATTTGACATGCAAAGCAAATGTAAATTTGAATGAGAATTTGTTTTCAATAAACCATAAATACCTGATATTGTGTTTCATAAAGATGTTAATATTTGCATTTGCTGTTCATTGAAACATTTTGTAAAGTCTTTTGTACATTCTTATTAATTCATACTTTATACTTCAACTTCTTAAGACTTGTCAGTGATAATTGCAATTGCAGTGAATTTTTGAAAAAATTTTGACCTAGCATAATATTGTTTTTCAGATGTTTTCATTGTACTTCTTCCTAGCCAGAACCAATTCCTTGAAAGGGCAATAGTTCTTAAATTTTATCTTTTTTTCTGGTAGATGGATTTCAAGTGCTTAGCTGTCGATTTGACTAGACCTTATTGGATGGCTTTTTACACGGTGATGTTAAAATCATTCTACCTTCCTCCAAAGCATATTCTGTGGGCTTTAGGATGAGTAAAAAATGCTGTTTCACTAACACAGTATTTGTTAAAATTGTTTTGGAGGATTGGGAAGTTGGATTAAATGAATAAAAATTGTGAACTATGCTGTTTAGTAAAGAAACATAAAACTCAATTTATGTTTTCATGCAATGAAAATTATTATTCTCTGATGTACTTTCAAGAGTTTTAAAAATTTAACATTGCTACAAGGTTTGTTACTTATGTTTTGCTATGTAGCTTAGACTGTAAACCCATGAGGAGAAACCCTATGCCCTATAAATCATCTAGTGTATTCTTATCTTTATAAATATGATATAACATTTATTAGAATAGTGAATTTCAAAACTACCTGAAAAGCTTAAATTATATGAAACAGAATTTCACAAGATACTTAAATAGATCTTTTTGCATTTTTTTCTTATTATAACAGTCATGAACTTGAAATTTTTCTCCTGTGTAAATTTGCTAAATGCTTACTTTGCAGTAAATACCACTGACATAATGACATAAAATATAAGAATCATAACCTGTAGCTAAATCATTAAACATATTGTTGATATTTTGCATGATTATATTTTAGGAAGTATTCACCCCATAAGTTGCATTTACATTTATTTACTGTATAGAATGACATAAAAAGGCAAGTTACAAATTACTGTATTAAAGGCAGCTGTGGTACTACTACTACTATACTGTACATTTTAAATGAATATTAGTGAAAGAAAATAGGAAAGAAATAGTAAATCTCAAGGGTGTCATAACTCACTGGGAAAAAATGTATTTTGTAGATTATAATAATTTGTCATTTTACAAGAAAAAATCATTCTGTGAGAACATAAATACGTCAAAGAGAGAATATAAAGAAGCATTGGTAGGCATGTGTAATTTTCTACTGTACATAGAGTAAAATATGTTGCTTATTAGGAAACTGATTGTTTAAGTGGTCATCTAAGTATAATTCTCCCTCATTATAGAAATAGAGGTATGTGTACTTGGAATGGAAAGAAAAATAGCAGTGTTTTGGAGCTTTTTTGATAGTGGACTTTTGTAGCTTATAACTTAACTACTATCATGTCTTAGTGTAATTAGTGATTTTAACTTATTGTTTGAGGACTTATTTTAGCCCCAATACAATTCTTGAGCCTGAGAAGGAGAGAGGTGACATAGTAGCTCTGAGATTCTGTGAAATCCCAGCTCAGTTAAGGTGTACAAAGAATGAGGTGACTAAATGATATGAATAAACAAGTTTATTAGTTTCAAGTTGAATGTTAAGAAAAGTAAAATTGGACATTAAATGTTATATTGTTGTTTTTTAAATGTTGACTTACTTATTGTGTAAGAGGAAAGCTTGGTAAATATCAGGCCAATAATTGTTGTATTGAGCAAGGACTTTTTCCTTACCATACTGTTAAAACTATTATGTGACATTGTTAATGTTAGGTTATTTCACTTCATACATGGGTAGATTGAGGTGCAAGAATATTTGTATTTATTTAGCATGAATTGTTGAGGTGCTATATTAATGTGTCTCATTATAACAAAAATAGGCATCTTGGTATAATACAGAATTTGAGTCCAGAACAGATTGTCTTTTCTAAGTATATATATATGTAGCTTTTAGACTTTGTCAGTCTTTGCCTCCACTCTTCAATTTCTCATAGAACCTTTGACAAAGCTATTGATTGTGCATTTGTATCTAAAGTTGGATTTTTAGCCAGGAAAATGAGAGAGGGCAAGAGGAAGATCCTAGACTAAGGTCCTTTGATAATCATCTATTTTTTTTAATTGTAGCATAATTACTTTACAGTGTTGCATTGATTTCTGCCACACAACAGCATGAATCAGCCATAAGTATATATTTATCCCCTCCATTTTGTGTCCCTCCCATCCACCACCTCATCCCACCTGTCTGTATCATCAGAGTGCGGGCTGAGCTCCTTGTGTTTGGTAGCAACTTCTCACTAGCTCTGTTACACACAGTGATGTACGTATGTCACTGCTACTCTCTTGATTTGTCCCACCCTCTCCTTCCCCCACTGTATCCACGAGACTATCTTCGATGTTTGCATCACTGTTTCTGCCCTGCAAGTAGGTTCATCAGTGCCATTTTTCTAGAGTCCATATTTATGCATTAACATACGATGTTTCTTTCTGACTTACTTCACTCTGTATAACGGGCTCTAGGTTTATCTGCCTCATTTCAAATGACTCAAATTCATTCTTTTTTATGACTGAGTAATATGCCTTTGTATATATGTACCTCAGCTTCTTTATCTGTTCATCTGTTGATGGGAATTCAGGTTGCTTCCATGTCCTGGTGATTGTAAATAGTGCTACAATGAACATTGGGGTACATGTATCTTTTTCAATTCTTATTTTCTCAGAATATGTGCTCAGTAGTGAGATTGCTGGGTTGTATGATAGTTTTATCCCCCACCCTTTTTTTTTTTTTTAAGATTCTCCATATTGTTCTCCATGGTGGTTCTATCAATTTACATTCCCACCAACAGTGCAAGAAGGTTCCCTTTTCTCCATATCCTCTGTAGCATTTATAATTTGTAGATTTTTTCATGATGGCCGATGTGACTGGTGTGAGGTGGTATACTTCATTGCAGTTTTGATTATAACAATCTTTTGAAGTTGAGAATTTCTTATAATTAAATTTTCCCTCATCATGTCACTATGGAAGTGAAAGTTGCTCAGTCATGTCCGACTCCTTCCAACTCCAGGACTATAGAGTCCGTGGAATTCTCTAGGCCAGAATACTAGAGTGGGTAGCCTGCCCCTTCTGCAGCAGATCTTCCCAACCCAGGAATTGAACCCAAGTCTCCTGCTTTGCAGGCAGATTCTTTACCAGCTGAACCACAAAGGAAGCCCAAGAATACTGGAGTGGGTAGCCTATCTCTTCTCCAGTGGATATTCCCAACCCAGGAATTGAACTGGAGTCTCCTGATTTGCAGGTGGATTCTTTACCAACTCAGGGAAGTCACTATAGTAATTTGAAATAGTTTTTCTTGATTATACAAGAAACACATTTTATATAGAGGGAAGGAACTAATATCCCTATCTCATTTTCCATAGATAATATGTATTTAACTTAAGTAAAAATAAGGGTAAAATAAAAATACCCCTTACAAATAAAATAGTTTTGGTCATTATTGAAGATACCCTCCTTTAACTTCCGCTTTTTATCGAAGTTTACCTTATTCTGAATGTGTGAAAAGATAGTAAGATGAGATGATGGATAATTAACTAGGGGCTGAAATGATACTTCACGAGAAGATTCAGAGGGGAAAGAATGTCTTTCAAATTAAAGAAGCACAGACCAAACAGAAAAACAAACATTTGACCCTCATGAACATGTCTGTAGAAATGTATGGTTATATATGTGTGTGTTCAGTCACTTAGTCGTGTCTGACTCTTTGTGACCCCATGGACCGCAGTCCACCAGGCTCCTCTGTCTATGGGATTCTCCAGGCACGAATACTGGAGTGGGTTGCCATTTCCTTCTGCAGAGGATCATCTCAAGCCAGGAAGTGAACCCACATCTCTTTTGTCTCCTCTATTGCAGGTGCATTCTTTACTGCTAAACCAGCAGGGAAGGTCCTAAGGTTATATGTACAATATTGTTAACCATGTTATGTATTAATTATATGTATCATTTTTAATTAAAAATTATTTTGATTCTGGTTGCTTTTTAGTTATATTTCTACATTCAAATGAAAAAAAGTATCTTCACAATAGTGAAAGTGAAAGTCGCTCTACTGTGTCCGACTCTTTGTGACCCCATGGATTATGTAGTCTGTGGAATTCTCTAGGCCAGAACACTGGAGTGGGTAACCCTTCCCTTTTCCAGAGGGTCTTCCTAAACCAGGGATTGAACCCAGGTCTCTCGCATTGCAGGAGGATTCTATTACCAGTTGAGCCACAAGGAAAGCCCACGGATACTTGAGTGGGCAGCCTATCCCTTCTCCAGCAGATCTTCCCAACCCAGGAATCGAACCAGATTGCAGGCAGACTCACAATAGAGGAATGCTAAATAAGGCTGCCAACTTTCTGTTTTTAAGTTCTTTGTTTTGAAAATTTAATCAGAAGGATCTCCTGGAAACTATATCCTGGAACTTCCCAGGTGTGTTTTCCACTTTTCACAGATGTGATTGGAAGAGAAATCATTCCTGTTTATCTGAATGAGAATGCTTTGGTAAAATTCCTTTGATTCTAAGATAACTAGATGAAATGTGTTGCATAAATCATGTCAAGCAAGCAGTTGTCACCTGGCACTAGAGCTTGATGAAGTTTTAAAATGTTAGCTTGTTGCCTGTAGTGTTCAGTTATGGTTCTATAGAAAGTCTGTTTGTACAGATGAAGCAGCTCTTGGTAATGCAAATGGTAGGGCCTGTGTGAGTTTATTGCAGAGACACCTATTCTGAGATCCCAAGACACACTCATCAAGACTTTGTTTTAATGTCTCATTGCTCTCCCTTTGGCATACTTATAAGAAAATGAAATAGACCCTTATCTTGCTAAAACTCTTACTATTTACATAGTTCATTATCTACACAGTGCAGGAATGTTTTCAGTAAAGTTTCCAGAAGATAGTAAAATTTGGACTGTAAGATACTGCTTTTATTTGCAGCTATTAACTCTCTGTCCAACCTAGTCTTCAGTTTCATCTTTTAACAAAAGTTCTACATCCATGCCCTCTTTATTTATTGGCAGTTTAGTCTGCCAGTTTTCCTAGCCTTTTTAACAAAATGATAAAGATCTACTCAGCATGTGCAGAAAGGGATGATGAACCCATGCTCTTCGATTCTAGAATAA
Organism: Neotragus moschatus; assembly: GCA_006410615.1. Taxonomy (NCBI): domain Eukaryota; kingdom Metazoa; phylum Chordata; class Mammalia; order Artiodactyla; family Bovidae; genus Neotragus; species Neotragus moschatus. Next base: position 1,263,060 of record SJYA01001284.1, read on the forward strand.
ACTATATCTAAAGGAGTATGCACTTCACAGTGGGCCAAACTTTCTTCCTAAAAAGTACATTATATTTTGCCATTTCCAGACTTTAAAATTTCTGTCATTTGTAGGAACACTGGTTTTTTTTTTTTTTTTTTAATTTCTTTGGCTGTCATATACACTTAAAAAAAAATTCCTTTCTTTTCATCTCCCAACTTCTCATTACATTGCCTTTCTGTGCTGTGCTTAGTCGCTCAGTCATGTCCAGCTCTGTGATCCCATGGATAGACTGCAGCCCACCAGGCTCCTCTGTCCGTGGGGATTCTCTAGGCAAGAATACTGGAGTGGGTTGCCATTTCCTTCTCCAATGAATGAAAGTGAAAAGTGAAAGTGAAGTCGCTCAGTTGTGCCTGACTCTTAGCTACCCCATGGACTGCAGCCTATCAGGCTCCTCCATCCATGGGATTTTCCAGGCAAGAGTACTGGAATGGGTTGCCATTTCCTTCTCCAATGCTTGAAAGTGAAAAATGAAAGTGAGGTCGCTCAGTTGTGCCTGACTCTTAGCGACCCCATGGACTACAGCCTACCAGGCTCCTCCATCCATGGAATTTTCCAGGCAAGAATACTGGAGTGGGGTGCCACTGCCTTCTCCAAGAATAACTGCAATGGGTTGCTATGTCCTCCAGAGGATCTTCGACCCAGGGATCGAACCCAGGTCCTCCCAGATTGTAGGTGAATTCTCTACTTTCTGAGCCACCAGGGAAGCCCCTCCCTCTTTGTAGGGAATCATATTTTATCATATCATATTTTTGATCTGAATACTTTTATTTGTATAAACTTGTAGCTTTATTTTGTGCACGTATTAAACACTCAATGTCAGTTCAGTTCAGTCACTCAGTCGTGTCCGACTCTGTGACCCCATGGACTGCAGCACTTCAGGATTCCCTGTCTATCACTAACTCAGCAAGCTCAAACTCATGTCCTTTGATTCAGTGATGCCATCCGATCATCTCATCCTCAGTCGTCCCCTTCTCCTTCTGCCTTCAATCTCTCCCAGCATCAGAGTCTTTTCCAATGAATCAATTCTTTGCATCGATATACATGTATTTTAATTTTGCATTGCTGATATTATGCTATAGACATTGTTTAGTTTGCCCTCAACAGTAATACTAAAGACCATTCCATGTTACTGGGTATACACTTTGATTTGTTTTAACTGCTGCATAGTATTTTGTGGGGTTTTCCTGGTGGCTCAGTTGGTGAAAGTCCGCCTGCAGTGCAGGAGACTTGGGTTCAACCCCTGCATCAGTAAGATCCCCAGGAAAAGGAAATGGCACCACACTCCACTATTCTTGCCTGGGAAATCCCATGGACAGAGGAGCCTGGTAGACTACAGTCCATGGAGTCACAAGAGTCGGACAACACTTAGCAACGAAACCTACCTACCTGTATTCTGTAGAGAGAACTTGCTTCTTTTTATTTCTGTGCATTGGACACCTAAACCACAAGGCCTTAGAATAACTGGCTTGATATTTTCAGGCAGTCTCTTGCACTCCAGGCAACTTAAATCCCAGCTACTTGACATTAACCACTCTTGTATGAAGACAAGGCACTCTTTATATTACACATACTTTTAGTCTTTTACTATTTCCTCACCTCAGGACTCTATTTATTTAGCATTTCCTTAATGAAGACTTTAGCAACTATTTCATACTTGAGCTAGTTGCTTTGTACTGTGCTCACATAGCACTTTTATCTTGGCATGTTTGGGCCTATATTTCTTCCCCAATGTCTATTTTTTTCCCTCTGGATTCCTTGAAGGCAGGGATAAGCTCTTAGGTCTCTTTGTATCCTTTGCTGTAGGGTGAACTGCATATATTTGGCAAGCAGTAAAATGTTGATTGAATGCATGAAATGTCTATAGTGAAGTACTGGCAATGTAAGCATAAATGATCCTTATACGTAAGAAGGGGTTGGAACAGAAATGCAGAAGTGTGGTATAAAAGAGAAGAGTATACAAGAGGCTGAATCCCAAACTGTTCTGAAACTCATAAAGGGGCTCTACCACAACAGGTTGGGTTCAGATTGTGAAGGAAAACAAAAAGGATAAAATATTGCTTGGGTCAGATTGTGTGATAATACTAGATATTGGAATTTAAGGCAGAGCTATAGAACTTCTAGGTTGGTCTCAACTTCTCTATTAAAAAAAATGATATTCAGATTCAGTAAAGGAGACTAATGATGGTAGCAAGAGAGTTAAGATTTCTGGAAGGTGAAGCAGTGATAAAAAAGCACTCTATGCTCTCAACTAGTAAATGTCCTGCAATTAAATGACTTGGAGAAATGAGTGGCTTTTTGAGCAATTTATAGTCAGTAGTAGAGGTCCCAAAAGACTTAAGATCTGCAAATACTGCTTTTTAAAATTTATTTATTTTTTAAAAAGATGGGTAAAAATAGAATTCTGAAACTGAGATTAGTGGGTTTCATGTCTGTCTTTGGGACAATTTTTTAGTTGATCATTAAATGATTTGTGAAGATCTAACTAGAAAAGAAACAGTCCTCTGGAAACCATGGGTTCATTTGGAATATATCATATTAAACTCATGTAATTCTTTTTCCTGTGTAGGTTGAATAAGTTGATTTTGGCAAGGCCTTGGACAGAGTATCTCACAATATGTTTATGAAATAGATGGTCAAATTCAGTGCTGTTTTGAGAGGACAGGTAGATTCATAGATGTTTGAAAAAAGGTGATGAATGGATTGCTGTCAGCTTGGAGAGAGGTATTTCTAGAGATGTGACTTGGCTCTTTCTTTCACTCTATCTTGTTAATCAATTTTATCACTGTCTGGGATGAAACAGGCCCATCATATTTGCATATCACATAAAGCTGGAGCAAAAGCTAATAGTTTGGATGAGGGAATCAGGATTGAAAAAAGGCCTAGTCATCTGAAATGGTTGGCTAAAATCAAAATGGCCTACAATAGTGATTAATGTAGAATTTTGCATATAGGCTTGTCAAATTATCACACTAGTAAGAATCAGATGTGTTTTAAGAGCAATTCATCTGAAGAATACCTGGAAATGTGATATAACTGTCACCGCTGTGTCTTAGGTGTAGATTGTTTTAATAGAAATGCAGTGTTTGGAACAGAAAAGTTGCAGAATCCCTGGACTGGTGAGAAAATACCATCGTGTTCCTTTATAGCTGCCAGGTTTTAAGAAGTGTCTGAGAATTTTGTCATAAAAAGATTAAAGAATCAGAGTGGTTTCCTTAGTAAAACTTCTGTGCATGTATGTACGGAATGAGGGATCATCAGAATAATAGTTTTCAAATATATAAAGGCTGAAAGAGAAATTAGCCTAATTCCATATTTGTTCAACTTTTAAAAGAATATCGAGTCCCTATTTTAGGGCTGGAAATTGTGCTGGGCATTGAGAATATAATAGTGACTAAAAACGGGAAAAATAACTTCATCTTTACCTTTTGTGGCACTGACAGTCTGGTGGAAAAGTCAGACATTAAGCAAACAATTATATGAGTACATGTAATTGCAGCTATGCTAACTATAGGAAGTAAAGGTACTTGGCATCCTGGGAGTGTGTAACAGGAGCATTTGATTTGATTAGTAAGGGAAGGCTTGCTTGAGGAAGTGACACGAGGTAAGAGAGAGTATACTATATGTTAGCTTGGTGGAAAGGGGAGCAGAGAGGGACCTAATGTGAATGAGCGTGCTTATTATAAAGGATGGAAAGCCTGGCTGGTGCACAGAAATTACGTTCCAAACTTGAAAAGGAAGTAGTGGTCAGGCCATTCAGACCTTGAAGACCTTACCAAAAAGTTTATTCTGTGTCTGGAAACACTGAAAAGCGTTTGCTCTCTTACTTTGAAGAGTGATTTAAATTTGGGAAGATGTCTATGGCTACAGACTGGTGTGAGGCCAGAGAGGTTGTGGTAAACCACCTGGGGAAGGACTGCACGGGGTAGGTGGGGGGCATCATGCTGCTCTAAAGGGGGCGGTCAGTGAAAGGGGACCTGAGCTGTGGGGAGAGCAGTGTGTGTAGGGCCAGAGGACTTGGGTGTGAATCCCACTTCTGCCAATTACTAGCTTGGTGCCCTTGTGCAAATCACATTCCCTTTATCCCTGACTGAATGAACTGCACAACATTTGCTCACAGGTTTTGTCAGGATTACCATATATGTTTTAATATCCGTGTGAGTGACTTACAAACTGTGAAGTGTTACATAACATGGAAGAATTGAGGGAAAAAATCAGTCAACAGTGGTCATTATTGTACTGGCTGGTGGAGTAATGGAATGAATGTTCTTAAATGTTTCCTAACCTAACTGTTTGAAATAGATGATTCTTTAAGATTTTTATCATCGTACTTTCAGATTTCCATTCCTCTTCCTGTTGTTTTGCAGAATTCACTGACAGGCACAGTGTAAAAATTTATAGTTACTCAATGCTTTTGACTTTCTAGTTAACAGTCAAGTTGCTTCAAATGGTTTTGAGTCAGAGATACATGAGTTTTTCTTATGTGTAATCTCAAAAGCAAGAAGGGGTTTAAGAAGTCTTGTAGCAAAACTCTAAAACAAAAATCAGAAAGTATAAAAAAATTCCTCAAATAATATCTTTTGGTAAGGTACTACTTTGATATCGTAAGTTGCATGCAAGTATGTAGACATATACACTTATACTAAAGTGTTTCCCTTGTATTTGTATGTAGGTGTGCGTGAATCCCCACAAATACAAAAAAGGTCCTGTAAGTGGAAATATTACCTATAGTTTTTGAAGTGCTTTAATTTAAAACTTGTGGTAAAATAGAAATCAGTGTAAAATAAATTGTTTAATTCCTTTTTTGAGAAAGGATGGGAATGGTATTTCTCATAACTCATAGGAAAGAAGATGCATTGGTTATGTATTGTGTATTTACATATTTATACCCTCAAAATTCATTCAACAAATATTCATTGATCATATAAGATGTTTATATGTGTTGTCTAACTTGTATTTTTATTAAATTATTTACATATGTTACCACTAGTCTCAGAAAACTTTTTCTATGTGTGACATACCCCTTTGCAAGTAAACTAAAACAAAGGGCCAGAATACAAATATAACCTAAAATTTTAAACTTAGCGATTCTCTGGCAGAATCCCAAAGACAGTTTCAACTATAGCATTTGCACATTTAATCAAATTTTCTGTTATTGTCATTGATTATTTTGTTGCTTTTATGGTTCAAATGAATTATTCAACTTTAAGTATGTTACCTATAGTGTGTGAGCCTTTCTTAAGATTGGAGACTTTTCTGTGCAGAGAAGGAAATACTGTTTATTCTAGTTCTTTAATGCTTTTTCTTTAGGAAAGTAGGAGTAATAATTGCTGAAAACCAGTTGCATTTTAAAGGTATTAAAACTTGAAAGTTGCTTCTGGGTCCATAGCTAAGTAGAAAAACAAGTTTGAGTGAGAAATCAAATCTTCCCACAGGCTTCCATTTATACTGATAATGGCTGTAATAGATGGACCAAGCATGGCTAAGGATTTTACATGTACTTGTATTTAATCTTTCCAGCAACCTTGTGAAATGTGGGTATTGTTATTCCAGTTTTATAGATGAGAACGCTGGGGTTTAGTGTGGTTAAATAACTAGTATACAGGCAGGTGAAGTGAAGTGAAGTCGCTTAGTTGTGTCCGACTCTTTGCGACCCCACGGACTGTAGCATACTACGCTCCTCCGTCCATGAGATTTTCCAGGCAAGAGTACTGGAGTGGGTTGCCATTTCCTTCTCCAGAGGATATTCCTGACCCAGCGATCGAATCCAGGTCTCCCACACTGTAGGCAGACACTATACCATCTGAGCCACCAGGGAAGTTCATATACAGGCAAACCTAGATTCAAGTCACTTTTGATTTCAAGACTGCTATGCCAGTTGAGACAGCTGATTTGGTACAAAAGAAGTTGTTTGAAATAATTTTAGATTTCTCTGGGGCTGTGCTTCTTGCTTTTTGTTATGATACTGAATTAAAAGGATATAACAGACAGCAGGTACGAAGGTAGAAGTAAGAAAATAATAGTAATCCCTGAGTAGTAATGAATTTCTTGTTGCTTCTGTAATAACTTTTTCTTTCTTTTTGAAATTAGGAAAGTATGATAACACATTTACAGGAGACTTAAAAAGTACAGAACAAAGTTACATATAGTTCCACTATATATATTACAATTTTTTAATGAGTAAATTAAGACTTTTAGTTGGAATTTCAATATCGAATTCTCAAAGATTAATAGAATGAATAGACAGAAAAGTAGAAGGCCTGAAACACACTATGAACCAATTCAGCATAATTAAAATTTATACAGTGTTCAGCTAATGTGTACACATAGTAAAAAATAATTCAGATAGCCCAAGAGAGTATACAGTTGAATTATGTTTGCCTCCCACGCCTGTGTCCAGTAGAGTCAACTATTCTATCTGATTTCTGGTTATTCTTCAACAGATAGAATTAACATGGATTGATTTTTTTTTTTTTTTAAATTAAGAATGACATTTGAGCATCAAAGAAACAAACTGGAAACACCCAAGTCTGGAAACTGGTTAACACCGAGATGGGCCAAGCTAGGAATAGATGCCGATGAGATTCAGTGATGAGAATGCAGACAGGCCATCCCATTAGCCTCGTTCCCATAGGAAAGTCCTCCAGGTAGGCTTGCTCCATTGTATAGGTGAGGAAATTGATTATTTCTGTCAAGAGCATAGTTCTGTGTAGAGCCAAACTCAAATGCAGGTCTGTGACTCCCACCTTTCCATTCTACTGCAGTGCAAGTTACGCCTGGATTTGAGAGTGTTGTAAAGAATTGGACAATTGAAGTGGTCTAAAATTGACTAGAGTTTCTGCAGGTAAGCTAGATAGCAAACTTTAGACAGTGAAAGGCAGTAGAAGATCTTTTTTTTTTCAACTTTTAAAGTACATTTTTAATATTACAATAGATTCAGATTTACAGAAAGCTTGTGAAGGTAGCACATAGAATTCTCATGTATATTGCACATATTTTCTTCTTACTAACAGATTTTCCCACTCTAAAGTCGCTTTTTAACCCCCGCTTTCCACACTATACTATTTGAAAGGAGGTTACTCTATGGAGCCCACACTTCAGGAGTCAGGAGTTATGTTGCACCTCTTTGAGTGGGAAGTAGCTTTGTGAATTATTTAGAATACTTCTGAACAAGAGATATGCTTCTTCTCCCTATCTGTTTATTTATTTAGCCAATCATTTATTTATGTAAAGTATAGATTCAGTGATATTTATTTTATACTTTGGGTTAAAATCCGATATTGTTTTATTGCTCAAATTATTCCATCTTTGGCCATTGGCAGCTTTTTAATTGTTCTGTGTTAACTCCTGTGTTTCTTTGACATACCCTCATCATTGTGTTCTGTTTCATTTTTTTTTTTTTCCTTTTTTGAGTCTTTCCTTTCTCCTCAGGATGCATCAGACTTACCTTTACATTTCTTGATTTACTCCTGGAATCAGTCACTTCTCTGAGGAGCCCTGGTTTCTTTTACTGGAAAATGGTATTATAAACTGTCATTTTGATGACAGATAGCAGCTCTTTTAAAACTAAATGTTGAAAAGAGAGTTATAGCCATTGTCCCTTGAAGTGCTGAATTAGGTCCTTGCAGTAATTTGTTAATATTGTTAGAATAAAAAATTTGCCTGAGTGAATTGAATAGGATGATCATAAGAGTTTTTAAGGTAAAATTCTAAGAAATATTATTTTATTATTCTTTTCTGTTACTAAAAAAAATAAAACCTGTCCTTGATTGCACTTTATTTGACTTAATTTGTCCTTGACCAGAACCTAAGGCAAAACTTCAAAACCTGGTAATTTGAAACAGGTTGGGATTAATGCTAGGATTTGAGAAGACTTTATGCTCCATTAGGAAAATTACCAAGCATGGAGTCTATGAAAGAAATAATTCATATTTATCTAAAGAATAATGTGTCACTAAGCATTTTAGAAATTTGTGTAAGAATGAATGAGAGACTATTAAAAAGCAAAAAAAAAAAGAAAGGAGAAGAAAAAATGACCACTGAGCATGGTTACAGTATCTAAACAGTGTGTCCTTACTGATTTATGTCATTACAGAGGAATATTCCCTATTAGAGATCTGGCTTTTCTAATGCTAGAATTGAGATTTCTCTTAATTTGAGATATTTGTTGATAGATGAGATAACCCTTTTGGGGGGGATGTTAAGGGATTTGTGTGTATGTATTTGCAGTCTTAGTAGTACTGATGAACATTTCTTAAAAGTTTATTTCTCAGTTTTATTCTTTGCCCTTCCTTATAAGGCAAGTTTTATTCCCTTTTGCTCTTCAGCATCTACCATTTCAGTAAACAAGTTGAATTTTTACACCTCATGTAGCAACCAGGTCAGAAGTATCACAGGATCTGATAGGTGAATGTGTATAGTGTATGTTTTTTTTTTAAAAAAAAGAAGCAGCAGCAATTTTATAAGAATTAACCAAATGCTTTTCCCTGGGCTACAGTCATCACTATCCTAAACTGTTATACTGTAATTTTCTGTTGTTTAGTTTAACTGTGAAGAGTAGTCTTTTGAGTCAATGTAAATAGAAAAGTATTGAATTAAACTGATGAGGCGCAATTGCAGTTAGTAAAAAGTACAGCACTAATGAGGAAAAGAACCAGGCAGGTAAAAACTGAAACAAAGTTAAATGAAGCACCCTCTAATGAGTAAGCAAACGTGACTCAGTGTCCAGAAAAATGGAGTGAGCTGGAGAAGCCCAGAGAGCCCTAGCTTAAAAATAGCTGGCAAACCTCAAGAGGGATGGAGCTGAGTTTAGACATGGGGAAATTAAAACAAAAAGGTTCTGACAGAAGTGCTGAAGATTATGCTTGAAGAGCCTGGAAATGCTGATCTGGGACTCACTGGAGGAAAACCTAAGTGTGTTAAATATGCACATTTGCTTGGTGTAGTATGCCATTTAATTCTTACATCAGCTGTTTCATTTATTATGTCATTTTATTCTCTCATCAACTCTTTAAGGCAGTGTATTATTACTTACAGTATTACAGATGAAAGAAATGAGGCACAGAGGGGCTTGAGAATATGCTACCAACCTCACAGCAACTAATCAGGTAAACCCTGATCAGGGTTTAAAATTTTGAATATTGAATTCCAAAGCAGTTTGGAGATCAAGGTAGAGAGAAAAACCCAATTCAGTTTAGCATACACGCAGACACTTAGGACCAGGGCAACCACCAGGATGATTTTGGAGTCTGTTGGTTGAATTGATTAAGAGAAAGGAGCTTAAAATGGTGGCTGTTGGGTTGAGGTAGTTTAGGGAAGTTGAAAAATGAAGATTGGGGTAGCCTGTTATATTCAGAGGGCCTTGGAATGGACTGAGGACTGGAGATAGCTGATGGAGCAAGTGGACTTGGGGACTGACTGAAAGGTGGAGATGGGGTTATTGTTGGTCCATTTAATTATCATTTCACATTCATTTTGATCTTATCAGAATTCTTATAGAATAAAGAGAGTGATTTGTGACTCTCCTCTTGAAGGGAAGATACATTTTAGGAGTTATTCTTGAGTCTGGAAAACTGGTTGTTGGTATTATTAGTCTATTTGTGAATGGGAAAGGAGAATAAGGAAAACCACTGTGAGCTGTAAGAATGTAATATATTTTAAATGGTATGTTTATGTTTACAGAGTAAATCTCAAGAGCAAATTAATTACAGGTCTGTAGTTCTTGAAATTAAGTAGGCTAAGTAGGGGGAAAGCATGATTTAATCTTGCTTTATTGCTGGCCAAATCTCTAGGCTGGTCATTTTTTCCTTTTAATAAAAATCCTTGTGGTTCCTTGTCTTCCCATTAGCTCATAGTTGAGAGCTCTGGTAAGTTGTCTGTGAGACGGAGTGTATTAGGCTTGCTTGATTAAAATTGTTCATGAGAGATCAAGCAGACAAGGGACTTTTAGCATAATTAAAAAAGCACTGCTAGCCTTTAAAGATGAGATTTCAGAGATTTCTGAACTTAAATCCACCTGTAGGGAAGTGTGTTTATGTAATTAGATTCCAGTTCTTTCATGAACCGTTCTTACTTAATTCGCACATGGTGTCCTTTCCTTTTATGGAATATCATATTTTCATGCAGGTGATGAGAAATGCTGAGAAAAGCCAGAACTTGAAGTGCTGAAACATTTCCCTTGAAAGATCATAATGTGATAAGTTAAACAATCAGTTACCTCTTTATGTTAACCTGTTTGTTTATAAAAAGAAACTCAGGAACAACGTTGAAGATAGTAAAGAGAAAAATCAAAGCGAATTGCATATCCTGTGTTCGCTGCCTAATCTGAGAAAATTTATATCAGCATTTGAAAAATAGTCTCCTTTTATTTAATGTATATCTTAGCCCAAAGTATTTTTTTTTTTTGTCTTTTCATTTTACAGCCCAAATTTTTCAGTGCTGCACTCTGAAATCATTCAGTTATTATCCCCATTTTACTATCATGTTTCAGGGGGAAAAAAAGATGATTATAGTTAATGTGGTTTAAAATGGCATCTTTTGTCCTTTTAAAGCAAAGTTGACTGCTATATACTTTTAGAGCACTTTATTGAGCAATTCCGTTTTCCTTTGTGTGTGTTTTTAAGATACCTTTTAGTTTTTCAGAAAGCATAAATCAAAATGTTACTGCTATAGTGAAGCAGTGTTTTAGAAGAAATTGCCAAGGTGTGAATTTTTTTTTAACCTACCTACCTGTATAAGGCATTTATTTCATGGACTAAGGATTACTGAACATGTGAACATTTCTTTAGGAAAGTCATTTTTCTTGGCTAATAGGTAATATTTTGTTTTCACCTGGAAAATTGCTTTAGAACATTTCTCTTTTAATTATTTTTCCATTAGCTGAGAGTGGTTCTCTAAGCTTCTTGACTTTTTTTCTCTAAGTTCCATCTTATTTTGCATTTTTTAAAAGAATTACATCTAGGCTGATTGTAACATAAAACAACAGGATATAAGCTATTTCCATGTCATCTCTGTGCAAGTGAATAATATAATAAAAGAAGCTCCCCAAAGTGTAGCATAAATTATCCCAGTTATACGTTAAGACTGATTTTAGGAACTTAGTCAAAGATACATTGGCTAGGATAAAACTAATTTAAAACCATAAAGAATTTAGGAAGCTCGGAATTGAATTTTTAAATGGTTGGAGTTTTTTTGTTTTTTTTTTTTTTTTTGATGTCTTATATCAATCTGTAGGAAGAGAGCTCTAAGCAAGGTTGTATCTTAAAATGGTATAATCTGTGAATAGTTTTGTTTGTGGGAGGAGGTCACAGAAAGGTTATTCCTCTGGCTTTCTTCTAGACAAGTAATCAGAGTACTTCACAGATCCCCTGGTTTCCAGTTATTTTATATAGTCTTGAGAATTAATTTTTGCATCAAATTATACTTCCTTAGTTTTGATTGAATAAACTGNATGGTATAATCTGTGAATAGTTTTGTTTGTGGGAGGAGGTCACAGAAAGGTTATTCCTCTGGCTTTCTTCTAGACAAGTAATCAGAGGACTTCACAGATCCCCTGGTTTCCAGTTATTTTATATAGTCTTGAGAATTAATTTTTGCATCAAATTATACTTCCTTAGTTTTGATTGAATAAACTGTTTTGATAGGATTGTACAAATAGGCGAGATAATAATAGTTGCTTTAATTAATACATACTTTAGGATGAAATCATAAAGAATTAACAAGGTGCAGTGTGTGTGATAATAGTGGCAACTAGTATATCTCTCTCATAGGCAGTATAATTTCTTTTGTGTACCAAAAAAAGGATGTTTTTACGTTTTCCTTATTCTTGTTTAATTTAAGATGCTAGTTAGTATAGCCATTTAATTGTTTATTTATCCACCTGTCCACCATCCATTCATTTAGTCAATAAACATTTATTGAACCTTTCTTGTATATCGAGAATTGGGCTTGGGTACTGGTGATTCAGAGATTAATAACTGTTCTTGAGATTATTTTTTTAAGAAAAAAATTCACAATTAATTATTAGTATGAATAGAGTGCTGTACATGTAAAAGAAGGTACATCTAATTGTTGCTGAAATGTCAGTGAAGACTTCAAAGAGGAGGCAATATTTAAAGTGAGTCTGGAAAGATAATAAGTTCCTTCATTTCAATTCAGTTGCTCAGTCGTGTCTGACTCTTTGCGACCCCATGAATCGCAGCATGCCAGGCCTCCCTGTCTATCACCAACACCTGGAGTCTACCCAAACCCATGTCCATCGAGTCAGTGATGCCATCAAACCATCTCATTCTCTGTCGTCCCCTTTANTAAGGCCCACTTGACTTCACATTCCAGGATGTCTGGCTCTAGTTGAGTGATCACACCATCGTGACTATCTTGGTTGTGAAGATCTTTTTTGTACAGTTTCTGTGTATTCTTGCCACCTCTTCTTAATTCTTTTGCTTCTGTTAGGTCCATACCATTTCTGTTCTTTATTGTGCCAATCTTTGCATGAAATGTTCCCTTGGTATCTCTAATTTTCTTGAGATATCTATGGACGAAAGTTCGTGACATTGTACAGGAGACAGGGATCAAGACCATCCCCATGGAAAGGAAATGCAAAAAAACAAAATGGCTGTCTGGGGAGGCCTTACAAATAGCCGTGAAAAGAAGAGAACCGAAAAGCAAAGGAGAAAAGGAAAGATATAAGCATCTGAATGTAGAGTTCCAAAGAATAGCAAGGAGAGATAAGAGAGCCTTCCTCAGTGATCAGTGCAAAGAAGTAGAGGAGAAAAACAGAATGGGAAGGACTAGCAACCTCTTCAAAAATTTCCTTCACCAGGCTGAAAATAAGAGGAAGGCCATGCTGAAAGGTAAGAATAGAAATTACAGATGCATTGCATTTCTTAAAGAATTGCCGGTATCTATTTGGAATATGTAGGAGAAATAATTGGAAATGGTGTTGGAAAACTAGGCAGGAATGTCTCTCATTCACCACGTTGATAACTTTAGGCGTTACTTGTAAGTTTCAAGGCATTGAGGGAAATAAAGCTGGATGAGTAACATGAGATTATTTTGTACTTTTGAAAAATAAATTGGTTAAGATTATAGGAAATATTTGCATAGGGAAGAAAAAGATTTCGTAGTGAGCATCAGATGGCCTAGTGAATTAGAAAGCAATCTTATATCATTGAGTTTTGGAGCCATACAGAGTTGACTTCAGATCCTAGATATGAAGAAGTTTCCCTTAACTTCTTTCAGCCTAAGATTCTTCATTTGTAAAATGGAAATAATAGCTGTTTTGAAGTATGGTAAAGTTCAGGAGCTCAAAATGCTTAGCTTAAGTTTGTAGGCTTATAATACATATTCAACAAATGGTAGGTATTATTGTTAGTTATTGTCCTGTAAGTACTTTAGAATTACATGGTAAACATTATAAGTGCTCCTTTCCCTCAAGAAATTGATAATAATTTAATATATGCAGAAACAAATGAGCAAGATAAATACATATTTTTTAAACTTTATTTTTGAAGCCTCCCTTATTGCTTTCCCTATGTGGATAACTCTGTTGAAGATTGACAAATGGGTTCCTTAACCTTGCTCATATATTCCCAAATACTTTAAATCATTCAAAATATTTGGTGTTGATGGCTATATGGTCTGATAAATATGATTAAATAAATTTCTCCCCAAGTGGAAACTCTTCTGTTTTTATAATCTGTGCATTTAAAGATCAAGAAATACTGTCTCCTATCTAAAGGGGGAATTTTCCTAGGATCCCCCTAAACAGGTGATTAAATTTCTGATTGAACTCCTTTGTGAGGGTCCTTTACCCTACAGAGAAGTCTATTCCACATTCAGCTCAAACTGGAATTGTAGGATGTTTTTCTCATGTATTTTATGCAGCTGAGTTTTAATTTCTACTGCTTGGGTACTAGTTCTCTCCCAAGATCAAATAGACCAAATCTAATCAGTTTTCACTTGCTGTGTCATCTACTGTTTGTCAAAAGCCATCCTCCCTTTTTTCAGGCTTCTCATTTCCAGGTTTACTATATTTTCAGGTTTTCCAGGTTTTGTGGTGGTTGATTTGTTTAAAGAACAGGTTTGTTGACATATATTTGATATAAACTACACACATATGTTAAGTATACAACTTTGATGTATGCACATATTCGTGAAACCATTACAGCAGTCAGAATAGTGGATATGCGTTTACCCAATGGTTTCCTTGTGTCTCTCTATATTTTCTTTGTTCCATCACTCCCTATCCCACCAAGCCAGATCCCACCCTCCCGACCCCTATAATCACTGCTCTGTTATTGTTGATATAGATTAGTTTACATTTCCTAAACTTTATGTAAGTGGCTTCTTTAATTCAGCATAATTATTTTGAGATAAATCCATATTGTTACAGATAATGATATTTTATTTCCTTTTATAGATGAGTGGTGTTTCATCATAAGGATATACCACAATTAGTTTGTTCATTCACCTGTTTATGGACAATTGGATTATGTCCAGTTATTAAATATTATGATTAAAGTAGTTATGATCATTGATATTATAAGACTTTGTATGGACATAGGTTTTCTTTTGAGGAAAGGAGGATAAATACCTAGGAGTAGAATAGTTGTTATACATGATAGGTATATGTTTAAATTTTTAGGAAAAATTCAAAACTCTTCAAACTAATGGTACCTTTTTATATTTCTCCCAGCGTAGTATGAGAGTTGTAGTTCCTCTGCATCCTTACCAACACTTGGTACAATAGAGTTCATTCTACTGTATGTGTAGTTGTTTCTCCTTGTGGTATTAATTTGCATCATCCTAAGGTTAATGATTTTGAACATGTGCATATTTATCATCTTTATATCTTCACTGAAGTCTGTTCAAATCTTTTGTCCATAAAAAAAATCAAGTTGTTACTATCGAATTTTTTTGTTCAGTCACTCAGTCATGTCTGATTCTGCGACCCCACGGACTGCAGCACGCCAGGCTTCCCTGTCCTTCACTGTCTCCCAGAGTTTGCCCAAACTCGTGTCCATTGATCCAAAGATGCCATCCAGTCATCTCATTCTCTCTCACCCACTTCTCCTCCTGCCCTCAGTCTTTCCCAGCATCAGGGTCTTTTCCAGTGAGTCAGCTTTTTGCATCAGATGGCCAAAGTATTGGAGCTTCAGCTTCAGCATTAGTCCTTCAATGAATATTCAGGGTTGATTTCATTTAGTTTTGACCTGGTTTGATCTCCTTGCTGTCTAAAGGTATCTCAACAGTTCTCTCTCTCTAGCACCACAGTTGGAGAGCATCAATTCTTTGGCGCTCAGCTTTTATTATGGTCCATAATGAATTTTAAGAGTTCATTATACATTATTGATAAAAGTCTTGTACTGGATATATGATTTGCAGATATTTTCTCCTAGTCAGCTTGTCCTTTCATTCCCAAACACAGTGTCTTTCAAATAGCTAAAGATTTAATTTCGATAACGTCTAGTTTATCAATTTTATCTTGATGGATTTTAGTGGTAGCATCTTTCTAAAAAAGTCTCTGAAAGAAAGAAAGTGGAGTAGCTCAGTGTTGTCCGAGTCTTTGCAACTCCATGGACTGTAGCTTACCAGGCTCCTCTGTCCATGGGATTTTCCAGGCAAGAGTACTGGAGTGGATTGCCATTTCCTTCTCCAGAGGATCTTCCCAACCCAGGAATTGAACCCAGGTCTCCTGTGTTGCAGGCAGATGCTTTACCATCTGAACCACTAGGGAAGTGAAAAAAAAAAAAAAAGTCTTCACCTAATTCAAAATCTAAACTATTTCATCACATATTCTCTTTTATAAGTTTTATGGTTATACTTTTGACATTTGTGTCTACAATCTATTTTCATAATAAAGTTTTTGGTTTGAAATCATTTTCAACTTGCAGAAAAGTTACAAAGGTAGTAAAGGAGTTTATTAATCACTCTTTCTCTTATGTAACATGGTAAATTGGTCAAAACTAAGTAATCAGTATTGGTACATTACTATTAACTACATTTCAGACTTTATTTGATTTCACCTTTTTTTTTTTTTTTTTAACTGTTTTCTATTCTAGAATTCAATCCAGCCTTTTATATAGTATTTAGGCCTCATAGCCCCTTAGTCACCTCTGATCCTTGACAGCTTCTTAGTCTTTCCTTGTTTGTTTTTAATGACTATGACAGTCTTCAGCAGTACGGGTCAGATCCTTTGTAGAATGTCCCTCAATTTGAGATTGTCTAATGTTTCTCTTATTTCGACTGGGATAATTTTAGGGAGAAGTAGAGGTAGGTAGACACATGGTGTCAACATGTTTTATCACTGGTGCTCCTTAACCTTGATTACCCCACCAAGATGATATTTGACAGGTTTTTCCACTGTAAAGTTAATCTTTTTCTCACCCTTTTGATGCATTATTCTTTGGAAGCAAGTTACTAAGTATAGCCTTGCTCCAGGGAAGCAGAGGTTAGGGGGGTGAGGCGGGTTCGAGGGGAAGGATTTATGCTTCCTGGAAATTGAGCATCTACCTAAATTGTTTGAAATTATTTTGAAAGATCAATACTATAAATGGTATTATTTTCCTCTTTCCCCCACTTATTTATTTCTTCAATAATTTATTATACCAATATGAATTCATGTTTATTAATTTTATACTTTTGATTATAATAAAATACTGTTTTAATTTTGCTGCTCAGCTTGGAATTTTCTGCCATTCCAACTCTTTCAGGTTGATTCCTGTATCCCTTGGACTTTTTTTTTTTTTTTGGCTTTCTTTCCCCTTTCTCAGTACTTCTTTGTTTTCTGCCACTACAGGATGTTTATTTTCAGTGCTCCAAACTTTGAATCAGCCATTTCTCAAAGGAGCCCTAGATACATTTGGGGGCATATGTTATTTAGTAGAAACCACGATGTGGGCATTGAATATGCTGGTTTCTGCTACTGGGGTGTCACTGTGTCTCTGTTCCTTCAGCAAGGAGAACCAGGCAATATATGTATGCCTGCTAACCTATGGTATACACATGTAAAATTACTTCTGCATCTGACCATTTTTATCTATATTAAGCTAACTCTGAATTCATACTGATATTGCTGACTCTTCTATAATGAATAATGTTTATTCATAAGGTGTCTCTCCATCAGTGAGAAGCATGATTCTCACCATGTTTTTTGTTCAACCACAGTATACATGTAAAGCAGTTTCAGAGTCATTAACCTGTACCCTGCAATCTATTTTGAGTTAGTTTTTGTATATGGTATGAGATGGATGAGAGTTCACTTTTTAAAAATGTGAATATTTAACTGTTCCAGCAATATTTGTTTAAAAGGCTATCCTTTCTTCACTAAATGCCTTTGCATCTTTGTTAAAAACTGATTCTGCATTTGTATATTGGTCAGTTTTGGAACTCTCTGTTCCATTTGTTGGTTTGTTTGTCTTTCTTCATTCTAATAACTTACTGTGTTGATTATTGTAGCTTCATAGTAAATCTTGAAATCAGGTAATGCTATTAGCCCTCTTTTTCAGAGTTGTTTGGTTATTCTGTGTCATTGCATTTTTATATGAATTTTAGGATGAGTTTGTCAGTTTCTACCAAGCCTAGTGGGATATGGATTTGAATTGCATTGAATCTTTAGATTAATTTGGAGAGAACTGACATCTTAACAATATTGAGTCATATCTCTCATGACTATATAATACCTCTACATTTATATATGTCTTTAACTACTTTCAGAAAGATTTTGTAGTTGTCAGCTTATAGTCTTAAACATCTTTTGTCTCATTTATTTCTAAGCATTTTATGTGTATTGATGCTACTGTAAATGATATTGGCTTTTAATAGCAACTTCCAATGATTAGTTATTAGTAAATAGACATATGATTGATTTTTTAATATTGTTTGTCATTCAACTTCAGTTCTGGCCATTGGGAGCTCTGTTTGGTTGGGTTTTGTGTCCCTTGGACTTACATCTTTTTTTTTTTTTTTTCTTCCTTTTCCCAGCACTTTTCTTTTTTATTGACACTACAAGATACCTAAGGCTCATCTTATATTTTCAGTGTCCCAGCCTTAGATTAGCAGTTCTTAAAGGAGCCTTAGTGTCTTGAAACCTTTTAAAACTTACTAGTTCTTGTATCTATTTGTCTGATTTTCTACATAGAAGATCATGTTGTTTGTGAATAAAGAAAATTTTATATCTTCCTTTCTCAGTGCCTTTTCATTTCTTTTTCTTGCTCAATTGCNTCATCTTATATTTTCAGTGTCCCAGCCTTAGATTAGCAGTTCTTAAAGGAGCCTTAGTGTCTTGAAACCTTTTAAAACTTACTAGTTCTTGTATCTATTTGTCTGATTTTCTACAT
Organism: Neotragus moschatus; assembly: GCA_006410615.1. NCBI lineage: Eukaryota > Metazoa > Chordata > Mammalia > Artiodactyla > Bovidae > Neotragus > Neotragus moschatus. The sequence continues at coordinate 1,281,428 of SJYA01001284.1, forward strand.
AGAAGATCATGTTGTTTGTGAATAAAGAAAATTTTATATCTTCCTTTCTCAGTGCCTTTTCATTTCTTTTTCTTGCTCAATTGCAACAGAGAAATGATGGGAGCAACTATTTCTAACTTGTTCCTGATCAAAGAGAAAAGAAGCATTCAGTCTTTCCCCATTAAGTATGATGTTAACTGTAGGTTTGTCATAGATGCACCTTATCAAGCTAAAGAAATGTTCTTTTGTTATCTTCTTTGCTGAGGGTTTTATCAGAAGTGAATGTTGGATTTTATTGAGTATTTTTTGGGTACCTGTTTAGATGATCATAAGATTCTCTGTTTTTAGTTTCTTGACATGGTGAATTACATTTAATTCACTGTGCCTTTCAGCTTTGAAACCCATAATTGACTCTACTTGGTCTTGATACATTTTATTTTATGGATATTTGGATTCAGCTTTTTAGAATTTTTATCTTTAATGGGGGAATATTGGTCTAATATGATTTCCTTTTAAAATATCTATGTCTGTTTTTGTTATCAAGAGCAATGCTGGTCTCATAGTATAAATTGGAAGGTATTCATTCCTCTGTAATTTGGGGGGAGATATTTAGACTTGTTTCTCCAGTGAAACTACCTGGGCATGGATTTTTCTTGTGGGAAGGTTTTTAACTACAAATTCAATTTCTCTATTAAAGGTTTGCTTTCGCTATCTATTTTCTCTTGTGTAAACTTTGGTAATTTGTGTTTTTCAAGGAATTGATTATTTTTTCTAAGCTGTCAACCTTACTGGTATAAAGTTATCATAATATTCCCATATGATCTGTATATTCTGTAGTGATGTCGTGTTTCTCATTCTTGATATCTTTTTTTTTCCTGATCAGACACATCTAGACAGCTATCAGTTTCTTGACCACTTTAAAGAATAAGCTTTCTATGTCATTTACTTTTCTTATTTTACTGTTTTCCACCTCATTGAATTCTGCTGTGATCTTTATTATTTATTTACTCTCTTCTGCTTAATTTGTGTTTAATTTGCCCTTCTTTTTCTGATCGTAGCATGGAAGGTAAAATCAATGATTTGAGACCTTTACATTTTTCTAATTCAGATGTTGTCTACTATAGATTTTCCTGTAATTACTATTTTAGCAGCACCGTACAAAGCTTAATATGGTGTGTTTACATTTTTTCCATTACATACTTTCTTTTTTTAATATAAATTTATTTATTTTAATTGGAGGTTAATTACTTTACAATATTGTATTGGTTTTGACATACATCAACATGAATCTGCCACAGGTATACACATGTTCCCCATCCTGAACTCCCCTCCCACCTCCTTCCCCATACCATCCCTCTGGGTCGTCTNTTGGCAGAGAAGGCAATGGCACTCCACTCCAGTACTCTTGCCTGGAAAATTCCATGGATGGAGGAGCTTGGTAGACTGCAGTCCATGGGGTCGCGAAGAGTTGGACAGGAATAAGTGACTTCACTTTCACTTTTCACTTTCATGTATTGGAGAAGGAAATGGCAACCCACTCCAGTATTCTTGCCTGGAGAATCCTGGGGACAGGGGAGCCTAGTGGGCTGCCGTCTGTGGGGTCGCACAGAGTCGGACACGACTGAAGTGACTTAGCAGCATACTGTATTGGTGTTTTGCTTTCTGACTTACTTCACTCTGTATAATATGCTCCAGTTTCATCCACCTCATTAGAACTGATTCAAATGTATTCTTTTTAATGGCTGAGTAATATTTCATTGTGTATATGTACCACAGTTTTCTTATCCATATCTTTGTTATGTGTTTCATGTATTTTAAAGCTCTTTTTTAGATACATAAACATTTAGGATTATTATATTCTCTTGATGAATTGACTACTTTATTATTATGAAATTATCCTCTGTATGCCTTGTAATCGTTCTATCCTGACATCAACTTTTACTGATGTTAGTATATTCACTCTAGGTTTCTTTTGACTAGTGTCAGTGTGGTATGTCTTTTTCTGTCCTTTTCCTTTTACCCTGTGTGTGTCTGTATTTAACATACCTTTTTCAGAGACAACATATTGTAGGGTCTTGCTTTTTTAGGAATGTGATGATATATGTCTTTTAATTGGAGTGTTTGGATCATTTACATTTACCACGGTTGTTTACATGGTTCATTGTAAGTCTGTCATCTTACTGTTTGTTCTGTCCCATCTGTTCTTTGTTCCCTTTTTCTCTTTTCCTGCCTTCTTTTGTTTATTTGTATGCTGTTTCTGTGGTGATTTCTAAACCCTTAAAGCATCCTGGTTGTCATTTGGGTTAGCTTCAGTTTTCTGGAAGATTGTGTAGATTTATCATGTCAGATTCTCAAAGCTTGTATGTTTAATGTTCTCTAAATGTTTTTGACTAGGAAATTAAGATTTTTTTCCCTTAATCCTGAAAACTTGCTTATGGCTTTAATACTTAGATGTTAATGTAAACCAGTGTTGCAGTTGGTATTGAATAACCCTTTTTAGGATCAACTATTGGCTTCTGTGTTCTTGAAGGTGATATATTTGGAGCCTGAGAGTTTTTACTCCTGAGGACCAGATGAAGTGGATCTTAGAGAAGCCAGCTTTCATTCCTAGGTTAATCAGTATTTATCTGTCTTGATTCAGGATCATTTCCTACCCTCCCCCCATTTTATTTAGAAAGAGGAGAAAAAGATGAGAGATAAATTAATAGTTATTTTCTATATCTGTCTACTCTTTCTTTCCCAAATAAAAGACTGATGTAGTACATGTTTCAAAATAATGAACAACATATTCCTATAAAGAAGTACATCAGTATGTCATCCAACATGGAGAAGGCATTTCATGTCTTATAATTTCAGTAGAGAAGGGAATGGCATGACAGAGGAAGGAGACATGAGCTTAAGTTTGAGTGATGGTATGGTTATTTTATCAGGGTTGGAAATTGCCAGACCAGCACCTATCTATCTTGGATTCTAGGAAGTGGCAAAATATGAGATCTGTATGTAGGTTCTCAAGAGGCCTGTGTAAGGCCATTTACCCTGGCCTTGAACTGAGAAAAAGAACTTCTCCAAATTCCTCCTTTCCTGAATTTGCCTTGTTCTAGTGGTTTTCCTTGAAATAGCTTTGTCACTAGAGGATTTTTGTTGAAGTAGCTCTAGTTTCTAGAAGATATGTAAATCAGGGTATTCTTGTTCATTCTGTATTCTAAGTCTAGCTCTTAAAATTTCAAAGAAGCAGAATGTGGTACATCCCTATTAAATGCAGGTGCTTTCTGCCCTGTTTGCTTCAGACAGTTGAGTGTCTATAGTGGTTAGAACTGATGATTTGTAAGCTGATGAATGGGTGCCAAAAACTGAATATCTCTCGAGTACAGTGGAGCCTATAGTCTGGTCTCCATGAATGTTAGGGCAGTGTGCCAACTAGAGCTGGCTTAATTCTGCAAGCAGGAGCCCTTTGCAGAAGGATTCATGGTAATTAACCAATTCAAAGTGCAATATTTTCCTTTCATTAATTTGGCAGAAAACAACTAAATATCTACAGCAAGAATGTTTTTGACATTTTCACTTGCTGCTTGGAAAAAGAATGGAAACTTTGAATAATACTAAAAAGAAAATTGCTAAGATTTTGTCAATTTAAACTTCTTAATGTGGATTACTCAATTAGGAACTAATTTTTTTTTATTAAATAGGAATAGTTGGCTGCATGGGTGATCAGAATTGAGTCATATTTTGAGGTAACTGGCTTGATTCTTAGGGAATTTATGGCTTGGACTCATTGCCTTTTACATCTCCTTTTTCACATGTCTAATAGAATTCCAGTTTGGTGTTATAATTTCCTATCCTTTCTCCCTTCAGAAGTTGATTTCTACTTCACATGTGACTTAGAATTTCTCTCCATTTTTTTTTTAAGATTAAATATATTTGTTGTCTTAATAAGTTTATTCCAATAATGGTTATTTTTTTTGCTTAAAAAAAAGGTAGTTAGAACCAGTCACTGGGAATGAAGTATTTTGAATAATTTTGGAACTAAAGGTCCAGTGACAGCAGATTTTTCCCTGGAGGAATTACTGAAAAATATTTGTTTTATAACATATTAATATTTATATAAATGCTCTTATCTTTTGAAAGCATTTATCTTTTCACTAAAAATAAAATATGTTTAATAATATTATTCATATCTGGTTTTTGAAAACTTTCTTTTCAGTTAAATTATTTATTTCTTAGTTTGATTTATTTGAGTTATTCCTCAATTTAACATCTTCTCCTTATACAGTTTTGACATACATTGGATATTGGCATAACTCTTGAAATCCCAAAGAATAGCCTGGCCTAACAAGAAACTGGAAGTCTTCATCAGTAAAGCCATTAGGAACCTAGCTACTAATAATATTTTCCTCGTCTTGCATGTTTGCTTTTTATCTATATGTCTCATCTTCACACTGCAAATCTACTGTCAAATATATGACCAAATAAATGGTCACTTTTACAGCTTATTACCACAGTGTTCAATATACAATGAAAATTATTAGACATGCAAAAAGAAATTTGCAGTATAACCCAGGAAAAATTTTATTCCCTAGTGAAGAAAAAAAATAAATAAAAAGAGACCTTGCAGTGGCATAAAAGTTGGATTTAGTTGACAAAGACTTAAGTATGCACACCCAAATCAGAATTAAAAAAAAAAAATTTTGTGGTCTTTATGTATGAACAGGTAGGAAATCTTGGCAAAGAAATGAAAACTGTACAAAAAGAACTAAATGGAAATTCTAGAACTGGAAATAATTGAAATTTTATTGGTTAAGCCTAACAGTTTATTGGTGATAGTAGAAAAATAACTGAACTTGAAGCATATTAATAAAATTTATTTGATATGAAGAACCTAGAAAGGAAAAAGCTAAGAAAAATGAACCAGAGACTCAGGGACCTAAGGAATTTCACATTTGGGTATCTGGAGCCACAGAAGGAAAGCATGAGAAGGGGCATAAAAAGTATTTCAGAAATAATGGTTGAAATTTTCTGTTTTTAATAAAATGTGAATTTACATATCCAAGAAGCTCAGCCAACCACAAGCACCTAGGCACATTATAGTTAAGCTGCTGAAATAGCCAGTCGTCAATAAGGTGATGATAAAGAAACTGTCAAGTGGCTTTAAGTATTCCATTACCATTTTGGGAAGAGCAGTTAACTTTATCCCACAAGGGGAAAAATATGGAAGGTAGGATTGTTATAAATATTTTAAAATATGGTATCATATTCTACATGCCCAGATTCATTTTAAAATATAGGATTTTGCTTTTCAGATTACAAACGTAATGCAGGCTCATTGGAGGAAATATATGATAATATAGAAATAGAATATGAACTGCCCATGATGAAATGGCTTTTGACCTTTTATTCTACCATGTTTCCTTTTTTCTCTTTCTTTTTTTTTTTGTCAATTAGTGGGAAAACATTAAAAAATACAAAATGTTTTTATTTAAGACATATTTCAAAATATTCCTTACATTCTGATCTCTAGTTAGACATAAACCAATTGTGGATGAGAAATTATAGACAGAATTGTAGACCATGAAAATTGCTTATAATTTCTATATTAGGAATCCTGAATACATTTTTTATTCAGTTAATAAAACATTCAACTGTGTAACTGATATTTCTTTCTCCTCCCCCATTTTGAGTAAAATATTGTCCCGATAAAATTTTTCTGTAGACACTGAATATTTAAGAATTTTTTCTCAAGTGATATGTAGACAAAATGAAATTGACTTTTACTTGAAGATCACCAAAGACAACCTCCTATTTCTTATTTAGATATTTTTTATCAGAGGAACTTAGACAGGAATCTTAAATGGTTCTCAAAATTCTAAAGTGGTGAGGCCAATTAATGTATTTTCTTACCAGTATTTAATTTTTATTTTTTCTATATAATTCTTAAATGAAATATTTCAAATGATGAGTCACATTAATACTGGGGTCCTTTGCTTTTAACAGTAACTTTCTTTAGCAGCTTTATTGTCTGGTAGCTTTGTAGTCTGGTTATTAAAAGTCCTATATCTGTATTCTCAGGGCTCTGATATATTTGGGAGTTGGAACAGCATTCAAGAGGAATAGTGAGAAACTTTGTAGAGCAGAGGCTACCTACATGTCCACATTTTGCCTGTCAGTTAGAGCTGAACTCAGGAGCTGATGGCTCTTTCACCCAATTTCTAATTGATTGTGGCACCTTGAAAATAGAGATGGCACCATCTTGTTTGCACCTGACCAATTCAAGACCCTTTAAGTCTGGAGCTCCTGTGGAGGAGGAACTTAAAATGGATCTAAAAACATTTACAAGTTTTAAAATAAGTGCTTATATGAAATATCAACATAGGACAAATAAAAGATGTCCAACGAATGGGAACTTAGATTATGTCTTTGTTTAACACCAGAATTACTTTAATAGTGAATTTGCCAACAAATTACAAAATCAAAGTCTGACACACAACTTGTGCATTCTAGTCTGTTTTCCCTTGGCATGAAGTCCATGCCTTCTCAGTTTTTGTTGCAAGTAATAAAATTTTTTTTTCTTAAATGAAATAAATTTTAGCCTTAAATGAAATACATTAACTAATGTAACCCCAGAGTCCAAAATGGGGCTACTTTGGGAATGAACCCTTGGCTTTGTGACTGCCTTTCTTTATTCTGGTCTCCTGATGTTGGCTTCATTCTGATTCTGCTGTCTTGATTCTGATTTGGCTTCTAGTAGATCCTAAGGCTGACCATATCCGTATTTATCTCCCCTGGACAAAGGAGTATTGGCCTCAATCTTTCCAACAAAGTCTTGGTTTCTATTCTGAATCAAGCGGTTTAGGTCATACTTCACCTCAGAACTAATCACCATGGCCGTGATAGTTGAAAGTCGTAATTGTTGAATCATGCTGGATCGTGTGATCCATTCCTGAAGTAAAGGGTAGAGTTAACATCCTTGGATCCCCAAGTTAAAATACTGTCTTCTGGGAAGAGAAAAGTGGGGAGAGTAAATGTGGAGGGACGTGATTAATGTTTATCACATATGCCATCGTCTTTTACAGCCACCTCACCTTTAAGACATACTTAAAGACTAAACTATCTTTTAGTTCTAACATAGGGGGCTTATTGTTTTCCTCTGAAAAGTAGGAAAAGCACAATTTTCCTGGTCAGTTGTTTTCTATCACTAGGACAAACAGCTTGTTATTTTTTTCCTGTGTCAACAGTTTTAGGATCATGTGAATCATTCTGAAGTGTATTTTATTTCCCCATACTGTAGAATTTTACCATTAGGTGGCTTATACCAGCCAGAAACTGCATTGAGTATGTTAGTGATGATCAGCCATATATTTTAAAAAGCATAGCACAATTTAAAAAAAATTATTAAGTACAAATATATGAAAGGACATGGTACCTGTAGCAAGCATAAAGTTCAATAATTTAAAATCATAAAACAGTTCAAGTTGTATAAAAGGGAATAAAATATTAATATACTCTGAGAAAAGACTCTTAGAGTGCATCTAATCTGTCACCCTATCTAATTCCCTTTCCAGTGAGCCTGACAGGAAGAGTTTAGCAATGAGAACTCAGTAACTACTTTCTTAGAAGGTTCACATTCCATTTTATATAGGATATAGTGAATATTCAAATATGATTTGATTTTTAATTTGAGCTCTTATTAAAGCAGTTATTGTCTTCCATATGTTGAGGGGAAAATATGTGTGTTTATAACAACTTCCACCCGGTAGGTGTCTCTTTCTTTCCACTAGACAGAAGTGCTTCATATGTATTTGGGCAACATGTCTCCCTATTTCATCTTGTCACTAAATAAGACATTCAGTTATTTCTCATACATGATAGCATTGTCCACACACTCACCATTCAATTTACCTTCCTCTTAAATTACTTTAATTTTTAGTTTGCTTTAAGATATTCACATAAGTAGACACTATAACCTTGATATGATATGAACAATGTAGTTCATAGAGTGGCGATATTTATTTCCTTGTTCTAATTATGTTACTCCCAAAATTTTTTTAAATTGCTCTAGTTGACGTACATGCATTATAAAATGCACAATACATATATTAAAATGTACTACTTAAAAGTGTTCAGTTGAATTTTTTAAAATTTTATACCTATGTAACCATGACATCCACAATTAAGTTACAGAACATTTCTATATCCCCCTCCCCAAAACGTCCTGTGCCCTTACTCAATGTCATACCCACATCTGACACACAGCCAAACACTAATCTGCTTTCTAGAATTCCAACATAGGAAATGGAATCGTACAGTGTGCACTCTTTTGTGTCTGGCTTGTTTTGCTCAGAATAATGTTGCGATTCATCCGTATTGTCATGATATTAACAGTTCTTTTCTTTTTACTGCTGATTAATATTCCATGTAATGACCATACCACAACACAACTTGTTGGCTATAGTTAACAAAACTGGTATGAAATTGTGTGTGCAAGTCTTTGTTTAGACAAATGTTTTCTTTTCTTGAATGAATACTTGTTTGTGAGTAGAATTTATGGGTCATATGCCCATTTTTGGGGGGCTCCAAAATCACTGCAGATGGTGACTGCAGCCATGAAATTAAAAGACGCTTACTTCTTGGAAGGAAAGTTATAACCAACCTAGACAGCATATTAAAAACTTTGCCAACAAAGGTCCGTCTAGTCAAGGCTATGGTTTTTCCAGTAGTCATGTATGGANAGAAGCTTCCAAAGAACTTTCTGAAGTGACTGTACCGTTTTACATTCCCAACATCAATGTAATAATAGCTCCAGTTCATACACATCCACTCATTGTTTTAAAGCTGAGTAGAATTCTTAGCATTTGTTTGCATAGTCCTAGATTGATATTACAAAAGTAGTCTGCAGTTATCCAGAGTTTCCATTTACTTTGACTAGTCTATATTATAGTCCTAAAGTTAGGAAATAGCTTGTTTTCATCTTTTATCCTCTCAAGATTGTCAGTTTTCTTGCAAATCTTTAGCTTTCTGAAAAAAATACTATTTTTATAGAGCTACTTTTTCTCTACTTTTAAAAATATAACTCCGTTGTGACAGTCTGGTCAGGCATTACACTAAAATCATACAGAAATCATGTTTCTAAAATACATTTCTCCTTTTGAAGCTCTTCATGTTTATAAAACTCTTTGCCTCTCAGTGTGCCTTGTATGTAGCAGACCCTTACCCACAGCAGGTGCTCAGTCAGTGTCTTATTTCTTAAAAACCATGTTTTCACTCCATAATACCTGTTATTTGCCTCCTAAGCAAGTAGCCAAATTGGGTAGAGCTGTAAATAAATCTGACTTTTTATGGAGTCTCCTTAACTAGCATAATAAGTGATTCAAATTGTTGAATTTGATCTGTAAATCAATGTGAAGATGTTTTATTCCCAGTAGTATCAAACCATAGAGAGAACGTGCTTCTAAGGCAGTAGTGGGTTTCTCCTTTTTTGTCTAACGATTCAAAATTAGTTTATATTGCAGACTCTAAATCCGGCAAGCTGGAGCAGATCCACTCCATACCATGGCAGAAGTATCATAGTGCTTTTGCCTTTGCCTTAAGATCATTTCTCTTTTAAAAACAAACACACATGCACCACCACCACCACCACCAACAAAAAACAAAGAAAACCCAAATTTGCTTCTGGATCAGTTTGGTAATGTAGGGAAAAGTTTATTGGGCTAAAACAAGACCAGCTGTCCTCTCATGTGAGAGGTATATACATCAGGATGGTTTAACTAAAGATCTTTCACCTGGAGGAATTGCCACAGATGGACTTTTGTTCTCCTCATTCCTGTTTCACTGGTCCTTTCTGTAGCCACTCCTGTCCTTTCTTAGGTACCCTNGGTAATGTAGGGAAAAGTTTATTGGGCTAAAACAAGACCAGCTGTCCTCTCATGTGAGAGGTATATACATCAGGATGGTTTAACTAAAGATCTTTCACCTGGAGGAATTGCCACAGATGGACTTTTGTTCTCCTCATTCCTGTTTCACTGGTCCTTTCTGTAGCCACTCCTGTCCTTTCTTAGGTACCCTTTCTATTCTAAAGAACAATTTAGCTCTTTTTCCAAATACCTTCTCCCCTACCATTTTTTTTTTTTCCTTTCCTAAAAGTTCACTTACAACAAACGATAGTATTTTTCTGTTTTGGAGTGCATAGTTTCCCTCAACAGGACTATAGACCCTGTTGGTGGACTCCATTTCCCTGCTGGAGTTGACATGATAATCTTTCATGGACATTGTGTTGGGGAGAGAACAGAGAGGCAGAGAAAGAGAAACTGTATGGGAGAAAATGTGTAAAGAAGACAGCATCCTTCTATCAGGAATGCTTTCTATATTTCATTTATGTCATATAGCTTATCCACAACTACTGTAAACAAATACTTGCCTTGATTTCCTCACCTGTGAAATAAGCATGCTATCTCTTATTCCTCTGTCACTGGGTTAGTGGGATGATCAGATTTCATGTTGGGGAAGGAATTGGAATGCTAAGAGTATTAATCAACTGCTATCCTGTACAGTGATAAGTACTAGATAGTATTTGATTTAAAAATGCACACTCCCCCTGTCATATATTTTCGTAAAATAGACTAGAATAATGTTAACAGTGGTTATTTCTGTAGAGTTAAATGTATGTAAATTTAAATATTCCTTTTTTTCTATATTAAAATTCATTGTAAGTTTTAGATGAAAGGCAGATATTCAGCTCTTTAGCAGTTGCATTTTTAATCACTAGAGGTTCCTTTCCATTATTTTTGGTACCATCTTCCACTTAGTTCATTTTGACATACTCCTCAAGACCTTGTGAGCTTTGAGTTCAGAAAGATTGTGAACACTTAATATAGTAATCTAGGTAGTTCTTTAGAGGTTTGTTGTTGTTTAGTTGCTAAGTTCTGTCAGACTCTTTTGTGACCCCAAGGACTATAGCCCGCCAGGCTCCTCCATCCATGGGATTTCCCACACAAGAATACTGGAGTGGGTTGCCACTTCAACCAGGGGATCTTCCTGACCCACGGATTGAACCTGCGTGTCCTACATTTGCAGGTGGATTCTTTACCACTGAGCCACCAGGGAAGCCCCACTCGAGAGGTTCAGTTCACTTCAGTTCAGTCACTCAGTCGTGTCCAACTCTGCGACCCCATGAATTTCAGCACGCCAGGCCTCCCTGTCCATCACCAACTCCCGGAGGTCACTCAGACTCAGGCCCATCGAGTCAGTGATGCCATCCAGCCATCTCATCCCCTGTCGTCCCCTTCTCCTCCTGCCCCCAATCCCTCCCAGCATCAGAGTCTTTTCCAATGAGTCAACTCTTCGCATGAGGTGGCCAAAGTACTGGAATTTCAGCTTTAGCATCATTCCTTTCAAAGAAATCCCAGGGTTGATCTCCTTTAGAATGGACTGGTTGGATCTCCTTGCAGTCCAAGGGACTCTCAAGAGTCTTCTCCAACACCACAGTTCAAAAGCATCAATTCTTCAGTGCTCAGCCTTCTTTACAGTCCAACTCTCACATCTATACATGCCCACTGGAAAAGCCGTAGCCTTGACTAGATGGGCCTTTGTTGGCAAGGTAATGTCTCTGCTTGTGAATATGCTATCTAGGTTGGTCATAACTTTTCTTCCAAGGAGTAAGCCTATTTTGTCACTTATTATGACTTATTTTATCATTCTCAGTGGTTTGTCTAGGTCAGTCATTGAATGAGTCCAGCCTGCAGGGAATGGGAGATATAGTATTCGTCTGGGAGATACTATATATTGATAATTTATTGCCTGCCTGCTTTTTTGATTTATAGTTGAAAAAAATTTTGCCTCTGAAATTTACACAAATTTCATTACTTCTTAGGTCAGTTTCTCATATAGCCAGATATCGTAACAGAAGAGAAGGGTCCATAGTTACTGGTTTCAGCTTTACGTTAGGGTTATTTTTGGTTGTGAAGATCAGTATCTCAGGGATTTAAATGGACAAAATGCTTTCTGGCCATTGGGTCATCGAAATGAAAGAACTAGGAATGAAGGGAGGTAAGGAGTAAAAGGAGTGGGACTGATACTTAAAGGTAGGTAGGGAAAATACAGTGGTTTATAAGAATAATTGCTCATTTCGTTCAGTATGGAATGTGCTTTTTTCAATTTACCCCTCTTTCTTTTTCTATATGGGCTACAGCAGTGTATCTGGAAGACTGAAATTTGCCATTAGTTTTGGAGAAATAGAAGTGGAGTTCCTGCTCACTTACTGATTAAAGTGACCTTAAGAAAGTCTCAGTTGGGTTTCTTCAGTTTTTTCACCTGCAAAATATCAGTCAGTTCAGTTCAGCTCAGTCGCTCAATCGTGTCCGACTCTTTGCGACCCCATGAATCGCAGCACACCAGGCCTCCCTGTCCATCACTAGTTCACTCAGACTCATGCCCTATCTGCACTATATTCTCATGTGACTGTTGTGAGAATCAAATAAAATAATGCATATCTTGTAAGTGGTAAAGCTTAGGTAAGTATTTGAAGATGATGATAATTGATGACCTTGCTCAGTCTTCACAGCTACCTTAGATTTCTTTCTTTGCTCTGGGCTTCTGTTTTCAGGTTTCTGTTACCTTCTTGGTAGACATTATACTCAGTGAACCATAGACTGTCCCATTAATACTCTCCTTGTGCGTGAGTGTTTTCCTGGCCTCAGTCCTTCTCCCAGTGGTGAAAGCTACTGGTTGGTAGAGTTACAAAAAGCTTGAGAAAGACAGCCCACATACAGAGAGCTTTAATCTACATCTGGCTGGCTGACAGGTGGCTGGAGGCTGAGAGGCCACTCAGAGGACAAGCAGAGCTGTAGACATCCACGTGCTTTCTGCCTTTCTGCTTTCTGGCCAGCTAGGCTCACTCACTGTTCTTCTGTGCCATTGTGACCAGCTTCCTTATAATTTTGAGTGTGAAGAAAAAGTGCCTGTGTAGTATGAGGAGAGGAGAAAGATGGCTTGCAAATGCTAACATTAGGGATGAAATTTTAGTTATGTTATTAAAAGTATAGAAAATCTCACCTACTTCAGAAACAGTAAAATAGAGTAAGTCAGACTCATTTTGGTATCTTATTACCATATTGATTCAGACACGTGCTCATTCAGTCCAGCCAAAGAGTCTTTGCTGTCATTGTCAAAAAGCTGAAGCTCCCATTTCATTATAAAAAGTAGTATTTATTAAAACATGAAAATTTGGAGCTACTTAGTAAAAACATATCTGTTTTACCTGATTCTTTAGAGCACATAAGAGACACATGAAATCAATTAAAAAAACAAACTTGTCCTTTTGAAATTTGTAAGAAATTATAAAATATAATTATATCAATTTGGTATTCTTTACAATTTGATAGTACAGCATCTATTTTTGTACTTTTAGTAATATATACAGTGTTGAAAGCATTGAAGTTGTATAAAATAAAAAAATGTGAAATATGTTCACGTTTATTTTGTGTTCACCAAGTGGAATTTGCTTAAATGATATACTGCTGAATGCTGCCTCTTATCCATTTAAAAACAAATTTAGAAATGAATGTCTTATCATTTTTAAATTATAATATTTAAATCCATAAAATCTAGTTGAATGAAGCACTTAGGAGGAATAGATGAAGACAGCAGTATAGCCCTGATGTGTAACTTTAATATCCTATCATATATGACAGTATTAAATTTGTTGGTTGATTCAGAAACACTCCATATAATCATTTTTCATTGGATCATTGTCTCCTGCTTTGAAGAGAAATTGCCCCAGCTTTGTTTTGACGTTGGCTTTCAAAGAACTTCTGAGCTATTTTTTTAACACTTAAGAATTGAAAGCAACCCATTTTCCTGTGCTGATATCCTGTTTTAATTGATGTCAACTAATTAAAAATAATTAAAATCATTGTCTTGACTAATAAGCCTCAAGTAATTATAAATGAATGATATGTAATAATAGTTGTCATTTATTGAGCTCTTACTGTGCATCAAGCACTGTTGTAAACTTATTGAATCCTTATTATTGCTTTAGGGGGTAGAAACTACTTATTCTCATTTTATGGTTTACTCCTGCTTTACAGTTGAAAAAACTGATACATTGGTGGTTAGATAACTGATAACTGGCCTAATATCATGATTATTATTAATAGTTGTGATAAAACCAGAAAGTGAATTCAGGCAATATAGACTAAGAATTCAGTATTCTTAATTATTATACTATGTGTGCACATATGGAAAACATACAAGTAAAGCACAAAATACATTAGTCAGACATAGGCAAAGAAATATACACATCTGTTATATAAAACCTTTATCTGCTTTTAGTAGATGAAAATAGGCATTTGAAGTATTCTGACAGTTGTATAATGTAGTTACTAGGAGAGACTGCACCTTTTAAAATGTTTACTATTATAAACCCTATTAAGCAAATCATATGTTCTTCCTGGAACTATTTCCTCTATAAATTTTGTGAGTTTTTAAGTTTTAGAAAGATTTCTAGAATCCTTCTGGTTTCAATATTGTATGAATTTATGATCCTCTTTCTTTTATTATTAATTCCTGATTTTGCTTACTTGAAAAATCTATTGAGTGATTCTTTTAACTGTCTTTTCCTTCACTCATTTAGCGAGGGAATAAGGCATCTCAGGGGCTTCCCAGGTGGCACTGTGCTGTGCTTAGACATTCAGTCATGTCTGACTGTCTTAGACACTCAGTCATGTCCCATGGACTGTAGCCCACCAGGCTCTTCTGTCCATGGGTATTCTCCAGGCAAGAATACTGGAATGAGTTGCCATGCCCTCCTCCAGGGGATCTTCCCAACTCAGGGATCGAACCAAGGTCTCCCACATATCAGGCGGATTCTTTACTAGCTGAGCAACCAGGGAAGCCCCCCAGGTGGCACAGTGGTAAAGAATCCACCTGCCCATACAGGAGACACGGGAAACATGGGTTTGATCCCTGGTTCAGGAAGATTCCCTGGAGGAGGAATTGGCAACACACTCCAATATGCTTGCCTGTAGAATCCCATGGACAGAGGAGACGGGAGGGCTACAGGACATTGGGTTGCAAAGAATGGGACATGACTGAGCGACTGTGCTCGAACACGCAAGACATCTCATAACTGTATGTCAATTTTCATTCAGTTCAAAATACTTCTAATTTGATTTTTATTTCTTTGGACACGAGTTATATTTTTGTTTGTTGTGTGTGTGTTTTGTTTCTTGTTTTAACTTTTTATTTTATATTTGAGCATAGCTGATTAGCAGTGTTATGATAGTTTCAAGTGTGCAGCAAAGCAACTCAGCCATTTTCCCATGGATTATTTGCAAATATATTATTTAGTTTCCAAGTATTTGGTACTTTTCTTGATATTTTTGTTATTGATTCTAATTCTGTTCTGATGAGACAACGTAACCTTCTAAGATTTGAGTCCTTGACAATGTATCGATACTTGTTTTGTGATTAGGGTATGGTTTCTCTTAGGTGTTCTATATGTACTTGAGAAGGGTGTGGACTCTGCTGTTGAGTGGACTATTGCATGTCAGTTAGGTCAGGTTGCTTAATGGTGTTGTTTTCTATGTCCTTACTGATTTTCTGTCTATTTGTTATATCAAATATTGAAAGATGAGTACTAAAATCTCCATCTATAATAATGCGTTTTACTCTTTCTCATTTTTCAGTTTGGTCAGGTTTTGATTTATATGTTTTGATGTTCTGTTAGTAGGTGCATAAACATTTAGAATTGTAAGTTCTCTTGATGAGTAGATTCATTTTTCATTCAGAAGTGTTCCTGTTTATTCCTGGCAATATTTCCTGCTTTTGAAATCTACTTGTCTAGTATTGATACAACATTGTGTATCTGTTTCAGTCCTTATTTTTAATCTATTTGTGACATTATATTTAAAATGAATTTCTTATAAAGAATATTTAGCTTGATCTTTGCTTATTAAATGATTTGACAATCTCTACCTTTCCACTGGTATGTTTAAAGTACATCTTACGTGATTATTGATAGGTTAGGTTTGAATCTACTATGTTACTATTTGTTTTCTATTTGTCTTTCCTAACCTTTGGTTCCTTTTCCCTCTATTCCTGCTTTATTTTGTATTACTTGAGTAATTTTGTGATTCCATCACCTTTATTGGTTTATTGTTATATCTTGGTTTTATATTTTAAGTTGTTACTGTATGGTTTGCAGTTTGTTTCTTTAACTTGCCATGCTATACCATCATGTAATATCACACCATCTCCTGTCTAGTACAAGAAAAGCCAGTGGTTCTCAGCAGCAATTGACGCAGTGGATTGGACACCTATGCTCGAATCATGTTTGGTGTATATGTGGGCACTTTGAAAAGCTCCTTGCTTCAGATATCCTCCTTGGGCTTGTTGTTCCTCCCATAGGAGCATTGATAACATCCTTTCTTTTTGTGGATGAACAAATTGAGGCTCAGTTTAAAGTGACTATAATAAATGGCAAAATAGTCCCATCATAGCATAATGTAAGGAATAGTGATCTTAAAGTCAGCTGCACCTAGGTTTGAATTCTAGCACTACTGCTTGCTAGATGTATGACCCTGGATGAGTTATTTAAACACTACAATTTTATGCCCTAAAATATAGATCATAATCACTTCAAGGAGTTGTTGTCCTGTGTACTTACATAATGTTTTTAACATTTATAAAATATCTAGTTAGATTGCTTGATACATTGCAGGGCTTCAGATATACTTGTCATATAAATATCATGTAAGTTATTGCCTGATGATGAAGTAAATGCTTTTAGATTTTTCTCACAGTCAATTATCTTTACAAACTTTATTCTGACCTTTTGAGATGGAAACATTTGTATGTGTGTAGGAGGCAATGGCACCCCACTCCAATACTCTTGCCTGGAAAATCCCATGGACAGAGGAGCCTGGAAGGCTGCAGTCCATGGGGTCGCTGAGGGTCGGACATGACTGAGCGACTTCACTTTCACTTTTCACTTTGACGCATTGGAGGAGGAGATGGCAACCCACTCCAGTGTTCTTGCCTGGACAATCCCAGGGACGGGGGAGCCTTGTGGGCTGCCATCTATGGGGTCGCACAGAGTCAGACACAACTGAAATGACTTAGCAGTAGCAGTAGGGAAGATGAGTTATTGTGGGTGGGGTTACTGTGAATGGGTATTGTAATCACATAGGTTCAGAGTTCAGGGGAGATCTAAGTTGTGAATAAATTCCAGAAGGCCAAAGGTTGGGGCAGTCAGAGATACTGGCCTCTAAATTCTAGCAATGGGTGGAGAGAGACTGAGGGGTCAGCACTCATGTGCCATGAGAGAGAATATCATCTTCATCTGATTCTATGGCATTTGCAAAGAGACAGTTTCTATTAGAATATAGGTCAATGAGAAGAAGAACAGTAGATTTGAAAGTCATTGTAATATACAAGTGAACATTAAGGCTGCAGTATTAGTCAACACACAGTATGTACATAGTAGAACACAGAAGTACAAGCATGTATCTTCAGGGAATAGTCTTTGTTAGAGAATTAAAGAGGAGGCAGCCAAGAAAGTTAATGCTTCCCTAATCCTTCCATTTTCTTCAGTCTCTAAATGCAGTGACTTGCATTCTACAAGTGAATCTTGAACATTGATGCACATAGGCAGTGAGCTTAGTTTATTAGTTTATTATTGTATCTATTAAAATGATATGTAATGTGATGTGCTTTTTTGGTTAAACTTGAAATATTTCTGGGAGTCTTTCAAACTGCTGTGTGTAATGAATATTTAAGGACCATGATGTTTTTCAACTTTTTGCTGACATTGGAGGACCATGAGTTTATTCTTAAGAGTGCCATTCTTAGTGAAAATTTCAAGTGTGAAATACAAATTTTCTTTCTGTTAGCTTGGAACTATGAAAAACAAGCAAAAGTTTTCAAGTAGGGGGAGTATGGCAAGAACATAGATTTTATAGTCAGATCAAGTTCCATGTTGGTCTTGGTGTTGTCTTTTACTAGAAGTAAAACTTAAAAAATTTTTATGGACCTCAGTGTTCATTTTTATAAAGTGGAGGACAACATACATTTTTCCAAAGTTGTCATGAGAATTAAAGTATTAAATTTAGTGGTAGGCACTCAATAATAAACAGCATGGTGGAGAGGTCTGACACAATGTGGTCCACTGGAGAAGGGAAATGGCAAACCACTTCAGTATTCTCACCTTGAGAACCCCATGAACAGTATGAAAAGGCAAAATAATAGGGTACTAAAAGAGGAACTCCCCAGGTCAGTAGGTACCCAATATGCTACTGGAGATCGGTGGAGAAATAACTCCAGAAAGAATGAAGGGATGGAGCCAAAGCAAAAACAATACACAGTTGTGGATGTGACTGCTGATAAAAGCAAGGTCCAATGCTGTAAAGAGCAATANTCCTAAAGGAGATCAGCCCTGGGTGTTGTTTGGAAGGAATGATGCTAAAGCTGAAACTCCAGTACTTTGGCCACCTCATGCCAAGAGTTGACTCATTGGAAAAAAATCTGATGTTGGGAGGGATTGACCGCAGGAGGAAAGGGGGAAGACAGAGGATGAGATGGCTGGATGGCATCACTGACTCTATGAACGTGAGTTTGTGTGAACTCCAGGAGATAGTGATGGACAGGGAGGCCTGGCGTGCTGCGATTCATGGGTTCGCAAAGAATTGGACACGAATGAGCGACTGACCTGAACAGAACTGAACTTAAAAAAATTGAATATAGCTAAAGAGCTGAGGATGGAAAAAATTCTTATTTTTGGTAGAATCTTTTGTGTACCAAACAGCAGACTTAACTTTCTTAATGTTATTTAGGTGTAGGGCGTGACTTTTTTTTTCTGTTTCCTGAGTTATTGCTTAATATTCACCTTTCTATGCTGAGATACCATACAAAAAAAACCTTAAAGGTTTTTAACTTGCAGACTCACAGTTGCCAGAAGAACTGCTGTATTACAGAATTTAACCTATGTTTGCTCCAACTATTTTGACTGTAAAGGTGTTAGAGCAGTACACTCTTAGGTTAAATTCTGATTCAAGAAGCACTGATTTCTTGCCTTCAAAGCAAGAAAGGAAGAAGGCATGAATTCTTCAAAAAGTAGTGTCCAGGATGTGCAGTAGATAATAAATTATCAGTAGGTACCTTTTTCTATTGATGTGCCTTTTTTTTCTCCCTCAAGTGAAAGCCATACATGAAGAAAAAGCTTAATATAAATACTGAATGTGGGCCTTTTAAATATAAAAGTAGAAGAATTCACTCCTGAATGAATTGAACAAATTGTAAACTGTCATAAAGTATCCCAATTTAATACTTGTGTAACAGTAACTTAATTATACATTGTTGAGAAGGAACATAAATCACCTAAATTCAGTTCAGTTCACTCGCTCAGTCATGTCTGACTCTTTGTGACCCCATGGACTGCAGCATGCCAGGATTCCCTTTCCATCACCAGCTCCCAGAACTTACTCAAACTCACGTCCATTGATCAGTGATGCCATCCAACCATCGCATCCTCTGTTGTCCCCTTTTCCTCCTACCTGTGATCTTTCCCAGCATCAGGGTCTTTCCTGGTCAGTCAGTTCTTTGCATCAGGTGGCCAAAGTATTGGAGTTTCAGCTTCAGCATCATCATTTAAATTATGAATTGTTAATTATTGTTGAACCTTATTCATGATATTTAACAAAATAATTTTTGGGTAAATTGAATACATTTTAAAAGTTTTAATTGCTTTGTGTTATGTTATGCTTTAAGAAATATTTTCATAATTCTCTAAGACTATGTAGATATTGGATACGTTTTCTTTAGAAGAAAAGGTTGTAATTGAAAAAAAAATAGATGTTACTATAAAGTGTTGGTTTGTAGAAATTTGTATAGTCTATGTATTTCTCAAGGGAAAGGCTTTTGGATATTTTGGTTTTCTTGTTAAACTGAGATAAATTTTCATGTGTATAAAGCCTGTGCTTTAAGAACTATCTTAAGATGTCCCATTTTTAGATTCTTCAGTATAATACACATTGGAATCTTATTTTTTGATTACTCTGTTATCTTTGTTGATTATTGTTAAATTCATACTAAAACCATACATAGATTTTCAGCTTAGTGGTAGCTTTATTAATACCCAATTTGGAAGAAAAATGAATTTAATACTAGAATTGCCAGCAATGATGACTTTAAAAATAAGAAGTTTGTAATTTTTTTCCTGGAAGTTCAAAGATAGGCATAAATTTCCCTATTTATTAAATAACTTTGAGTAAAAACATGCTTCCTGTATTTTGGAACCAGGTGATAGCTTTTCTTGCAGGCGTTGTTGCGTCTCTGGAAGCTGCCCTGGTGACTTAGGTTTCACTAACTTAATGGGTTTGGAACAACTGCTGGTGAACTTCAGAAATGTCAGCTTCATCCTTTGCACCTTTCTTTTATTACTTTTTACTCAATATATTTGCTCTAGGAAAAATGTTATGGTGTTTAGAATTTTCTCAGGAAGACAAAATGTAAAATAAATTAATAATCTTTCTTTATTAATTTTTCCTGATAATCTTGTTGGAAGCCTTTGTTTCTTTTCCCTTTATACTGTTAATTATTATTTACATACTTAAAAATATAGTGGAGTTACCTTGAAGTCACGTTAAGAGCTAAGTTATCCTTTGTCAAGTAGTATGGTAGAGCTAGAGATCAAACAGGGAGATCACAGCCTAAACTATGTCACAGGGTCTTACCTTGAAGTGCTCTGAGCCTACATTGTTCTAAACATAATCACATAATGTAATATGACTAGTGTTGACTGTTAGTGGTCTTATTATAAAGTGGTTCTGTTGTAGTCTGGTGAGTATAAAGAAGGAGTATTCAGTGCTGGTGATCTAATTTCACAGTAACCTTTGTTTTGAGACACCAGATACTTTGGACATGTGGCTTATCTGTAAGTATTAAAAAATAGATTAGCTATTATTTTTGATGTCTATAATGATTGAAATGGTGTGACTCTACCAAACCTCAAAATGTCAGAATTAGTTGTTAAAAATATATGAGAACAATTTTAAAGAAAAAATGATTGACATAATTAAGCTACATTGCTGACTCAGCCTATGTACTTAGAGCAATTTCAAGGAGCTGTTGTGTGGCTACTAGTTAACTATGGGCCTAACTAGATGCTTATATTTGGGAAAGTGGAACAGGATGAGTAAAAGGGAAAGAGGTATGGGAGAAAAAAAAGAGAAAAGGACTCAGGGAGGAAGAATGATTGATTCATTAGCCTACATTAAAAAAAATTCTGATATCTTAATGAAACAGCACTATCAGTCAATGTTGAATAAACCTTGTGAACAAAGAGAATTTTCATTGTAAACAACCTTTTTTGCTCTGAGGGAAAACAAACACCCTTGTAAATCTGGGCTCAGTTGTGTACAGATCTTTGCGGCCCCATGGACTGTAGCCTGCCAAGCTCCTCTGCCCATGGAATTTTCCAGGCAAGAATACTGGAGTGGGGCGTCATTTCCTATTCTAGATGATCTTCCAAACCCAGGGATCAAACCCATGTCTCTTGAATCTCCTGCATTGGAAGGAGAAGCCCTTGTAAATCTGGTTTGTGTAAAAAAGGACCCAGCAGAGAGAAGTAATCAGTCCATATTTGTATCTGGTTTTGAATATAATATATACATGTCTTGGTACAATAAGAAAAATCATTTATATTACCTTCATAAGAAAGGCGACATAGAAAATACAAGTTTTGAGTAGTTATATTGGGAGGTGTTTGCTTTCACCTGGCTTTAAATGTCCTTCAGTATTACAGAACTACGGTAGAACTACTACAGAACTATGTAAATTAGTTGTAGATGACTTATGAGGCAATAAAAACCAACAGTATGAATCACGTGCATAAAGAAGTTATGCCATATGGTTGGTTTAGGAGTTACATTTGTACAAAATAATTTAAAAAAATTTTTAAAGGAGGTGTGATCATAATATGTAAAAGAAGTAATTGCCTAACTTTTTAACATGAATAAATAGTGCAAGTTGTGGAAAGCTTGTAAACCTGCCATCTAAAACTGATTACCCTTATGAGCATTTCATTCTATTTGACAGTGAAAAGTACACCTTGTAAAAGCTGTTACACAAGCCATTACATTTAAAAGGTTTCTGTCTCACACCCCAAAATTAAACTTATTTGCTGCAAGTGAAAATTCAGAATTTGTTCCTTGTTTATTTTGGTGGCAGCTATCATGGTGTTGAATTTTACTTCTCCCCTTCTTCCTGGAAAACTAGAAATTAGCCTTTTTGATTTCTTTATTTCAGTATAAACACAGTCAGTTTGTGTGCAATAGGCTACAGACAGAGATAATGTAATAATGAAAGTTGAACCTGAAACACTCTGATATTCCATGTAATAATAAAATACTGAACCTAGGTCACTTAGATGCTTCATATGTATATGAGGAATAGACACATGAAGACACAAAAGACAAAGACAATTTTGCAAGAGGATTCAGAATCTCTACAGAATATAAAATCCAGTGAGTCGTTTTAGTTAGCATCTCCATACACACGTTTGCCGTACTTGAAATCTTGTTAAACATCTTCAAAGAATACCTTAATCATTTATGTGAGAAAGAAACTTGAAAATGTCTAAGAGACTCACTTATTTTAGGGTTTCATTCTTCATGTTATGTGCATTTCTTTTGTTGTCTAAGAAGCAGTTTGAGCTTTTGACAGGCCTTCCTACTTCTTTTTGAGTGTATTCCTTCTTTCTTCTCTTATGCACCATAGTTTGTTAGAAAGAGCTATTGACTGGGAATTGGGAATTCTGAGTTCTAATGCCAGCTCTGCTAGTAACTGATGGATCCCTTTGGTTTATTGGTCTCAGATTCCCTGTGAAATGGGGATCTGAACCAGATGACCTTCTGGATACTTTTTAGCCTTAAATGCTGTGATTTTGAGAAGTAGAGCATTTATCTGAAAATCTGTTATATACCCTCTTCTCCAGGTTTTTGTTTTTTTTTTTTAACTGAGTGATCAATTTACTGAATGGATATTTCTTTTAAGAGCAGTTTGTTGAAACATGAAATTCATTGAGTGGCAATTTTGTTAAGTTCTCCAGGTACTCCGATTTATTAGTTAGCTAAGAACCAGTTTTCCAAATTATCAGCTGCCTGAAATATGTTTGTATTAACTACATGTAAAATTTATCACAAATTACACTGCACTAAATAGTCATAAAAGCTTTTGAAATTTTGGTAAGAAGTATTAATTAGACTTCCCTGGTAGCTCAGCTAGTAAAGAATCTGCCTCCAATGCAGGAGATCCTGGTTCGATTCCTGGCTTGGGAAGATCTCCTGAAGAAGGGATAGGCTACCCACTCCAGTATTCATGGGCTTCCCTGGTGGCTCAGATGGTAAAGAATCTGCCTGCTACGTGGGAGACCTTGGTTTGATTCCCAAGTGGGAAAGATCCCCTGGGGAAGCATGGCAACCCACTCCAGTATTCTTTCCTGGAGAATCCCCATGGACAGAGGAGCCTGGTGGGCTATAGTCCATGGGATTGCAAGGAGTCGAACATGACCGAGCGACTAAGCACACACATTAATTAGTTTTAATTTTTCCACGGCAGTTTCACCACGGACATTTTTCAACAAATATTTATCAGTACAGCCCAACTGAATGCCAAATGTATTGTTGATACTTTATATATGAAATACCTTTCATTTGCTTAAAATCAAAGCAATGTATTTATCTATTTGTAGTGGTTAACAAATTTGTTAACTTAGGATAAGTATAGAATGCATTTAATAGGTGAAAAATGTATTAAAAGAAATACACCTTCCCTGTTCTCATTTATAAACCCCATGACGTTCAAGACATGCACATTTCTTTAATTTAAAATTAATATTTGTTTTCAAAAGTCATTGGCTCAGAAAATGGTGAAATTCCAGAATATAGTTATAGGTAGCCTATAGTGTGCTAACTTGTAGCAAAATTTCAGATAAGTTAAAATCTTGAACTCATCAATAGAAGGGTCAAAGAAATCCTCAAAGGCCCTTTAAAACTTTTATTCAATACAAATTATGTCATAGAGTAAATGGTTAAAAGAAACTAATTTTGAGTGAACTGGTCAACTTGTCACCAGTGATTCTTATCTAGGAAGCTGATTTTTGACAGAGTGGTCTTAGTGTTATCATATACTCATTACCATCTCGACCAGGAGTTAGGGACAGGGAAGCTGTAGTGGAAGAGTACTACTGTGTTTATTCCTCACCCTTGCCTATAGCCAAAGTTGGAACCATCTGGAAGGTCTGCCTCTGTGTGTATTTGCATGTGTGTTGTATATTTACTATATGTACAGCATAACTGTTGATGCTAAATATCCATTATGTGTGTGTCTGTGGGTGTGTGCGTGTGCATGTGTGCACATGCGCCGTGGCTACCAAAACAGGATTAGTAACTTGGTTAAAAAATTGCAGCATGTCCAATTTCTGTTGCAGAAGATTAAAAATATAGAAAAGGCTACTATTTAGACAGGGGTGCATAGTAGTTGGTCTGTGCAACATTTAAATCATTGTATTATAACCCTAATACAGCATATTGCTAGGGTGAAAAGAAGAAAGAAAAGCCCACAGGTTTTGCTCCTGGTACCTAATACATGGTATGGTATATTTATGTCCTCACTCTGTCCATTTCTAGGTATGTGACCTTGGAGATTATAGAATTCTTTAAGCTTTGGGCCTAACTTTTCTCATCTATAAAATGGGATAATAATAGTATTTACCTCACAGGATTTCTGGACAGGTTAAATAATGCATGCAAAATCTTTACCTAAATGTGTTAACTAATTTATAACTAGAGGCTTCTTGAAATACCCTTTTATTTATTTATTTTTCTTGAAGTTTCAATGATTGTTAAGAGAACATAGAGGAATGTCAGTTGAATATTGCCAAGCTCAAATAAATTTCAAATGGTTAATTAATGATGAAGTTAGAATCATTGCTATTAGGCTAACTACTTATTCTTAGCATTTCAGCTATGAAAATTAAAGATCTCTGAATGCTTCTGTCTCTTGAAAACAAAGGAGGCATACCAGGCTACGTTTTCTCAGATGATATGATCAGAGCATTGGTTCTTAAACCACAATTCAGTGAATCAGGTGTACTTATTAAAATAGTAAATGATGTGTCAGGAGATTCAGAACAATAGTTGCGAACTTAATTTGCTCATTTGAGTTTATTTAATCCTTGTTTCTTTATTAAAAAAAACTATACACAAAATCTGTTAAGGCATACAAATATTAGAATATGGGAGTTATAAAATTCTGCCATAATGGGAATTGAAAGTGAAATCACATTAGAAAATTAAGAGAAAACATTCCTAATAAATAACTTGGTTGTAAATGGCCCTCAATTCAGTTCAGTCGCTCAGTTGTGTCTGACTCTTTGCGACCCATGAATCACAGCACCCCAGGCCTCCCTGTCCATCACCAACTCCCAGAGTTCACTCAAACTCATGTCCATCGAGTCGTTGATGCCATCCAGCCATCTCCTCTGTCGTCCCCTTCTCCTCCTGCCCCCAATCCCTCCCAGGATCAGGGTCTTTTCCAATGAGTCATCTCTTCACATGAGGTGGCCAAAGTATTGGAGTTTCAGCTTCAGCATCAGTCCTTCCAATGAACACCCAGGACTGAGAAAACTATATTTTTTCACAATTTTTAAATATTAAATGCACTTGATATAGTGTGCTCTAATAGTATTGTTTTTGTTTCTGCAGGGTCTTAAACTTGTCTTCCTTGTAGATTCATCTGTTCATTCAACAAATTGAAGATCCTCTGTGTGTTAGGCATTGTTGCATATTTGTAGGTGAAAAAGATAAGCATAGTCCATGTGCTCATGTTTTTTATAATCTGGAGAGACAGTTAAACTGCAACTAATATTGCTGCTATCTGAGTAAAAGTAAGATGCTATAGAAAGTGAAAGTGAAGTCGCTCAGTCGTGTCCAACCGTGCACTGTAGCCCACCAAGCTCCTCCATCCATGGGATTCTCCAGGCAAGAATACTGGAGTGGGTTGCCATTTCCTTCTCCAGGGGATCTTCCCAACCCAGGGATCGAACCCAGGTCTCCCATATTGCAGGCAGATGCTTTAACCGCTGCACCACTAGGGAAGTTACTATAGGAAGATGCTGTAGGAACACTCAAATACCAGATCCAGACTTATTTGGAAGCAGAGGGGTCAGGGAGAGGGAATAGTGGTGGGGTTTGGGAGAGTGTCTGGGGGCAGTGGAAGGTATTCTAAGATCTGAAAGATAAAGTGAAGAGGTAGGAAGGCAAATTTATTTGAGTCAAAGGGAACTTCCTATGCAAAAGCCCTGGGATCAGGGAGCTGAGAGTAGTTCCATATGGCTGGCTTGTATTTAGTATTCTCTGGAGATGGTAGG
This sequence comes from Neotragus moschatus, assembly GCA_006410615.1. Classification (NCBI taxonomy): domain Eukaryota; kingdom Metazoa; phylum Chordata; class Mammalia; order Artiodactyla; family Bovidae; genus Neotragus; species Neotragus moschatus. Next base: position 1,307,820 of record SJYA01001284.1, read on the forward strand.
CGAGAGCTATATTCTAAAGAGTCTTTCTTACAAACTCTTGTTGAGGGCTTTGCTGTTCATCCTGAGGGCACTGGGAACATATTTCAGGGAGTGACCTCCACTCTGGAGCTGGAGAGATGAAGATAATGTGAGTAAATTTTGAGAGACTAAGAAGCAGAATCATTGGCCTCTGTAATTGATTAGATTTGGGAATTGAGAGAAAAAAGTTTGGAGATAAAAGAAATGATAGAAAAGTCCCTGTTCAAGGTATTTCACATTTTTTGTAAAAGTCACTGTTTTGAGCACATTTCTTTGAAAAAATGTTGATGGTTTTGTAATTATTTATTTTCTTAGATTTCTTTTGCACTACAGTTTTTAGGATCCTTTTGGAAATAGTGTGACTACCACATTTTTCAGCATGAATGGTAGTAAATAGTCTTAAGTTCTTAACAACAAATGGATTTCTCTAAAGAGACCAAAATGGTGACTTATCAGTTTTTCTTATGCCCCCTAAAAAGTGGCTCTGCTTCAGCAGATACTTGCCAGCTTTTAATTGGTCCATGACTTCTCACCCTACCCCACTCCCATATACTTCCTGACATCAGCTGTCTTGTTTTGTCACTTCTCTGGGGTTCAGTGTGCAGTCAGCAATATTTGTGTCAGCAATCCCCTTTCATAACATATAGATTTAACAAACTAAACTTATGTAAAGCTACCTGTGTTCTCTTCATATATTTGTATAAAGATGTCCCTAATTGATTATGTAGTGGAAGAATAGTTGAAGATAGACCAGAAAGATTATCTGTGAATTAATTATCCTGCCTATGTAGAAGAACAGTGATCACTGAAGAAAACTGATCAGTTGTTACTAGCCAGTTTAACTTATTCAAAGCCTCTGTTATTTTATTGCATACTAAACTAGTGAATTAGTTGGAGAAGGCAATGGCACCCCACTCCAGTACTCTTGCCTGGAAAATCCCATGGACAGAGGAGCCTGGTAGGCTGCAGTCCATGGGGTCGCGAAGAGTCGGACACCACTGAGCGACTTCACTTTGACTTCACTTTCATGCATTGGAGAAGGAAATGGCAACCCACTCCAGTGTTCTTGCCTGGAGAATCCCAGGGACGGGGGCGCCTGGTGGGCTGCCGTCTATGGGGTCTCACAGAGTTGGACACACCTGAAGTGACTTAGCAGCAGCAAGGGTTAAAGGAAGAGTTCTGTTTTAGTCCCCTGGGAAGATCACCAACTTGTGAGAAGAGGAGGGAGAGTAGAAATAAAACTCATCATGTAAAATTTTACAATTATATAAAACATTGCATAATGACAATAGCTTTTAATAATAGAGAATTTACAGGTGATTTGCATATTAATATCCACAGTTAAGGGGTCTTAACCATAGATTTATGAGATAGCCTAAGGCCTAAGGCTTTAGAAGGAACTCTTGCTTTTGAAGCCATGAAAATGCTTTAGAGTGAATTGAAAGGAGTGCATGCATCACCGATTCCAAAAAAGAAGCTCTGAAGAAAGTGTCTTTAATGTACACCTGAGATGGAAAAGAAAAAAAAAAAGTGTCTTTAGTTTGATATTATTGACTTATTTCAAGTATTATTCATTTTTAGAAGTAATTTTCTGGTTAAGTTTGAGGACGTACAGAGTTAGGTAGAATCTTCAATCTATTTTAATTTCCATCTTTTATCCAAGCCTTTTTTTCTAAGTGTGTACATATGCATTTTATAATGAAAATCAGGGTAACTATTTCACTTGATTAACAGTATGATGTTTTGGAGCAGTTATTTCCAGGACTTATGTATGTATGAATATATAGTTTTTTGAAGTCCACCCTCTCTCCCATGTTCGCTACATTCGCCAAAAAATGGCAGTAATGAGAATTCAGTTCTTTTAAGATATTGTACATTTACTGGGGTATATTATTTCCATTATTAGCAATGTTATTATACAGTATTATATCCCCTTTTAGATGTGTTGATCTCTTTGAGCCTGTCATTGCAATAGTTAGGAACTGCAAAAGGCTCTATTCTTTACTTTTATAAAAAGAAAAAGAAATTAGATGTAGAAAAAAATAGAAAAATTTCTTGCGTGGGAAAGAGAATCCAAGAAAAAGTTGTTATTGAAGCCTTTTTTGGTGTGAAGAAAATTAAGAATTCATGTTTTACTTCACTCCCTGTTAAATCCAAAGGAAATCCCGTTTGGAGACAGCATTACCTGTTTGCTTTTTTTGTGGTTCTTTAAGTATGCTACCTTTTAAGCCAATGTTTTCTCTCTCTGTGCTCTCATCCCATCTAAAGTAAGACCATTTATTTGGGAGCCCCAGCTGGCAAGCATATCTTTGTTTATCAACACAAATCATAAGGCTGGGTGAATAATTTCATGTGTGTGTATAAACCCCACTACTGAGTATAGGGGAAAAAAATAAAAACTTTTAAAGTTTAGGGTATGTAGGAAGAAGAAACCAGATGTCACTAGGCTTGTTTTAAAAGAGACACTAAATACCTAAATTCCCCACCTATATCCTCTTCTCAGTTTGAGATCTATGGAAAAGGCACCACTGCTTTCATGAGTTTCAGTACGTGGAAACAATTGAAATTCATGTCTTTATTATGGATAGGACAATAAGTACTAGGCAGTGTCATAAGGAAGGGATCATATTTGACATTTGGGAATGTGTATTACCATTCATTTCCTTCTCAGCAGAAATATGACCAAGTTTGTGGCACTAGCAATGAACGGACCTGTAGATATAATCTCCAGATAAATTTTTTTAAACTTCTTCTTTTGTTTTGGGGTATAGCCAGTTGGGCTTCCCTGGTAGCTCAACTGGTAAAGAATCTACCTGCAATGCAGGAGACCCCAGTTCAATTCCTGGGTTGGGAAGATCCCCTAGAGAAGAAGGGCATGGCATTCCACTCCAGCATTCTTGCCTGGGGAATCCTCATGGACAGAGGAGCCTGGTGGGCTACAGTCCATGAGGTTGCAAAGAGTTGGACACGACTGAGAGATTAAGCACAGCACAACATATAGCCAATTAACAGTGTGATAGTTTGGGGGGAACAGCAAGGGGACTCAGCCATATAAGTACATGTATCAGCTCTCCACCAAACTCTCCTCCTATCAGGTTGCCATATAACAATTGAGCAGAATTCCATGTGCTATACAGTAGATCCTGGTTGGTTATCTGTTTTAAATATAGCAGAGTATATATGTCCATCCCAAACTCCCTAACTATTCTTTCCGCCTGCAACCATAAGTTCGTTAAGTCTGTGTGTCTATTTCTGTTTTGTAGGTAAATTCATCTGTGTCATTTCTTTATAGCTTCAACATATAAGGGATATCATATCACTCAGTATAACAATCTCTCGGTCTACCCATGTTGCTGCAAATGGCATTATTTAATTCTTTTTAAATAATTGTGTGTACATAGATACAATGGACTGAGTAGTAAGTAGTCCATTGTATATATGTACCACATTTTATCTGTTCCTCTGTTGATGGACATTTAGGTTGCTTCCATGTCTTGGCTATTGTACACACCCCAGTGAACATTGAGGTGTGTGTATCCTTTCAGATCGTGTTTTTCTCTGGGTATATACCCAGAAGTGAGATTGCAGGGTTATATGGTAGCTCTTATTTTCAGTTCTTTACGGAACATCCGTACTGTTCTCCCTAGAAGCTGTAACAATTTACATTCTCACCAACAGTGTAGGAGGGTTCCTTTCTCTTTACACTCTCTCCAGCATTTATTCTTTGTGGATTTTCTGATGATAGCCATTCTGGCTAGTGTGAGGTGATAGCTCATTGTAGTTTTGCTTTTCATTTCTCTAATAATTAGTGATGTTGAACATCTTTTTATGTGCCTCTTGGCCATCTGTATGTCTTCTTTGGAGAAGTACCTATTTAAGTCTTCTGCCCATTTGTTGACTGAGTTGTTTGTTTTGATGCTGTTAAACATCACAAGCTGGTTATAAATTTTGGATACTAATCCCTTGTAGGCCACATCACTTGCAAATATTTTCTCCCCATCTGTAGGTTGTCTTTTCATCTTGTTTATTGTTTCCTTTGCTCTGCAAAAGCTTTTGAGTTTAAGTCAGTCCCATTTGAATATTTTTTTAATTTACATTATCCTGAGAGATTGATCAAAAAAGATACTGCTGCAATTTATGTCAGAGTGTTCTGCCCGTGTTTTCCTCTAGGAATTTTATAGTATATGGTCTCACATTTACTTCTTTAATCAATTTTGAGTTTATTTTTGTGTATGGTATTAAAGAATTATCTAATTTCATTGTTTTGCATGTAGCCTGTTCCATTAGAAATATTGAAAATGTTGGTTTTTAGAGCACTTCGGGAATTTTGAGCCACTTAGTAGGAAGCAGACAGAACTGTTACTAAGTGAAAGGATCAAATACTATACAGGTATTTTGGGATCAAATACTATACCCATATTTTGGAGATTATAAGGGCTATTTTACAGAATACAAAACTGACTTTTGGGGATGGCTCCAGGGTAGGATGAGTCTCTGGAGTTCATGATGATTTTGACCAGCAAGCCTATGGTTAGCTTGTGGCCACCCAAAGTTAAGATCATTGGTTTGGGAAAGCTTGTATTTCAGGAGTCCTTAGGAGTTACACTGATGTCACCATATACCCTCAAGAATTTTACCAAACCGTGCCATTTTACGGACAAGGCAATGGCACCCCACTCCAGTACTCTTGCCTGGAAAATCCCATGGGTGGAGAAGCCTGGTGGGCTGCAGTCCATGGGGTTGCTAAGAGTCAGACACGACTGAGCGACTTCACTTTCACTTTTCACTTTCATGCATTGGAGAAGGAAATGGCAACCCACTCCAGTGTTCTTGCCTGGAGAACCCCAGGGACAGGGAAGCCTGGTGGGCTGCTGTCTATGAGATAGCACAGAGTTGGACACGACTGAAGCGACTTAGCAGCAGCAGCAGCATGCCATTTTATATCTGTGAATAAAATTATACCATGGGCTGTATATTATTTGGCATCCTTTCCATGCTAACTTTTATAGATCTATAGAGTGTTCCATTATAGGAATATAGAAGAATTTATTAGTTCCCCCATTATAGACATTTCAGTTATTATTGACTGTCATAAATAATACTTGAGTGAACATCTTTGTATTTGTGTATATTATTACATAGAGATACTAGCCTAAATGGGTCCATTTGACTGTTTTTTAAGACAAATTTAAATTCTTAAAAGGAAACAAGTCTCATATTATTTCCTCTTCCATCTATAAAATATTTTCTGAACACAAGGTCAGTGCATATCTCTTTTAACCATGATATGCTTTTCTATGTCATAAACATAACTTTGATTACATAGTGATCAAATGCTAGGCATAATACATATTTACAGTTCATGTGATATTTGTGTCCATTTGTTCAAATTTAGAATTCTTTCTTAGCACCCAAAGTCTCCATAGAATACTTTATCTTGATGATTTCACTAAAACAGCCTCACCTGTTTAGCTGTTTATATCGCTGCCTGGGATCCAGTGTCAGGGTGCCATTATTGGAGTGAGGCAGACCTGAACTTGAATCCTTTCTTTATCTCTTAATAGTTCTGTGACTATCAGCAAATTACATAATTCTGAGTTTGAGTGAACTCCGGGAGTTGGTGATGGACAGGGAGGCCTGGCATGCTGCAGTTCATGGGGTCGCAAAGAGTCGGATACGACTGAGTGACTGAACTGAACTGAGCTAAACTGAAGCCTTTTCTCTCCTATAAAATGAGAATATCTACTTCATGGTTGAAATTAAGGTTCAATGTATGCAAGGATGCAAAGCATCTATCAGATAGGAAATGCTCAACATACGCTAGCTATTCTTATTACTGTCGCTAGTAATGAAAATGATTGATTTATGATAAAATGCTCTTTGTTTTTTAATTCTAAGTGCTATCATCATTAAATACTCTGTTTAATAGGTTCTAGTCCCTGTCAGGATTCAATTGACCGATAATAGGAAACATTTCTAGGTTTGTCTCATCAATTTTGTTAAGAATCTTTCTGTATGTTTCATCATTTTGTTCTCAGACTCTTCTAGTAAGAAAAAGTAAAGGATATTCAAAAACTTTTGTTCATTGGTTTTTTCTTTTAGCTATTATCTGAGTGCTCCTTTTTTTTTTTTTTTTCCTTTTTTTAGCATATGTCACCTAGGTAAGACTGATTTGCCTTTTAATTTGTCAAAATGAGTGTGAGAAAATCCCAGGCAGGATGGCCTCAGCAGTAGACTGGACAAGCACATAGGTCTGTTTTCCCAGGAATTACCTCTGTAACTGATAATAGTCTCTTTTGATAACTAGAAACAAATAACAAAATTCTTACATCATTTCAGCAGTTTGGTTTCAGTAATGTATTAATAGGTGGTTTCATTTTTTTATTAGTCCATTAAGATTAAAAAAATGTAAAAGTTATTTAATTTGATTTGTCTTCTCCAAAGAACAGTTTTTCATAATCTATTTCTGAATCAAAGAGAAAACTTTTGTTTCCAAAAGTGAAAAAAATTACCCAGGCAAATTGTATATGTTACCAGTGTGCTGATTAATCATTGCCAAGATTAATCTCCGTCATCAGTTATCACAGGAAGATGACCGCCAAGCAGTCTACACTATTATCATTCCATCATTTTTCTACAGATCAATTTAGTACAAAAGATTAAATGTACACAGGAGGATTATAGCATCAAATCTTAAAAAGAAGCAGAGCTTTTATAATATAGAAAATTAGAAATTTTTGCTTTACATCTCTTTAGTTACTTGATTTACTGATTTGAGAAAGCCCTGAGCTTTATTTACAGTGAGTAAACTTTACACAGAGGTATATTTCAGGTAAAAAGCGCTGACTGTTAGTTTGTAGCTTAACCAGTTTGTTTTCATTTGTGCTGCTGCTGCTGCTGCTAAGTCATTTCAGTCGTGTCCGACTCTGTGCAACCCCATAGACGGCAGCCCACCAGGCTCCCCCATCCCTGGGATTCTCCATGCAAGAACACTGGAGTGGGTTGCTGTTTCCTTCTCCATCATTTGTGCTAGTGAAGTGAAAAAAAGAAAAAAGCCAAGACATAGTGTTTTACATTTGTAGCTAAATTATTCAGCCCAATAAAGTTTTGTCAGTTTCAAAAAAGAAAACCACATTATTTTAATCCTATTTATAATTTCTAATATACCTCATTAATTTTCATTATATTGTCAACTTTGAAAATTGCTTAATATTCTTAGTTTTTTTCTGAAGAATTGGAATGATCTTAATATTTTCATCATCTACTTCAGAATAGTCAGAAATGTATATTTCATACTGGTTTTATGTTCAGGAAAGTATGTATCAGCTGTTTTTTCCCCCAAAATCATGACTCAGTTGTCTAATTTTAATAAGTAGAGATTTTCAATGCTATGGGTGTTATATATGCTCTTATTTATTTTCTAACATTTATTCAAGAATACTGATGCTTAATCAGAATATTAGTAACGTCATACTGAAAAAGTTTTGTTGTGATTTTGGATGTTTCTCCTTGAAAGTACACTGATGTTAAACTCCTTATTCTGTATTATAAAAGTAATAATTTTAAATTATGACTTTTCTTCTGTAAATAGCATTCCTATGGTCTTATGTTGAACCAGGTTACTAAGTAATTTATTCTTTAATGTCACATTTTAGGTGTGATTTAGTTTTACTATACCAATAACTGACTATCACAATAATATTGGTTAATTTGGTTCAAATAGAAGTTGGAATTGCCATCTTTTGCTTTTTTATACTAAGGATAGAGGAAGATAATTCTCTGTTGTATTCAAATTACAGGTTTTTATTTTGAACTAAACTGAATTAAAACTTGTTACATTCCTTAGTGTGTAACGACAATACAGTCAGTATACTGGGACCAAGCTTTGCAGACTTTGCTTTTTTTTTTTTTTTTGGAAAGCAAATTATTTCAGGATGAAAAAACCCAATAAAAATTAGATGATACTATGTACTTTTAAGCTAGCCCAGTTATATAGTTCTGTTTGATAAGTAATTGATTAGGTCAGACTATTAAACCGTTTAATCTGGCATGTACATTGTGTGTGATGAAAGAAATCCAGCTGTGAATTTGAGTGTATTAAATAATCTTCAGGAAGTTTCACAAAGAACACTTGAATGCCTTGAAACTTGCAATAATGTGTGTTTGTTCCAAACACATTTGCTTTGCCTAGGTTTTGCCCATCAGGTTGCAGAATGGTAATCTTGCTGCATTCAGCAGCTGGGTTTTTGCAATATTCTTTTTCCTTTTTCCAAGGGTTAATTAGCCTTCTTTCAAAATGTGGCCTATTTAGCTGTAGATTCGCATGATTCAGCCCGAGCTGGCCGTACAAAGCAAAAACTGTTAACAGGCGGGTGTGTCCAACTGCTTAATTAGCCAGAATAAAAAGATCCTTTGTCAAACAAGCATCTGTTGCTCTTGACACACCTGACAGCCACATTAGGCAAGGATGACTAGACTGAAATTGTGCATTTCTCTCCTGCAAGAATATACAACTTATTTACATATGGACTGCATCATGGACAAACTGCAGGGGTTTATTTAGCTTATCAAAATGGATTAATGTGACAGCATTTGTGGCTGATAAACAAATATCACTTGAAAGGGGGCTATGAAGGAACTAAACTAACCAAATTACTCCCAAACATAAACAAAACATCAGAAACCACCATTAGATGAATGGGAACACCTCAGATGTATACACAATCCTTTATACTGGATCTAAAACAAAACCTACAAATGAAGCATGCTAAGACACTACCCTCATGTGATGGTCTGTGCTTTCAAGTAATGTTGGAAAGCTACCAAAATACTCTACATGTGTCAGTGGGTTTAAATGACCTATTTAGGAAAATTTGGCGGCAAGCTTATACTTCTCAGCATACTTTACCATTCAAATTGATCTGCTATTAAATCAGGTCTTCGGAATTAATCAGTTAAAATGCCTCTGAGAAAACACTAGATTTTACTGAAAGTGAAAGTGAAGGTCGCTTAGTTGTGTCTGACTCTTTGTGACCCCATGGACTAATACAGTCCATGGAATTCTCTAGGCCAGAATACTGGAGTAGGTAGCTTTTCCCTTCTCCAGGGGATCTTCCCAACCCAGGGGTCGAACCCAGGTCTCCTTCATTGCAGGCGGATTCTTTACCAAATGGGCAATGAGGCTTCCATGTTAGCTCAGTTCAGTTTTATTATGTATCAGTAGAAAGAGAAGGAATACTTCCTGTGTTTGATGTCAGAGAGAAAAAGAGATGTCTCACTGTTATTAGAAGTATAGATCAAATAGGATAAATTGAGAATCCCAAAGATTTTCTGTTCAGACCAGTTATCTCTAGCTTTTCATTTGGAAGTCTTTCATTGTGATTTTGCAAAGTATTCAGTAATGTACATTATGGCATGTGTGAGGTATATGGTAACATGGGCTTTAGAGTAAAGCAAATCTGGCTTTGAATTTAGACACTTACTCTTACCAACTGTGTGACTTTCAGCAAGTTTTTAATCAATTTGTGCTTCAGTTTTCTCATTTTTTAATTGGAACTAATAGCATTACCATTATAGGGGTGTTTTGAGGATTAAATGAGAAGATATATTTCAAGCTGTTAGCATATTGTGTAGCACCTGGAAAAGACTAGTTAATGAGAGACCTAACTATGGGATTGTGACTTCTTTTGTTATGACTCTGGGAGGGATGTAACTACGATCCTTTGAAGGCCTGAGGCTTTGGTGGAGAGAACCTCTTCTGGAAACTTGAGGAAGAAAATGAAATCAGAGAATAATTAAGTTGTGTCTATTAAGGAAGGGTAGAGACCAAACTGAGAGACTAAGTTCTTATCAGCTGGCATGACCTTGTAATTCAGGAGCCAAGGAGATTAGAATTAGATGATGAGCAGTAACTTGGGAGTAAACAGTAGATATTCTGGGAAGTTATTGAATGTTCTGGATTGGTCTTTCTGTGCTGGTTTTGATGTGGTATATACTAGAGCGAGAAGCTGGATGAAAGTTTCTCCATGACTTTCTAACTTTAAGGTGTATAGGCCATCATTTTCTCTCCATCTTATTTTCCCCATTCTATTCTGTAAAGGTTGCTCCTATTAAATGATTGGGATCTTTTCCTTTCTTTCTCATTCTAAAAGTTCACCAATTTGCTTTTTTAAATTCTCTTCACTTCTGGTCTATTCAGTGTCAGTTATGAAACTCAGGACTTCTAGTTTGTTTAGTAGTTAAATGCATGAGCTTCAGTGTTATGTCCATACCCTCTTTTCTTACTTCCAACAGCTATTTGATCTCGGTTCAGTGACTTAACATCTCTTGGCCTCAGCTGACCCAGAGATGAAATTAAATGATAAAGATTTTAGTTCCAATCATCTATAAGTTAAACATTCCTATTAGTAAAGTAGTCAAAGCTTGGGTGTTTCTTTTATGCCTCAAATGCCTATAAAGGCCAAGCACATATGTATTGCCATATAAATAATTTGAGTATAAAACACATAATATGGGCTTACCTTTTCTAGATATTCAGATTTTTCAAGAGAATTTAGAAATTTGGCTTTTAACACAGAATTTTCTGATTTTTAAAGGCTGACAATTAAAAATTTTAATTTGTAGATCGTCTGTGCCAAAGCCTATCTATGGAGTCTAATATGTTCCATAGGCACCCAGTTTTCAAATCTATGCCTTTTTTCTTCTGATAAGCTCTGTCAGGTGATTTACTGAGGAATTACTTTAAAAGTGCATTTAATTTTTTAAAGATCTTCATTATTTATAGTCTTAACATATATTTGTCTAAAACAGTGGTGGTCAAATTATGAGTCATATACCAAAACAGAGTGTGTAAGGGTGATCTTCAGTACAGACCCCTGGACACATGAAAGAGGTTCAATGAAGTTCCTAGCCAAGACTGGAATGAACAGGAGAGGGTTTTACTTTGAGTGACTTCACTGTAAGAATCTCATCCAACCCTTGATTGAATAGCTTAAACACAAAAACATAACTGGCAACTGTGTTCCTCATTTGTGTAATAAATTGACCAATGCCTCTCTTGGAGTTGGGAAGAGAAGCTAAGAAAAACTCACTGAAGATGATATCTAACGTCTGGTTCATTCCTCATTCCCTGCAGAAAGGTGTTACCTCGCTCTCACTAATCGCCCTCTGCTGTAGTGCAAGCGGCATCAATTGCCCAAAAGTGTGTAATGAATTGAAGTAAATTGGCATGTGCTTTCTTTTGGGGGAGAGTATTTTTTTCCCTTTTAGTTCAGTTCAGTTCAGTCGCTCAGTCGTGTCTGACTCTTTGCGACCCCATGAATCGCAGCACGCCAGGCCTCCCTGTCCATCACCAACTCCCGGAGTTCACTCAGACTCACGCCCATCGAGTCAGTGATGCCATCCAGCCATCTCATCCTCTGTCGTCCCCTTNTTTTCTGGAACTCTCTTGCTTTTTCCATGATCCAGCAGATGTTGGCAATTTGATCTCTGGTTTCTCTACAATGGAATAAAGAAGAAGAGGTACAGATAGAGTTCTGAATTTGTGTATCCCCTCTCCCAATTTTGAGAACTCCAGGTAATCTTATTTAGGCAAGAGTTTTATGTAGTGAATACTATCATTCTCAAATATTGTCAGGCATATTCGTGATCTTAATACTAGTGAAGAAAAAAGGCATGTGTGTGTTTGGAGATCAGTGTTACATTCTTTGTTAATTAGCCACCATCTTTAGCTATTTCACATTAAAAAAAAGTCTTCTTTTGGAAAACTGGAGAAACTGACAGCTACAGTTTTGCTTTCCCATAAATTCAGTTTCACTGAGCTGAACATTAGCTGGCCCAAATAAATGGAGTGGTAGCCACAGTTGCCATCACTTTCCTTCTGTAGCCCCTCTCTACCTTCACTGTATGGGCTAATGTTCCTCATCTGTAAATGGAGATTATAATCATACCAATCACTTTGGGTTGTCACATGGAGTTATTTATGAACTAACATGTAAAGCATTTAGAAGAGAACATAGCATATGTTAAGTACTCTGTCAGCGTTAGCTTTACTGCTGTATCTTTTTGTATGCACTAAGGTTTATTGTTCTGCTGTAGGGGTTTGACTAACAATGGAATAAGAATAGTCAATCACCTAATGTTATACCAGTATCAAGGTCTAGAGAGAAAACTAAGCAGAGATTTAACGTGAAAAGGCCTAGTCCTTTCTCTACTCCCTGTCACCTTGAGCAAGTCTCTTAACCTCTCTGGCTTTAGTTTTCTCTTTTATGAAATAAGTTTAGATTAGATATCTTCAGAGGTCCGTTTCTGAAATTGAATGAGATGATAGAAAAGGTTTGGGGAAAATTGGAAGAGGTCATGCTATGACAAAAGATGCTGAGAGGGGTTAATTTTCTACTGAAAGAACTGAATGCTCTTTCAGAATTTTCTTTGGGAAAATTAATGTTCATCATACTGTTCATGGATTTAAACTATAATGCAGTATTTTTCTTAAGCTGCCAATTAAATATTATTTTTCCCCTAGGAAAGAAAATTAGAATTCTGGTCCCTGCTCGATAGCAAAGAAATTAATATTTTTTTCAATTGACTGTATAAGTAACAAAAGGGAATATCAGGGCCTAAGAAACCATACTTGTTGAATGTACACTGTAAAATTTAATCCTGATTTAATAAGGTAGGCACATGAGAATTGAAAAATGTGCCATGTTGAGTTGTGAATGAGAGATGGTAAAATTTTATGTCTTTGTTTGCAAATGTCACTAGATAATAGTGATCCTCCTTATCTTTCAAAATATTCAACATTATTGTTGTTTGGTTATCTTTGTGTAAGAATATAATTTAACTGTAATTTTAGCATCATATCATCCCACAGGCAAGAAAATCAGTGAGCTTGATCCTGTGGCTAAATTTAGGATATATCAATTGGTTTTTATATACACATTAATTTTTAAAAGTCAGTGAATATTGAGTTCGAAAGTTGGACCTTAGAAATAATTTATTCTAAATTGTACACTTCCAGTGACATGCTGTAGTTTATAAAAGTGTTGAGAAAATACAATTTATGACATTTGCATCCAGTTAGGGTTTGTGTTATGAGAATTAAGTCTCCACATAATTTACAATATGACTAGTTTATAGCGTGCTTGAAACAGCTTATAACAGATGTGACCTCATTGAAGTTCAACCTTTATAGCCTCAAAATAAGAGGTATTCCTGGAGATTTTTAAAATGTAGATTAGCAATTTTCTGTATCGATTTTAAAAGTGGTCAGCATGACTATAACCATGCATGGAATATCAAGAGAGCATGTTGGGTGGAGTTAGAGGTAGTCTGGGAGTGGAAGGTTAGCCTCAGTGTAGGATGTTAAGAACAGTGTGATGCATCTAGTCATATAGGAACAGCATTTTAAACTTTCTTTCTGTTTTAATAAATTTCAGAGACCATCATGCAGACATCAGAGACCGGGTCGGACACAGGTTCGACAGTGACTTTACAGACATCTGTGGCTAGTCAAGCAGCAGTGCCTACACAGGTGGTTCAGCAAGTACCAGTCCAACAACAGGTAAGGAGCTGCCTTTCCCAGAGAAGATGCTGTGCACCTCCTTGTGCTGCCCCCCACACACAGCTGTGTTGAGGAAATGATTCGGGTGATACTCTCTGGCACAATGGATGCCCAAACAGACCTCGTTCAGTTCTTAGATAAAGTCAGCAAATGTTCCGTGAGCATTTTCTGGTGTGCCAAGTTCTTTCTGAGATAGGCTATAGGGATATAAAGATAAATACTCAAACTATAATCTGTCTTCCAAAAGAGCCTCTTAAGTCCTAAAGAGAGCATTTGTTTCTGACTTGACCACTCTAACTGGGTTTTCTCCTCCTCTTCACCCCTCCTTATTCTTTATCACATCTTCCTATTTCTTTCTTATTGAAATGTCGGCACTCATATTTTTATGTAATTGACTTATGGTAGCATTTGATAAAGGAGAGGATGTTTGTACCCTACAGGAAGGGATTTTGCCTTTGTGATATTTTGGAAGGTGCCTGGGCGTTATGGTGACTGATACTGTTTAATGAAAATTAAATTATCTTAAAGGTCTGAAAATCTGAATCATGCCACTTAAAAAATTGAGAATGAATTCATCATCACATGTTTACTACAAGACTTACTCATACTTGGGACACTGAGCTTGTTTTGGAAAGCTACTGACAAAATAGTGCTATTTTGTGCCAGTTAATAGTTCTCCTTTGGATTGTGAATAGATTGGCCTGTCATTTCCTCTAAAGAATGGTGAGAAAATATGTGAGAAAGATAATTTTTGTGTAATTTCTCAGTATCAAAGACAATCTTTAGCAGATGTGCTTTTGAAATTGCAATATAAATAAGTCTTTGGGTAGAGGGATAACTTTTCTTAAACTATACACAGAAGGACTCAAGGTTATGTTCTTCTCAGGAGATAAAAGTGGGATGGGCAGGGGGAGTGGAGTGCCAGAATCATGGAGAAGGGTCTTGGACTCTCAGTGTAAATGAAGACATCTGTCACAATTATTTCTTTTATACTTAAATCTCAGCTCACTCTTCTCTCTGTTCTGTATAACACAACAGTATCATTGATGTCATCACCAATTTCAAGACTCTAAACATTATTCAGAAGAGAGTAGCTTATGGCATATCATCCAAAGAGCAGGTAGAGAACTATTGAAACAATGCTATATATAATTTTAAGAGGATAATTCAACAGCCTACCAATATTAAGCACATATTGAGCAGTTACACTCACTGTGGTTTGTTGCTTGTCTCCTGCATGGAAGAAGAATGGCCATGAGCATGCCTATCTCTGATGGCAGTGCAGTGGAGAGCCTGCTCTTTGCTCCAGAAGGTGCTCCCTTGAGAACTTGAAGTGTGTGTGATAAGTGCACCTGGCCTTCACTCCTGGACTATCTTTTCTTTCTCTCTTTCTCCTTTCCCTTTTCTTCCTTCCTTTTCAAGAAATATTTTTTTAAAAATTAAATTTAGTGTTATTAGATGTTTGCTACAGGTCAAAATAGTTCAGCAAGTTTGTTATTTTAAAAAAGCAGTCCTCACCCTCCCTCTGTTCCTTCTCAGAGGCAAGCAGTGTTTATTTTATTATTTCTTGANCTTTTCAAGAAATATTTTTTTAAAAATTAAATTTAGTGTTATTAGATGTTTGCTACAGGTCAAAATAGTTCAGCAAGTTTGTTATTTTAAAAAAGCAGTCCTCACCCTCCCTCTGTTCCTTCTCAGAGGCAAGCAGTGTTTATTTTATTATTTCTTGATTTTTTAAAACATTTTTGTATCACACTCGTCTTTCTGGTTAGTCTTTAACATATGCTTGTGTGCATGCACACACACACTTTTTCCATCCCAAAGGCTCCTGATATACTAGGTTGAACTATGTGCAATTTTTGATCTATAAAAACAGCAATTTCATAACCTAATAGTTATGCTATAATTTTGATAGATCATTAATCAATATNGATTTTTTAAAACATTTTTGTATCACACTCGTCTTTCTGGTTAGTCTTTAACATATGCTTGTGTGCATGCGCACACACACTTTTTCCATCCCAAAGGCTCCTGATATACTAGGTTGAACTATGTGCAATTTTTGATCTACAAAAACAGCAATTTCATAACCTAATAGTTATGCTATAATTTTGATAGATCATTAATCAATATTTATATTCTCGTGACATATAAAAACTATTCAGATCTATCTAGTGAGCTGTGATTACTTTTCTCTTTTGTAAAACTCATTTACTTTCCTTGCATTTAACGATTATGTGTCCTGTTGAATAAGTCTCAGAGCATTCTGACCTGCTCCAGTCTGGAATGGATGTTCTTTGCTCAGCCCTATCCTGGGCAATCCCTTTGCCATCATCCTAGGATTTCCCTTTTCTCTGTTATGTTGGCTTTCCTGTTTCCTAAATCAGTGTCTTAAACTCTTTCTTGATTTGCTAAAGCACGGCTTGCAGTAACATCCTAAGAAATGGTATATTTTGTACTCTTGTGTGTCTGAGAGGGAATTTATTTCACAGTTTGGTTGTTGGATGGGTACAGAATTGGGGGTTGGATATCTTTTTCTTCAGAATCTTGAGGGAATTGTTCCAATGTCTTCCAGTTTTCAGAATAGCTATGGAAAAGTGAAAGACTGTTCTGATTCTTAATCCATTGTAGGCAACCAATATTTTTTTTTCTCTCATGTTTTAAATCCCAGTTTCTTAAAATTTCATGTCTTGATATGGGCCTATTCCCATACGTTGTGCTGGAACCTTGATGAACCTATTCAATCTCATAGACACTCATGTTCTCCAGTACTGGGAGTTTTTATTCTTTTTTTTTTCATTTATGATTACCTCCCCTCTTTTTTCTCCTTTTTCAATTTTGGGCTTTTTGGTTCTGTTTTTAGTTTCATCTTTCATCCCATCTATTACTTTTCATTTCTGTTACCTCAGTTTTAATTTTTAAGAGCTTTATAAAATTCCTTATATGGCCCTTTTTATAAAATCATGCTTTATTTCCTGTTTATAGTGTCTTTTTTTCCTCTCTCTCAAGGTATTAATTTTTTAAGTTTGTGAAATTTTCTTCTCATATAGTCTCTTTCTTTCATGTAGAATAATTTTTTTTCTGGCCTGTCTTCTGTATTAGAAACTTTTCTGAAATACCTGATAATCTTTGAGGGTTTATTCACATTTTAAAATGTGGGGATAAAAGCCTGATTTGAATGGATCAGTGACTTTGTTGACTTCAGTATAGAGTCTCTAGACTGGGCTTTTTAACTGGGGACCTTCTGAAGTTCAGTACTTTTTTTCCTCTTGAGGTGGTCATATTTTTAAAGACTACTTCAACTTATTGCCTGATGGGTGAATGCTTAGTTGCCTGGGGAGCTGAGTAAGGAAAGATAGTTGGATATTTCTTGTGCTAATTCACTGAATCCTTCTTTTCAATATGGTTTCACCTGTACTTGGTTTCCTCAGTGCAGAGGTTAAACCAAAGAATAAACATTCAGATTTTGACCATAGTTAGGGAAGGCCAGTCACCTCATTGCACAGAGTTGATAGAGGAGATCTGATTGCTTCTTAAATAGAATCACTTTTTATATTAAATATATATAAAACCCCCCCCAAAAAAACCTACGTTCCTAACAGAAGTAGAAAATCAATATCACCAGCTATAAATAGAAAATTACACATATACACACACACTTTGTTCATATCCTTATAAAAAAATAATCTCATGTACATATGGAACACAGTATAGAAAACTTCATGGTCAGCCACATGGCTCGTTCCCAGCAGGCGTGTTTTTCAGTCCCTCAAGGTAATTCTTTCATCTAGGACATTCAAGGCAGGTGACAACCTGGTCCCCTTACACCAAGCAAAGAATTTGAGAGCTTTCATTTTCTTTTTGTCAACAAAGTACCTTATTTCACATAGTGGGTTATTGTGATATATGCCTGGAAATGCTTGTTATATTATCCTTCCAGGCGTATCTTATTGGGAGAGATTTTGTCTACTCTGTCCTTTCCTCCCTTCCTCCCTTCCTCTCTCCATCCCTCCCTTCCTCTCTTTCTTCTTTCCTCCCTCACCTCCCTTTTCCTTCCTTTTTGGTCTCCCCTCTCTTCTTCTCTCCCCTCCCTCCTCTCTCCTCTCCTCTCCTTTCCTTTCCTCTCCTCTAGAACAGTGACATATTTGAAGATCCCCAGTGCATTCTAACAGTGTTTCTGTGAATATAGATTGTCAATAACTGATAAGATAGGTGCTATAATTTATTATTCTAACATCTTTGTATTGTTAATATGCTGATGTCATCTTAAGTTTTCAAACTGTGGTAGGATGCCTTTAAAATACTCCAAGTCTTATCACTGACCCATGATGGATGTTGAAATCATAGCATTGATGTCAAAGGTAGTTGCTTCTACTGATTTAACTTTTCATTGTGTTCTAGCTTTCCTTGCTTTGACCATTTGGTGTAAAGAGACAGCCCATAGCTGAATCTTTAAATTTTGAGACAATGTAACATTAAGTGTATTGGAATTTTGAGAAACCAGAACATTTTAAAATCTTAATATATAATTTTATTTCTCCAAAGCCCTAAGGGTTCTAATTTTACTGTGTAATAAGTACCCAGTAAAACGTTTATTCTAAAAATATTTCAGTTATTTTTATTTTATTTTGTATGATGTTAAGAATCAGTTTGTCACTTTCCTTGGACAATCTGATTTAGGAATGGAGAATTCTAAGAAGATATTTTGAGATATTATTATATAATTTTTTATCAAATTTTCTATTTTTTCCAATATTTCATTATTCATAAAATGCCATAGAGTCTCAGCTTAAAAATGCAGACATTGTTGCCCATTTAAATAAAATATATAAGAACATTCAAGTTCAGTATCTTGATTAGAAACTACAAACTTAATATTATTTATCCTTATCATATTTGTAAAAAGCCCTTTTGAACTAATAGGTCGCTATCAAATATGACTAGAAATTTGCTAATCTCCCTTCCCCTATCTCTTCCTTGAGTGATTTCTCAGATTTTCTTGTAGATGCGTCTTCAAGTTGGTCATTTTATGCCTAATTTTGAGAGGTCTTCTAACCCTGCTTGCCCTGGACCTGAATTAAAAATCCAGGGTAAATGACTCAGGGAACTTAAAAGTGGGGCTCTGTGATACCTAGAGAGATGGATAGAGTAGGGGTGGAAGGGAGGTTCAAGAAGGAGGAGACATATGTATACCTATGGCTGACTCATGTTGATGTTTGACAGAAACCAACACATTATTGTAAAGCAATTATCCTTCAATTAAAAATAAATAAGTTAAAAAAAATCCAGGGTAGAGGAAAAGGAAAATATATTCCTACTATTTCCTTTTACATCATAGCCAGCCAGTTTAAATTCTTTTCAAGGTAGAATCTAGTCAAAATTCAGAACTTTTATTCATGTTTTAATCATGGGATCCAGGTATTTCACAAATGCTGCTGACATTGAGGATAATTTCTAAACCAGCCTAAATCTTGAACCAGGGCTCCAAGAATATTTTCTCTGATTCAGGCTTCCCAGAATTTTAACTGGTCCTCCAACTGGATTTCTTCCTGACTCTACTATCTCTGCCTGTCTTCCCTTTTTCTTGAAAAAGGTCATACATCTTTTCTCTCAAAGTGTGCGAGTATGTTGTCCTAATACTGCTTCTTCTAAGTGTAACACCCCAGGGACAGTTGAGCCCCGGCATTGAGGGGCTTCTATCTGAGTTCAAGGACATATATATATATATATTTGTATTCAAAAATGCTGTTAACTTTGTTCAGATTCTTTTATTGTCAGAGACTGAATCTTGACCTTTGTCTGCCCAGATACTGTTTGTTTCTTTCACAGAATGGATGTAATAGCTGTGTGGCTGTATTGTTTCCTTTTGTCTAGTATCAATTTATCACCCATTTAGCATTCCCACTTAAGTTATGGTGCTTCCTGGAGAGTGAGCATATTATCATCTGGTCAAAAAGACATTTTGTGTAGGAAACAAATCCAACCAGAACTGTCAGTTAGGCAAAGGACAATCTTCAAGAAGGTTCATTTCAGTTCAGTTCAGTCGCTCAGCCGTGTCCAACTCTTTG
This sequence comes from Neotragus moschatus, assembly GCA_006410615.1. Classification (NCBI taxonomy): domain Eukaryota; kingdom Metazoa; phylum Chordata; class Mammalia; order Artiodactyla; family Bovidae; genus Neotragus; species Neotragus moschatus. Next base: position 1,327,467 of record SJYA01001284.1, read on the forward strand.
TGACGGTTTATAGATATCTTTAAAATGGTGCCACAACCCTTAGAAGATGGATTTTAGGGATTAATGCTAGGTATCAGTGCTCCTGACTTGCCCACTTTAGGCCACAGCTTAATGGGTTATTTCTGTCCTCACTTCTCTTCTCTGTGTTCCTGTGTGTAGTAAATCATCACAATCAGAAGGAAGCCATGGTAATTAGCAATATACCCATGAGAAAGTTCTTCTGGTGGAAGCAGTCAACAGTGATTAAGAGGAAAAAATGATTGCCTATAAAATATTGAGTCCAAAACAGAATGTTCTATTGGATTAAAATTTGATCAGTAATATTGTGGATGGAACCCTGTGTTAGCTTGGAGAGGTAAGCCCGAGGTAGTGCATCCATCTTCCTTGTCTATTTTTCCTCTGTTCTGGGTCAAGAGGTTTGCCTCTTGTTCATCCTAGCTTCAATGGGCATGAATAGAATTCTTTTCATTTCAGACCATTATTTGATGTAATCAACAGAAACAAAGAAATTTTTCTCTCATTTGCTCTTACTTGGGACTTGATTCTCATTGGCTTAGTCCCCTAAGGGAATAGTGTTTTCATAATTAAGGCTGTGGCAGATATCCTAAAAGGTGGGGTTATATTTTTAAATGAATTTCAGTTGAAAGTCTTTTGTAAAAATACTTTTTTTAAAGATATTAATTTTAGTTCTTGAGGAACATATTTATTTTTGGAATCAGAGCTGCTAATTTTTAGTATCCAATATAAAAAAGTAAGATGCTTTGAAGGAACATGCTGATTTATAATCGAAATAAATTTTACTGTGCCAACCCGATAATAAGATTCTTTAGTTGACCAACTGTACTGAATATTTGTAAAACTAAGAACTACTATTTAAATAGTTGGGTAGTTATAGTCTTTGATTCTCTTTTAAGTGATCTTTAGAATATTTTCTCATCTAGAGTTAAAAATTATTAAAAAATTATTAACAGTTCTGGATAGTATATTTTAAGAGTAATATGCCAGGCTCCGTGTAAATGCTAGGGTTTCAAAGGTAAATCAGTTTGGTACCTGATTACAGGAAACCAGTGATTTTCCTTATTTATTTGTGGCTGTGCTGTGTCTTTGTTGCTGTGTTGGCTTTTCTCTAGTTGCAGCAAACGGGGGCTGCTCTCTAGTTGCAATGCATGGGCTTGTCATTGCAATAGCCTCTCTTGTTGCAGAGCGCAATCTCTAGGGCATATGGGCTTCACCAGTTGCTGCACGCTAGCCATATAGTTACAGCTCACAAACTCTAGGGCACAGGCTCAATAGTTGTGACCCATGAGCCTAGTTGCTCCTTGGCACTTGGGATATTCCCAGACCAAGGATCCAAACCGTGTCTCCATGAATCACAGCACGCCAGGCCTCCCTGACACTGTTTCCACTGTTTCCCCATCTATTTCCCATGAAGTGATGGGACCAGATGCCATGATCTTCGTTTTCTGAATGTTGAGCTTTGGCGTGCTGCGACTCATGGGGTCACAAAGAGTCGACACAACTGAGCGACTGAACTGAACTGAGGCCTCTCTGTCCATCNATAGTGCTGCGATGAACATTGGGGTACACGTGTCTCTTTCAATTCTGGTTTCCTCAGTGTGTATGCCAAAACAAACTAAAAAATAAAAATTAAAAAAAAATAAAGTATGTAGCAGAAAAGAAAAAATAAACAAATAAATAAAATAAAATTAAAAAAGAGTTACTTCATCTGAGGGCAAAGGAAGCCTAGGGTATTTATATAGAATCCTGTCCTTCATTGACCAGTCACAGGTAGGGGTTAGCTTCCTGACATTGATGGCTGATGTGCAAATGGGCAGATATGGTGCTAAAGTTCTGATAAATCTCTCAAATGCTGTAATGTAAAGCTAGACAAGTGTACACTGAAGTGGTATGGGTGAGTGTGTATGGCCTTGGGATATACAGCTTTGGCTACATGTGCATTAGAAGAGTAGCTACCTTTGTTAATTTCTATTGTGACTGAACATTTTCAGAGAAAATGTCTTGAAACTTTAAAGGAAACTTTTTTTCATATTAAACATAGCCCTTCTAGTTCCTACTGACGTTTATCCTCTTATCCTTTTCTCAGTGGGCAGAATACTGGAGTCCTATTTGTATATTATTTTATCTAGTTGAATAAAGACTGTTATTAGTTCCCACACCAGTCTTTTGTTCCCTACTAACCCACATTATTTTAGGCTTTCTTTGTTAAGTCATTTAGTAATTTATATTACTTGTTCCTGGACTTTCTGCAACTTCTCTTCATTTTAAGTTGATAAGCCTATTTTCTGTAACTGCTTTTTCAAGAAAACGCATTTATCAAAGTCTTATATAATTTAAATTTCTGGCCACATGTAAAACATCATAGTTTATTAATAATTTTTCTTCATTTGAATTGTGATTTAAATTTTAGTTATGCACATTACTGAAATCATCCCCAAAGTTATAGCATATCTGTATCAATTGTTTGATAGTTATTATAATATATTTTAGAACTATATAAGTGGAAACAAGGAGCAACAGTTAGAACTGGACATGGAAAAACAGACTGGTTCCAGTCAGGAAAGGTGTACATCAAGGCTGTATATTGTCACCCTGCTTATTTAACTTATATGCAGAGTACATCATGAGAAAAGCTGGAGTGGATGAAGCACATGCTGGAATCAAGATTTCCAGGAGAAATGTCCGTAACCCAATATATGCAGATGACACCACACTCACATCAGAAAACAAAGAGGAACTAAAGAGCCTCCTGAAAGTGAAAGAGGAGAGTGAAAAAGTTGGCTTAAAACTCAACATTCAGAAAACTAAGATCATGTCATCTGGTCCCATCACTTCGTGGCAAATAGATGGGGAAACAATGGAAACAGTGAGAGACTTTATTTTTTGGGGCTCCAAAATCACTGCAAATGTTGACTGCAGCCATGAAATTAAAAGACACTTGCTCCTTGGAAGAAAAGTTATGACCAATCTAGACAGCATATTAAAAAGCAGGGACATTCCTTTGCCAACAAGTTCCATCTAGTCAAAGCTGTGGTTTTTCCAGTAGTCATGTATGGATGTGACAGTTGGACTGTGAAGAAAGCTGAGCGCTGAAGAATTGATGATTTTGAACTGTGGTGTTGGAAAAGACTCTTGAAAGTTGCTTGAACAGCAAGGAGATCCAACCAGTCCATCCTAAAGGAAATCAGTCCTGACTCTTCATTGGAAGGGTGGATGCTAAAGCTGAAACTCCAGTACTTTGGCCCCCTGATGCTAAGAACTGACTCATTTGAAAAGACCCTGATGGTTTGAAAGATTGAAGGCAGGAGGAGAAGGGGACAATGGATGATGAGATGGTTAGATGGCATCACTGATTGAATTGACTTGAGTTTGAGTAAACTTTGGGAGTTGGTGATGGACAGGGAGACCTGGTGTGCTGCAGTCCATGGGGTTGCAAAGAGTCTGACATGACTGAGCATCTGAATTGAACTGAGGTGGAGACACTGATTTAATTCTAAATACTTTGTGCTACTAATATAAAGTTAAAATTAAACAATAGGAATTAGCTATGCTGTAAAAGAAATTGAATTGGTTACATTATTTTGTAAGTATCTAAATTTGTTTCCTTTGTTTTCTTAACTCTATTGGCAGAAGAAAAAAAAACTGCTGACAATATGAATAGAAACATCTGAAAAATGAAAGCCACAGTAGATTATAAATACACAACTCTGATATTTAGAGGGCTTACCCTTGATAGCAACTAGTAATATCTTCCTTAAGTGATATATATACAATAGTAAATACATTGAATGACTTTCCTTCAATTAAGTATTTATCTTATGCAGATTCAGATGAGTATTTTGCTTCATTTAAAAAGGGATTTATTTTATGTTAATACACAAGAATTTGAAGAATCTTTAATTAAGTTCTTGGTCATTCCTTCCACAGGTGTTTTATGATGCTGTTGTGGCCACATATCATTATGAAAAGTTACTAAATTACTGCTTCATTTTTTTGGGGGAAACACCCACTTTCTCCCTCCACACATACCAGCATCTATTTTCAGTATTGAATTAATTATATTCTGTAATTGTATTTTTGTTACAGTCAAGAAAAATATATTTTAAATACTTTTTTTTCCCTGCCTTTTACTTTTTTGTTAGCTGCAATTTATTTATAGTGAAAGACATGGATCTTAGGTGACACAATTCAGTGTGGTGCTGCTGCTAAGTCACTTCAGTCATGTCCGACTCTGTGCGACCCCATAGACAGCTGCCCACCAGGCTCCACCGTCCATGGGATTCTCCAGGCAAGAACACTGGAGTGGGTTGCCATTTCCTTCTCCAATACATGAAAGTGAAAAGTGAAAGTGAAGTTGCTCAGTCGCGTCCGACTCTTGGCGACCCCATGGACTGCAGCCCACCAGGCTCCTCCATCCATGGGATTTTCCAGACAAGAGTACTGGAGTGGGGTGCCATTGTCTTTTCCGTCAGTGTGCTGAGAGAAGTGATTTTATCCCTGTATCCCACACTTTGTTCAGGATATAGGACATTTTTGTCATGCCAGAAAGTTTTCTGTGCCTCTTCCTAGTCGATCTCTGCCTTCCTGTCGCATCAACTCAATCTGAAAAGCAAGCCCTTCTCATTTATAGATATATAAATAGTTTGTGTGTATAATTTGTATATAATAAATAATATAAATTTATATATATATAATTTTATTCAGTTTTTGAAAAGCCATGTAACCTCATGGAAGAATTTGAAGTTAAAGAGTTGAAATTTATTGAATACTCTTTTGAACTATTGATTAAGGGTTTAATATTGATGTTATGATTTTAAAAATCTCCAAGATAGATCACGTGCTAGGCTACAAAACAAGCCTCAGTAAATTTAAGAAAACTGAAATCATATCAAGCATCTTTTCTTACCATAATGCCATGGGAGTAGAAATCAACTACAAAAGAGAAACTGTGAAAACACTAACAGGTGGAGGCTAAGCAATATGCTACTACAACCAATGGATCACTGCAGAAAGAGGAAATTTAAAAATATCTGGAAACAAATGAAAGTGAAAACACAATGATCCAGAAGGCCTAAACAAAGGCAACGAAGGCCTAAATAGACATTTCTCTGAAGAAGACATACAGATGGCCAAACAAAAAGGTGAAAAGATGCTCAGCATCATTCATTATTAGAAAAATGCAAATTAAAACTACAATGAAGTATCACTTCACACTGGTCACAGTGGCCATCATCAAAAAAATTTACAAACAGTAAATGCTGGAAAGGGTGTGCCAAAAAGGAGACTCTCTTACACTGTTGGTGGGAATGTGAATTGATACAGCCATTCAGAGAACAGTATGCAGTGTACAGGTGCTCTGTCATGTCCAGCTCCTTGTGACCCCATGGACTATAGCTTGCCAGGCTCCTCTGTCTGGAATTTTCCAGAAGAGAATACTAGAAGGAGTTGTCATTTTCTCCTTAAGATCTTCCTTACCCAGGGATCGAAACTGTGTTTCTGGGCCTCTTGCATTGGTAGGTGGATTCTTTACCATAGTGCCACCTGGGAATCCCAGAGAACAGTATGGAGGAGGTTCCTTAAAAAAACTGAAAATAGAACTGTCATGTGACCCAGCAATCCCACTCCCAGGCATATACCCAAAGAAAGCCATAATTCAAAAAGATACATGCACCCTGGGCTTCCCTGGTATCCCAGTGGTAAAGAATCTGCCTGCCAGTGCATGAGACTTGGGTTCAGTCCCTGGTCCAGGAAGATCCCACATGCTGTGGAGCAGTTAAGCCCATGTGCCACAACTATTTTGAGCCTGTGCTCTAGAGCCCATGAGCTGAAACTATTGAGACCATGTGCTGCAATTACTGAAGCCCATGAGCCCTAGAGGTGATGCTCCACAAGAAGAGAGGTTACCATGTTGCAAGGCATGCACACAGCAACTCAGGAAGAGCCCCCTTCTCACCACAACTAGAGAAAAGCCAGAGGAGCAATCAAGACCCAGGAAAGCCATGAGTAAATGAATAAAATTATAAAAATGATACGTGCATCCTTATGTTCATTACAGCACTATTCACAATTACCAAGACATGGAAGCATCCTAAATGACTATCAACAGAGGAATGGATAAAGAAGATGTAGTACATATTATACAGTGAATGTTACTTAGTCATTAAAAGGAATGAAATTATGTCATTTTCAAAGATATAGATAGACATAGAGACTATCATATGAAGTGAAGTAAGTTAGAGAAAAGCAAACATTATATATTAACATATATATGTGGAATCTAGAGAAATGGTATGAAAGTGTTAGTCACTCAGTTGTGTTCTACTCTTTGTGACCCCATGGATTGTAGCCCACCAGGCTCCTCTGTCCACAGAATTCTACAGGCAAGAATACTGGAATGGGTTGCCATTTCCTTCTCCAGGGGATCTTCCTGACCCAGGGATTGAACCCAGGTTTCGTGCATTGCAGGCAGACTCTTAACCGACTGAATCCCCAGGGAAGAAAGATAATATGGATGATCTTATTTGCAAAACAGAAATAGGGACGCAGACATAGAGAACAAACATGGATAGCAAGGGGAAGGGGCAGGATGAATTGTGACATCAGTGTAAAGCAACTATACTCCAATTAAATAGGAAAAAAGAAATGGGATGCAGCAAAAGCAGTACTAAGAGAGGAGTTTACAAAATACAAACTTATTGTAGGAAACAAACAAAAATAAATAAATAACCTAACCATATACACCTAAAGGAGCTAGAAAAATACAAACAAACAAAACCAAAGTTAGTGGAAGAGAAGGAATCATGATCACAGCAGATTTAAATGAAATACAGAATAAAAATCAGTAGAAAAGATCAATGAAACTAAGACTTGGTTCTTTAAAAAGATAAACAAGGAGAGAACAAGATGGCAGAGGAGTAGGTGGACGTGGAGTACATCTCTCTCCACGGATACATCAGGACACATTCAGACACAGAAGAGCATGCAGAACACCAGTTGAGAGCAGATAGGAATACATGACAAGTGGAAAAAATATAGAGAGAACCACACACAACTCGGTAGGATGAAGGAACTAGGGGGAAAAACAGAAGTGTTAGTAGGAATGGACCTGCCCTCCGTGGGTGGGGGAACTGAAGCACAGTACCCCATCCAGGCAATTATCTGACTCAGAGGAGAAACATTTAAGGCTGAGAGTGAAACAGCTTTTCTCTGGCAGCCTAAATAGAATGAGAATCAGACAGTCCTTGCTGCAGCCATACATCTCCCAGACAGGAATGCTGGTACCCTAGAAGGCGCAGTGGCTGGGAGCTGGAGTTTAGGGATTGTGGAGCGATCCCACAGGGAGGGCTGCTGTTGATTGTGGAAAGACAGATCTGAGGGGATGTGAGGGAGGAGATTGTGGGGGGAAATGCCAGTGGAGGAAAGCTTGGCTGCCATGGAAGCAAGGCGATACTGCTGAGTCACACATAGAGGGTGGAGCCATCACCATAGCCTCTCTCCCCACACGACAGCATTGGCAGCTGAACAGTAGAGGTTGGCCGATCAAAGGCTGACTCACTGAACTACAGAGCAGGACCACACCCAGGGTGCTCCTTTTAAATGACTGATGCCCTGAACTACAGAGTAGGATTCCACTCAAGGTGCCCCTTAAAGTCCCTGATGCACCGATCTACAGAGTAGGACCCCAGCCAGGGAGTCCCCTGTATGTGCCTGATGCAGGGAACAACAGAGAAGGACCTTGGACAAGAAAACCATCTAAGTGCTTGAACAGGTAGAGCTAATGGAGAAAGACTGGCCAAAGAGGCCTTCTGATCACCAGCTACAAGAGGCTCGGAAAAAGACTCTAATAGGGGCATAACTCTTTTGGCAGAGGGTATCCCTGCACACTTGGTGCCACCAGGGTCCCCATAAGCCAAGTAGCTGTGCCACCTTTACGCTCAACTCTCACTGCGGCAGAGCTGTCACAGGCAAAAAAAGTCTTGTGTCTATGCATGCAGGGTTGCTTCAGTCGTGTCCAATTCTTTGTGACCCTGTAGACTGTAGCCTGTCAGGCTTCTCTGTCAGGGAGGGTGTTCTCCAGGCAGTTCTGGAGCATACTGGCCAATACTGGTTGCCATACCCATCTAGAGCACTATAGTTTCTGCTGCCCTAGCCGCCAACTCCCCTGAGTACCTAGTGCTGCCAGAATCCCTGCGACCCAAGCAGTTGTACCACTTCTACACCTGGCCCTCACAGGGGCAAACCCAGACCCTCCAGGGCAGCCTCAGGAGCAAAGCCCAGCAGATGAGCCACATGTAGAGGTGGAAATAAAACCACAGTTGAAACCCAGGGGCCGTGTGGCTAAGGAAGAAAACTCAAAACCTTTCCACCAACTGTACAAGCTGCGGATTAAATCCATACAATCAACTAGGCAGACTCTGTGTCTTTGGAGTATATAAAAGGTCATTGAGAGCACCCACAAAAGGAAACACACTAGTTCTGGTAACTGTGGACATTGGAGGCAAGAAAACACAGGAGTAGGATCAGATTAGAATCTGAGCTGCCCCACAGCAGGTCCAGAGATGAGCACAGTGTTGGAGGGCATCCTAGGGAGGTAAGGTGGACTGTGACTCCCAGCAAGGGAGAGGACACTTGACAGCAGTGACTCAGAACAACATTTATTATTCTTATTTTTGACTTGTTCTGTAGAATCTTTGGGATTTTTTTTTCTTTTTTTGTTTTTTTCTCCTCTGTTGTAGTTGTTGGTTTTATTGCTCTATGAAATCCAATTAAGCTTTTGAACTTTTTTTTTTTCTCAGTCACATTTTTTATTGTTGTTATAAACCTCTGCCTTTACGTTGGGCGATTGCAGTTCTGTGCGATTTTTGTTTTTTCTTTTTTTAATTTTAATTTTTTCAACCTATTATTGTTTTATCTACACTTATTCCTTTGTTTGCCTTTCTCACTGTTCTTCTCCCCTTGCAGTTACTCTTTATTGTATATAAATCTTCTCCATCTACCTCTATTTAACTTTGCATATCCTTTCTTTCTTTTCTTTCCTCTCAACATATTTGTTAGATTTGTTTTCATTGTTTTATTACCTATTTGACATCTTGCTTTAGTTTTGTTTTCCAGTTTGTGCTTTAGTTAGTTTTGTTCTTAACTGGTATGTATAATTTTTGATTTCTTTTGTTTGCTGGCTCAATCTATTGTACTTTATTTTTGTTGGACTGTTTTGACTTTGCTTATGGGTGTAAATGTATATGTGTATATTCCATTATTTTAATTATTTATTTGCCTTATTTTGTAACTGCCATTTGTCTGGGGTTCATCTATGGTTTCTTGTTTTGGGATATTTGTTTTAATCTCACTTAATGCCATAGCATACCACTTCTGGAATCTTTCTTCCTGACCAGAGATCAGCTCTGAGCCATTGGAGTAGGACCACTGACTCCAAGACTACCAGAGAACTAACCCTAGGGAGTATCAAATAGTAAGAACACACACACAAACAAAACCAATTGAATACAAGATCCAATATCACCCAACCACCAGTAGCACCATGTGCAGGACACCTCATCTAAACAGCAAACAAAACAAAAATGCAAACCCAATCATCAGCAGATAGAATTACCACCTCACTCAGCCTTGCCCATCAGAGGAAAAACAAGCAAACAAAAACTCAGCACAAATCTTACCCTATAAGAAGCTTACAGAAACCACTGAACCAGCCTTAGGAGGGCAGAAACCAAAAGGAAGAAAGAATTCAACCTCCTTCAAGAAAAGAATTCAACTTTCTTTGAAGCCTGGGCAAAGGAGACCTCAGACACAATAAGTTAAAAAAAAAAAAGTGAAAAAGCAGGGAAATACTACACAAATGAAGGAACAAACTAGAAACACAGAAGGCCAAAGAAATGAAGAGGAAATAGGCAAACTACCTGAAAAAAGAATTCAGAATAATGATAATAAAGATGATCAAAAACCTTGAAAACAACATGGAGAAAATGCAAGAATCAACTAACAAACACCTAGGAAAATTAAAGAATAAACATACAGAGGCAAATAACACAATTACAGAAATTTAAAATACTCTAGAAGGAATCAATAGCAGAATATATGAAGCAGAAGAATGAATCAGTGAGCTGGAAGATAAAATGTTAGAAATAACTTCTGAAAAGCAGAATAAAGTAAAAAGAGTGAAAAGAACTAAGGACAGCCTCAGAGACCTCTGGGACCATATCAAATACTCCAGCATTCAAATTATAGGGGTCCCAGAAGAAGAACAGAAAAAGAAAGGGTATAATAAAAGTTTTGAAGGGATTATAGTTGAAAATTTCCCCAACAGGAAAATGACATAGTCAATCAAGCCCAAAAGGCACAAAGAGTCCCATACAGGATATACCCAAGGAGAAACACACTAAGACACATACTAATCAAACTAACAAAGACTAAACACAAAGAAAGAATATTAAAAGCAGCAAGGGATAAGCAAGAAGTAACATATAAGGGAAACCCCATATGCTTAACAGCTGACCTTTCAGGAGAAATTCTGCAGGCCAGAAGGAAATGGCAGGATATATTTAAAGTATTGAAAGGGAAAGATCTACAACCAAGATTACAGTACCCAGCAAGGATCTCCTTCAGAATTGATGGAGAAGTAAAAAGCTTTCAGACAAGCAAAAGTTAAGAGAATACAGTACCATCAAACCAGTTTTACAACAAATGTTAAAGGGACTTATATAGTCAAGAAATACAAGAGAAGAAAAAAGATCTACAAAATCAACTCCAAACAATTAAGAAAATTCCAATAGGAACAGATATACCAATAAATACTTTAAGTGTAAATGGATTAAATGTACTAACCAAAAGACATAGACTCTGAATGGATAAAAAAAAAAAAAGACCCATAAATATGCTGTCTAAAAGAAACTCACTTCAGACCTAAAGACACATACAGACTGAAAGTGAGAGGATGGAAAAATATATTCCATGCAAATGGGAAGCAAAAGAAAGCTGGAGTAGAAATCCTCATATCAAACAAAATAGACTGATATGAAGATTACATAAAAGAATATTACAAGAGATAAGGAAGGATACTACCTAATGATCAAGTGATCAATCCAAGAGGAAGACACAACAATTCTAAGTATCTATAGACTCAACAAAGGAGCACCTCAGTACATAAGACAAACAATATCAGACCTAAAAGGAGAAATTGACAGTAGCACAATAATAGTAGGAGACTTTAACACCTCACTCACACCAATGGACAGTTCATCAAAACATAAAATTAATAAGGAAACACAAATCTTAAATGATACATTAGATGAGATGGATCTCATTAATATCTTCAGGACATTTCATACAAATGCAGAAGATTGGATATACCTTCTTTTCAAGTGCACATGGAACATTCTCCAGGATAGACCACATCTTGAGTCACAAATCAGAACTTAGTAAATTTAAGAAAATAAAAATTGTATCAAGCATCTTCTCTGACCACAGTGCAATGAAACAAGACATCAATTTCAACAAAAAAGCTGTAAGAAACACAAACACATGGAGATTAAACAACACGTTTCTAAATAACCAAGAGGTTACTGAAGAAATCAAAAGGGAAATCAAAAATTTTCTGGAAAAAAGTGACAATGAAAACATAATAATAAAAACCTATGGGATGCAGCAAAAGAAGTTCTAAGAGGGAAGTTTATAGCAATACAATCCTACCTCAGTAAACAAGGAAAACATTGAATAGACAACCTAACTTTACACCTAAAAAAACTGGAAAAAGAAGAAAAGAAACCCAAAGTTAATAGAAAGAAATCATAAAGATCCAAGCAGAAATAACTGAAAAAGAAATGAAAGAAACAGTAGTAAAGATTAGTAAAACTAAAAACTGGTTCTTTGAGAAGATGAACAAAATTGACAAACCTTTAGGCAGACTCATCAAGAAAAAAAGAATCGAATCAACAAAATTAGAAATGAAAAAGGAAAGGTTACAACAGGACAACAAACAATGCAGAAATACAGAGGATTATAAGAGACTATTATGGGAAACGTTATAGAAATAAAATGGATAACCTGGAAGAAATGAACAGACTCTTCAAAAAGTTCAACCTTCTAAGACTGAACCAGGAAGAAATAGAAATTATGAACAATCCAATTACAAGCACTGAAATTGAAGCTGTGATAAAAAATCTCCCAAAAAACAAAAGCTCAGAACCAGATGGCTTCACAAGAGAATTCTGTCAAACATTTAGAGAAGAGCTAATGCCTATCCTTCTAAAACTCTTTCAAAAAATCAGAGAGGAAGTTCCAAACTTCCATATTCATTCTATGAGGCCACTACCACCATGATACCAAAACCAGACAAAGACAACACTAAAAAAGAAAACTATAGGCCAATATCACTGATGAACATAGATGCAAAAATCCTCAACAAAATTTTAGCAAACAGAATTAAGCAACACATCAAAAAGCTCATACACCATGATCAACTTGGGTTTATTCCAAGGGATGCAAGGATTCTTCAATATATGCAAATCAATCAATGTGATACACCATATTAACAAATTGAAAGATAAAAACCATACAATCATCTCAATAAATGCAGAAAAAGCCTTTGACAAAATTCAGCACTCATTTATGATAAAAATTCTTCAAAAAATGGGCATGGAAGGAACCTACCTCAACATAGTAAAGGCCATATATGGTAAAACTACAGCAAGCATTATTCTCAGTAATGAAAAACTGAAAGCATTCCCCGTAAGATCANCATCTCAATAAATGCAGAAAAAGCCTTTGACAAAATTCAGCACTCATTTATGATAAAAATTCTTCAAAAAATGGGCATGGAAGGAACCTACCTCAACATAGTAAAGGCCATATATGGTAAAACTACAGCAAGCATTATTCTCAGTAATGAAAAACTGAAAGCATTCCCCGTAAGATCAGGAACAAGACAATGGTGTCCACTTTCACCACTGTTATGCAACATAGTTCTGGAAGTCCTGGCTACAACCGTCAGAGAAGAAAAAGAAATAAAAGGAATCTAGATCAGAAAAGAAGAAATAAAGTTCTCACTGTTTACAGATGACATGATACTGTACATAGAAAACCCTAAAATAATATCAGCAAATTACTAGAGCTAATCAGTGAATTTAGCAAAGTTTTAGGATACAAAATCAATATGCAGAAATCACTTGCAGTTCTATTTACTAACAATGAAAAACTGAAAGATAATTAAGGAATCAATCCCATTTGCCATTGCAACAAAAAGAATTAAATATCTAGGAATAAACCTACCTAAGGAGACAAAAGAACTGTATACAGAAAATATAAGACACTTCAAGAGTGACCTACAACAAATCCCTTATGATTATACAGTGAAGTGAGACATAGATATAAGGGACTAGATCTGATAGACACAGTANTCCAAAATCATTGCAGATGATGACTGCAGCCATGAAATTAAAAGACGCTTACTCCTTGGAAGGAAAGTTTGACCAACCTAAATAACATGTTGAAAAGCAGAGACATTACTTTGCCAACAGAGGTCCGTCCAGTCAAGGCTATAGTTTTTCCGTGGTCATGTATGGATGTGAGAGTTCGACTGTGAAGAAAGCTGAGCTCTGAAGAATTGATGCTTTAAACTGTGGTGTTGGAGAAGAGTCTTGAGAGTCCCTTGGACTGTGAGGAGATCCAACCAGTCCGTCCTAAAGGAGACCAGTCTTAGGTGTTCATTGGAAGGAACTGATGCTGAGACTGAAACTCTAATACTTTGGCCACCTCACACGAAGTGTTGGAAAAGATCCTGATGCTGGGAAGGCTTGTGGGCATGAGGAGAAGGGGACAACAGAGGATGAGATGGCTGGATGGCATCACCGACTTGTTGCACGTGAGTTTGGGTGAATTCTGGGAGTTGGTGATGGACAGGGACGCCTGGTGTGCTGTGATTCATGAGTTCGCACAGTTGGACACAACTGAGCGACCGAACTGAATGAAAGAAATCAAAGATGACATAAACAGATGGAGAGATATTCCATGTTCTTGGGTAGGAAGAATAAATATTGTGAAAATGACTATGCTACCAAATGCAATCTACAGATTCAGTGTGATCCCTATCAAATTACTAATGGCATTTTTCACAGAACTAGAATAAACAATTTCACAATTCATATGGCATTGTGACAAAAGATTCATGTGGAATTATCACAAAAGACCTTGAATAGCCAAAGCAGTCTTGAGAAAGAAGAATGGAGCTGGAGGAATCAACTTTCCTGACTTAAAATTATACTATAAAGCTACAGTCATCAAGATAGTATGGTACTAGGCACAAAAACAGAATTATAGACCAATGGAACAAAACAGGATGCCCAGAAATCACCCATGCACTTATGGGTACCTTATTTTTGACAAAGGAGGCAAGAATATATAGTGAGGGGTAAGACAGCCTCTTCAATAAATGGTGCTGGAAAACTGGACAGCTACATGTAAAAGAATGAACTTAGAACACTTCCTAACACCATGCACAAAGATAAAATGGATTAAAGACCCAAATGTAAGACCAGAAACTATCAAACTCTTAGAGGAAGACATAGGCAGAACACTCAATGACATAAAGCAATATCCTGTATGACCCACCTCCTAGAGTAAAGGAAATAAAAACAAAAGTAAACAACTGGGACCTAATTAAACATAAACGCTTTTGCCCAGCAAAGGAAACTATAAGCAAGGTGAAAAGACCTCCCTCAGAATGGAAGAATATAATAGCAAGTGAAACAACTGACAAAGGATTAATTTCCAAAATATACAAGCAGCTCATATAACTCAATACCAGAAAAACAAACAATCCCATCAAAAAGTGGAAAAAAAGACCTAAACAGACGTTTCTCCAAAGAAGACTTACTGATGGCTAACAAACACATGAAAAGATACTCAATATTGCTCATTATGAGAGAAATGCAAATCAAAACTACAGTGAGATATCACTTCATACTGGTCCGAATGGCCACCATCAAAATGTCTACANTCCCATCAAAAAGTGGAAAAAAAGACCTAAACAGACGTTTCTCCAAAGAAGACTTACTGATGGCTAACAAACACATGAAAAGATACTCAATATTGCTCATTATGAGAGAAATGCAAATCAAAACTACAGTGAGATATCACTTCATACTGGTCCGAATGGCCACCATCAAAATGTCTACAAAAAATAAATGCTGGAGAGTGTGGAGCAAAGGGAACTCTCTGTTGGTGGGAATGTAAATTGATACAGGCACTGTGGAAGATGGTATGGAGATTCCTTTAAAAGCTACGAATAAAACCACCATATGATCCAGCAATCCCACTCCTAGGCGTATACCCTGAGGAAACCAAAACTTGAAAAGGCTCATGTATCCCATTGTTCACTGCTGCACTATTTACAATAGCTAGAACATGGAAGCAACCTAGATGCCCATGGACAGATGATTGGATAAAGAAGTCGTGGTACATGTACACAGTGGAATATTATTCGGCCATAAAAAGGAACATATTTTGAATCACTTCTAATGAGGTGAATGAACCTAGAACCTATTATACAAAGTGAAGTAAGTTGAAAGAGAAAGATAAATGTCATCTTCTAATGCATATATACAGAATCTAGAAAAATGGTACTGAAGAATTTATTTGCAGGGCAGCAGTGGAGATACAGACATAGAGAATAGACTTATGGACATGAGGAGAGGGGAGGAGAGGGTGAGATGTATGGAAAGGGTAACATGGAAACTTACATTACCATATTCAAAATAGATAGCCAACAGGAATTTGCTGTATGGCTCAGGAAACTCAAACAGGGGCTCTGTATCAACCTAGAGGGATGGGATGGAGAGGGAGATGGGAGGGAGGTTCAAAAGGAAGGGGATATATGTATACCTATGGCTGATTCATGCTGAAGTTTGACGGAATACAACAAAATTCTGTAAAGCAATTATCCTTCAATAAAAAATAAATGAATTTTTAAAAATAGGCAAAAAAAAGATAAGCAAAGTTAAAAACCTTTAGTCAGGGTATTAAGGAAAAAAAGAAGAGGACTCAAGTTCAATAAAATCAGAAGTGAAAAAGAAGTTAGAACTGATACCACAGAAATACAAAAGATCATAAGAGATTACACCTAACAACTATATGCCAATAAATTGGGCAACCTAGAAGAAATGGACAAATTTCTAAAAATTAACAATCTTCCAAGACTCCCAAGAACCAGGGAGAAATAGATAATATGAACAGACCAATTACCAGTAATGGAAAAATATGTACTGTAATTTTTAAGAGTGATTTTTAATATTCTGACTTTTTGACTTTATAAGTATTGTATAATATGGATTAGAGTAGGATTGAGTCCCGCATATGGAATTGAGTCCCACATGTAGTTTACATGTATTTATTGAATAATTTTCTGGAGATCCCTAAGCTGTCCATCTTTAAAAAAAAAAAGCAAACTTGTCTGTAAAGCCATTGATTCAGCTCCAAATTAGTCATGACCATTTTTGTGGTCCGTATCTTTACATTCATCTTTGGCTTTAAAATATTTTTTGCTTTGCTAATGTAAAAGTATTCTTTACCTAAATAGGTATCTAATCTAATATGCTGTTAGTGCTTACCGGGCCCCATGTGTTTATCTCTTTGGAAGCAATCTTTCATGGTAGACTGTTTTTTCCCCTACCATTCCAATGAATTTTATTCCTTAAAATAGCATATGGGTGGAACTATTTAACTGAGAAAGTTGTGAAGAAAAAATAGAATGCCTTTATTTAGGAATAGCATGAAAACTGAACTTTTTTGTTCCTTTCACTTTCACCTTCTTCTCTTTATGTTTTCTTTCTTCCCTAATGTGCCATTTGCCTGTGTCATTTTTTGGTCTTGTTGTTTGTTGGCAACTCAGCGCTATTTGTTGAATTTTAGTTTGTGCTCACCTTTGTAGCTCAGCTGGAAAAGAAGCCACCTGTAATTCAGGAGACCTTGATTCAGTTCCTGGGTTGGGAATATCTCTTGAAGAAGGGATAGGCTACCCACTCTAGTATTCTTGGGCTTCCCTGGTGGTTCAGATGGTAAAGAATTCGCCAGTGGGAGACCTGGGTTCAATCCCTTGGTTGGGAAGATCCCATAGAGAAGGAAGGGAATGCCTACCCACTCCAGTATTCTTGCCTGGAGAATTCCATGGAAAAAGGAGCCTGGTAGGCTACAGTCCATGGGGTTACAAAGAGTTGGACACGACCGAATAACTTTAATTTTAACTTTTACTTCATCAGATCCTTACTGAGAATTTACTATGTGCCAGTCATTGTGATAGAGGATAAAGAAGAAACAGATATTGTCCCTCCCTTCGTGGGACTTACGTACAAAACACAATTCTCCTTCTGTCCTCTACATCAGAACTAGCCTTGTCTTTGCAGGGAAAGTACATCTTATACTAAGGTGTAAATGGATGACAAAATAATGACATTTAAATTATAAACTACAGTGCTTAGGAATAGGCAGAACATTAGATCAGAGGGCTCGTTCTCCCTTGTGAGGTCCGATGCAAATTGTCAGCCAAGTGGTAAGTAGATTTAGATGTGCTTTCCCAGCAACTGTTAAATTGACTGCAATCTGCCTTACCAACAGGCAGGGGCAACTTGGTAAATAATGCCTTTTGTTTACTGAGTGAAAAGCCGTGGAGACATCAAAGAAAATCAATTAAGGAAATAAGATCCCTGTCTATCATCCTGATAAGACCATCTGTTAAAATTTTGAGAAGGATACTGGTTCCTAGGTCTACCACTACAATTCTCTTATTTGTATGTCATGGAAATTGGTGTTTTGAGGAGAGCAGGACAGGTCGATAATTTTAAAAATCACTTTTAATAAGAAAAATAGACTTTAAAATTTTAGACAATGGATGATTTTCTTTTTAATTAGCACTCATAACATTGTTTTAATAGTTCCAATAAATATCTAATCATTATTCCATGTTATGTTATTTCCTTAAATTTCTTCTCAATTTTTACTTTCCTTTAATTTGTTTTCTGATTCCAAAACTCTCTCAGCTCCATGATCATTAAAATCATTATCTTTCATATTCACTAAACTTTTTTCTTGCTTTATTTATTCCTTTGCTTTAAAAATTTTACCCAAGAGCTATAAGTAACATGCTTTGTTAAAAAGGATTCAAATAGTATGGAAGCATGCAGACAAAATAAGTGAAGCTTATTTTACTGTCAGTCTTGTCACTGACTACCATTGTAAGTTTTCTTTTACCATACCTTTTTAAAAATTACATAATTCAGCCATGCATCAGCTCAGAATTCTCTAAACTGATTTCAAAGTCTGAATTATTTAATATTTCTTAGACTATGAAGAGCTTTATAAATTTAACACACTATGTAGTAAATTGAGTTTTTAATTAAAGGAAAAGGTAAATAGTGCAATAATTTATTCAGTGGAGTCAAGAATGTTGATTAATTATTATTTTACCAATATACTGTATTTGCTTTTAAACATTGTAGGTAATAGGTAAATTACTGAAAGAACCTTGGCTATTGTATATATCCTGGCCTCTTGTGAAATAGATTTTGGATTCTAGTATTTGATACCAGTTAATATTCTCCTACTTTTCATTAGGTGATTTACTCAATGACTTTTAGGCTTTATGTTCTTTTCGTATTTGTGTTTTCAATTTATATTGTACCTTAAATATTCAAACTTTTTCAGGAAGAGATAGCATTTTACTCCCCTAAACTTAACATTTAACAGGAAATTAAAAGATTTTCGTTGGCATATGTGGCTTAATTAAGGAGTATTAGTGGAAATACAGGGTAGGAAGGGGAAAGTGATTCTGAATGTATTTCCATTTCCCCGGGAATCCTGAAACATTATGGAGGTGGAAAGTAGTAATAACAATTGCTTTGGAGTCTATTTGGATTAGTTTCCTATTGCTGTGTAATAAATTACAACTAACTTAGTGGTTTAAAACAACACCCATTTATTGTCTCATAATTTCTGTAAGTTAGAAGTTTGAGTAAATGCAACTGGCTTCTCTGTTTTAGGTCTCACACAATGGAAATTAAGGTGTCTGTCACACCACAGTTTTATGTAGTGGTCCTGGGATTAATTCATTTTCAGACTCATTCAGTTTGTTCAGTTCACTTCACTTCAGTCACTCAGTTGTGCCCGACTTTTTGTGACCCCATGGACTGCAGCACACCAGGCTTCCTTGCCCATCACCGACTCCTGGAGTTCACTCAAACTCATGTCCATTGAGTCGGTGATGCCATCCAGCCATCTCATCCTCTCTTGTCCCCTTCTCCCGCCTTCAGTCTTTCCCAGCATCAGGGTCTTTTTGAATGAATCAGTTCCTCACATCAGGTGGCCAAAGTATTGAAGTTTCAAGTCAGCATCAGCCCTTCCAAAGAATAGTCAGGAATAAATTCCTTTAGAATTGACTGGTTTGATCTCCTTGCAGTCCAAGAGACTCTCAAGAGTCTTCTCCTACTCCACAGTTCAAAAGCATCAATTCTTCGGCGCTCAGCTTTCTTCACAGTCCAACTCTCACATCCATGCATGACCACTGGAAAAACCATAACTTTGACTAGATGAACTTTGTTGGCAAAGTAATATCTCTGCTTTTTAATATGCTATCTAGAGTGGTCATAACTTTTCTTCCAAGGAGCAAGCATCTTTTAATTTCATGGCTTCAGTCACCATCTGCAGTGATTTTGGAGCCCAAGAAAATAAAATCTGTCACTGTTTCCATTGTTTTCCCATCTATTTGCCATGAAGTGATGGGACCAGATGTCATGATCTTAGTTTTTTGATTATTGAGCTTTAAGCCAACTCTTTCACTCTCCTCTTTCACTTTCAAGAGGCTCTTTAGTTCCTCTTTGTTTTCTGACATAAATGTGATGTCATCTGCATATCTAAGGTTACTGATATTACTCCCAACAATCTTGATTCCAGCTTGTGCTTCATCCAGCCTGGCATTTCACATGTGTACTCTGCATGTACGTTAAATAAGCAGAGTGACAAAATACAGCCTTGACGTACTGAAGCCTGGCTTAGAGAATTTTGAGCATTACTTTGCTAGTGTGTGAGATGAGTGCAATTGTGCGGTAGTTTGAGACTAAGTCAGTCTCAATTTTAACTTCAATTGTGCCATGTAACACAATCACGAAAAACATCTCTCATCATTTTCATAGGTTATGGGGACGCAGGTTTGGAATCTGAGAGATTTTTAGAAATCTGCCTACCACATCCCTTTGAAAAATAGCATCAAGCTTCATAATAGGTGCTCATAACCAGTGAGTTAGGGTAAAGCTTATAACTCACATATGAAAGGACACGAAAGAGGCCTAAATTTAAAAATGAGATTTTTTTTTTCTACAAAGGATATGTGGTGAGATTACTGCGTTTCTTGATGGATAGACTCCGTATTATGCAGAATTCATTTCTTTCCCAAACAAATGCACAGTTTCAACGTAGTCCAACCAAAACATCCATCAGTGTTTTCTTAAAATTTGCAAAGCTAATCTTAAAGTTAGTGGAAAAGAACATTTATAAGAATAGCCATGGAGAACTTGTTCTACTAACCTTATAAAATGCTACAAAGCTATAATAATAAAAACCGAATGGTCACAGACAGGAGTAAATAAACAAATCCAAGTAAAAATGAGACCTTAGTTTATGATAAATATAATCTTTCAAATAAGAAAAAAGATAATGCAATAAATACATTGGTGCAAATAATGCAATGGCGTTGAGAAAAAATGGTTATCTGTTTAGAAAAAATAAAGATATACCTTTGTATTAAAACCCAAAATATATTCTAGAACTAACCAGTTTTAAAACTTCAAAACCAATAGAAACAAAAGCTGGAGAATATTTTTTCATAATCTTAAAAGGACAAAGATCATCTTATGTAGAATATAAAACATCACAATGTTTATAGGAAAAACGTTGATATATTTTGCCAAGTAATAGTTAACAAACTCCATAAGCAAAGTTAAAGGAAAAAATATCAAATGCATAAAAATTTCATCATGTTTATTAACAATATTCTGTAAATCATTAAGGGAAGAAAGTACAATAGCTTAATCGACATAGGATATGAATGGCTATTCACAGAACATGAGAACCCAATGGTCAGTAAACATATGGACAGGATCAACTCCATAAAATGTTTGATTAAAAGTTAGATGTATTCTTTTTTTATAGTATTTTTTATAACGGAGAAAAAGTAGCCTGAATATTCATCAGTAGTGGAATGGTTAAGTGATTTAGCTGTGCTATATGTACTGTGAAACCAATAAAAATAGTTGTATGTGCACGTACACATACATACATACATACATACAAACATACTTGAAAAGAGCTCTGAATATATCATTAAAATGAAGAAAAGTATATAGCAGGAAAACACATTCTCTTTCACCTGATTCATATATGTACTATTGAGTAAAATGGTATTGTAACAGATATATAAGTTCAGCTCTGTATTTTCTCTTATGTTTAGGTTGGGCCCTGTGGCATATTCTCCATAGTGGGTTGTGAGCAAAAGTGGCATGTATTATGTGTGAGTCATGGTATTTAGGAACCATGATGCCACCTCTATAGTCTCTTAGTTCTTGTAAAGCTACACACAAGTACAGAATGGTAGAGCCTTGTTAATCAGGGTCTCTAAAGTGAGCATGTGGATCGTGGGCTCCTTATACCCTCTGTAGGTGGATAACTTCGGATTTAAAGCACAGACATTTGAGAGTTGTCTCTTGTAGCAAATAGTGTTAATTTTCCTGGCTAGTATGAAGACAAAAACATACATGAAGGTGAATTTACTGGTAGGATATTGGAGGAACACTATAAACAAAGCTAGTGGAGATGATGGAATTCCAGCTGAGCTGTTTCAAATCCTAAAAGATGATGCTGTTAAAGTGCTGCACTCAGTATGACAGCAAATTTGGAAAACTCAGCAGTGTCCACAGGACTAGAAAAGATCAGTTTTCATTACAATCCCAAAATAAAGCAATGTAAAAGAATGTTCAAACTACCACACAATTGCACTCATCCTACACGCTAGCAAAGTAATGCTCAAAATTCTCTGAGCCAGGCTTCAACAGTACATGAACCAAAAACTTCCATATGTTCAAGCTGGATTTAGGAAAAACAGAGGAACTAGAGATCGAATTGCCAACATCCGTTGGATCATAGAAAAATCAAGAAAGTTCCAGAAAAACATCTACTTCTGCTTTATTGACTATGTCACAGCTATTAACTGTGTGGATCACAAACTGGAAAATTCTTAAAGAGATGGGAATACCAGATCACGTGACCTGCCTCCTGAGAAATCTGTATGCAGGTCAAGAAGCAACAGTTATAACTGAACTGTACATGAAACAGCAGACTGGTTTGAAATCGGGAAAGGATTACGTCAAGGCTGTATTTTGTCACCCTGCTTATTTAACTAATATGCAGAGTACATGTGTGAAATGCCAGGCTGGATGAAGCACAAGCTGGAATCAAGATTGCTGGGAGAAATATCAATAACCTCAGATATGTAGATGCACCACCCTTATGTCAGAAAACAAAGAAGAACTAAAGAGCCTCTTGATGAAAGTGAAAGAGTTGAGTGAAAAAACTGGCTTAAAACTCAGCATTCAAAAAACTAAGATCATGTCATCTGGTCTCATCACTTCATGGCAAATAGATGGGGAAATAATGGAAACAGGTACAGATTTTATTTTCTTAGGCTCCTAAATCACAAAAATTAAAAGATGCTTGCCATGAAATTAAAAGACACTTGCTACTTGAAAGAAAAGCTTTGACCAACCTAGACAACATATTAAGAAACCGAGGCATTAATTTGCCAACAAAGGTAGGTCCATCTAGTCAAAGCTATGGGTTTTCCAGTAGTCCTGTAGTTGGATCACAAAGATGGTTGAGCACCAAAGAACTGATGCTTTTGAACTGTGGTTTTGGAGGAAACCAGTCCTGAATATTCATTGGAAGGGCTAATGCTGAAGCTGAAGCTCTAATACTTTGGCTACTTGGTGCAAATAATTGACTCATTGCAAAAGACCCTGATGCTGGAAAAGATTGAAGACAGGAGGAGAAGGGGATGACAGAGGATTAGATGGTTGGATGGCATCACTGACTTGATGAATTGAGTTTGAGTAAGCTCCAGGATTTGGTGATGGACACAGAAGCCTGGCGTGCTGCAGTCCACGGGGTTGCAGAGTCAGACACCACTGAGCGACTGAACTGAACTGAACTGTCAGAGAAATGCGTTTTGTCTTAGAGTTGGTTAGTCATTATGTCCAGGAACAGAAATAGCTGGGAGTGTGAGCATGAAGTGGGAGGAGCCTGGTGAGCTACAGTCCATAGAGTCGGAAAGAGTCAGACATGACTGGGTGACTTGAACCCAAAGAGTCACATTTTACTCTGATTATTCTTTTTGTTTGAATGTTATACAACTGTGTTTATGTATAACTTCTACTGCAATAGTATTAGAATAAATGAAATATTGCTAAAAAGTAGGTGATACACCAAATTTCCTTCAAAACTAACTTGACTCTTGCTATGGTAGTATTATGGCTACTGTACTCATTTTGGAATTTATGTAAGTAATAAGTTGATACAATGAAGCAACTAATTGCATGAATTCTGTATGAAATGTAAAGTTCCCTAAATTGGAAAGCCTTTTGGTGGTCATTATTAAGAGTATGATTTATTGTGTTTGATATGTAGTAGAATATTTTCAAGTTTCAGTCTTTTGCAAACGGATTAATGGATTTTTATTTTTTGCAGAATCGACTGTATTTTTATGTACTAGTTTTCTATACAATTACTTACATTAATTTAATAAAGAGAACATTATGTTTCTACCTAAAGTGAAAAAAAAGTGTTCCTTGACATAAATGGGAGATAAACATAAAGCTGTGTGTGTGTGTGTTCTACTCTTTTGACCCCATGGACCAGGCTCCTCTGTCCATGGGATTCTCTGGGCCAGATTACTGGAGTGGTAGCCGCGTCCTTCTCCAGGGGATCTTCCCAACCCAGGGATTGAACCTAGGTCTCCTGCATTGCAGGCAGATTCTTTACCATCTGTGCTACATAAAATGAAATATTATATGATTTGGCTAAATGCTTTTGCTTGACAACATCCAACACTGGAGCCTGATTTCCAGAATCAGAGGTGGTAAAGACTGGAATGGATGAATTTTACTCAGATGACCATTATATCTACTACTGTGGGCAAGAATCCCTTAGAAGAAATGAGTAGCCATCATAGTAAACAAAAGAGTCCAAAATGCAGTATTTGGATGCAATCTCAAAAAAGACAGAATGATCTCTATTTGTTTCCAAGGCCAATGATGGTCAATACTGAAATCAGATTGATTATATTCTTTGCAGCCAAAGGTGGGGAAGCTCTATACAGTCAGCAAAAAAAAAAAAGAGCAGGAGCTGACTGTGGCTCAGATCATGAACTCCTTATTTATTTCCAAATTCAGACTTAAATTGAAGAAAATAGGAAAAACCACTAGACCATTCAGGTATGACCTATATCAAATCCCTTATGATTATACAGTGGAAGTGATAAATAGATTCAAGGGACTAGATCTGATAGACAGTGCCTGATTAACTGTGGATGGAGGATTGTAACATTGTACAGGAGACAGAGATCAAGACCATCTGCAAGAAAAAGTTACGCAAAAAAGGTAAATGGCTGTCTGAGGAGGCCTTAGAGAAATAGCTGTGAAAAGAAGAGAAGCGAAAAGCAAAGGAGAAAAGGAAAGACATACCCATTTGAATGCAGAGTTCCAAAGAATAACAAGCAGAGATAAGAAAGCCTTCCTCAGTGATCAGTGCAAAGAAATAGAGGAAAACAATAGAATGGGAAAGACTAGAGATCTCTTCAGAGAAGGCAGTGGCAACCCATTCCAGTGTTTTTGCCTGGAGAATCCCAGGGATGGGGGAGCCTGGTAGGCTGCGTCTATGGGGACACACAGAGTCAGACACGACTGACGTGACTTAGCGGCAGCAGCACAGAGATCTCTTTAAGAAAATTAGAGATACCAAAGGAACAT